>OY757145.1:1142500-1472500 GCA_963583835.1 Drosophila immigrans
AATATTGTTTGGTTAAGCTCAATATGAAAGTAGACCCATATGATAAGTGCATATCATTTGATTTTAGTTATTATTATTATTTTATTGTATCTCGCCAATAAATATGGTTTTGACGATGTTAAGTACATTTTTTCGGAACACTTCGTCAAACACATATTTCAGTTTTTCAATTTATAGTTGTTGCGTTTGTTACTGTTATTGCCACCCGCTGTTGCCTATCGGTCCATACATCCAAATCATGTTTTGCAACGGTCTTAAATTGAAACATATTTAATTAATGTCGAATTAAAAATGATAATTTAGGCGGATTCTTGCTGGATATTTGAACCGGGTTTCCCAGCTAATATACTTCGCAGCTCTAACCTCAGGGCCATTGCCGTCATTGAATGCAGGGCTTCCAAACACAAGCTTAAGTAATTTCATAATAATTTTGAACTGTTATTGAGGATTGTTAGAATAGGTACTTTGTAAGATGGCTATTTAGTGTGCATCAGTAAGAGGGATACCACGTTGTTAAAAAATTGCAGCATAAAATCATGTACCGTTTGGGCTGTGCGTTGATAGTACAATCAGTAAGAGAATGAAAACCAATTACTTTATATATAGATCGGTCGTGAAATTTCTTTTGCCACACACGTTGCCGAACTGAATGACGGCAATTTTCTGAAAGATTTGATCTTCTGTGTAGAAGTAATTACTAAAATACATTTTGGAGCGATAAGCAAAAACAGGCTCGTGCGGTTAATACTGTAGCTGATATTGAACTATTTAATTTAATTGTGTAGCTTTAATGTTTTTGTCAGTCTTGGGTAGGCCTATTTTGAAAATATTTTTCAAGCTGAGCTTACGATTTCGAATTCACATAAGGCACATAAAGTTAGCAACTTGTGACTTAGGCTTTGTGGATTTTCATGAAGTGTTAGCTAGGGGTGTGTCCTCAAAAATTCAAAATTAACTTAATCTCCATGAAAATAAAAAACCTACATACCAAAGTATCCTCTTTTATAGTCTCTGTGATCTACCCACATACTTGGACAGACGAAAACAGCCTCTTTAGCAATTTGGTTGCCAAATCTATATTCACAACATTATTTTTATACCCGCTACCCATGGGGTAGAAGGTGCTATAGCTTAGTGCCAACAGAAAATTTATGTAACACGCATACATACTACATGATTCCTAAAAACTTGGATGTCTTCAGATGAAAACCGATAAAGTTATTTGAGAAACAATTGTATAGGGAACAAGTAAGAAAGCTACAGTCAAGAGTGCTCGACCATAAGATACCCGCAACCCATTTTGAGACAAAAAAAAGAACAAAAAGCTTAAAAAAAAATTTGAAGATGAAATATTCCAAATAAATATACTGACATCTGTTTTTGTATATATTTGAAAAAAAAATCCATAACATACCCACATGGTCACACTGTCAACTAAACAAACAAAGCGCGAGCAGCTGCAAGTCAATTTTGCCTATAAAATTGATTCTTTAACAACTTCCTTGTTTTCCATTCGATCTCAACCAAATTCACAGGAATTTTTGAGACTATAATTATAATTATAATTATGCATACCAATACTCTAGGTTTATTATTGCTCCTTTTCCAGTTTTTGGGGGCGGTAAGGGGTGTGGCAATCTAAAAATCTAAAACAATCCTGATCTGCGTAGGACCTATAAGAGTACTATCACCAAATTTGGTAGCTCTAGCTCATATAGTCTCTGAGATCTAGGTGTTCATACAGACGGACAGACGGACATGGCTATATCGTCTCGGCTGTTGACACTGATCAAGAATATATATATCGTACTTTATGGGGTCGGAGATGCCTCCCTCTGCCTGTTACATACATTTTCTATTGGCACTAAGTTATAATACCCTTCTACCTTATGGGTACCGGGTATAAACAGTATTTGGCGTATTGGCGACTCTGAAAAAATTATTGAACATAGACCAATCCAACTACACGAATGTTCTTCATAGACAGGATTCTCTAGGTTGCAAACATGTATTTAATGAGTAATTGAAGTTTTCTTTGATCCTAAGATTTTCATCGATAAAGAAAGATAATCGATTTCTACCAGCCGCTGGCCGCTCATTTGCAAGACTTCGCATGCACTTGCATTCCAATATGCGCCAGCATGTACAATTGAGCAAGTGATATCACACGTAAAAAGTTCTTGGCTGCACTTCAGTAAATCTAAGAGAGAAAAAAGGTAATTATGAAAATGTTGAATTGAAGGCATAGAAATTTACTTTTAATTCGTAATACTATAATTTTATTCATTTTTTATGTATATATATATTTTTATATTATTTGGAACATCTTGGTTCATAGAAATGAATATTTTTCCATGGATACACAGAAGTTTTCGTAACATGGATACATACAAATGCAGTCTGTTTTTTTTTATTAACATACGTATAAGTATAGTTTAAAGTTAATTTAATTAGTTATTATTATTTGGCCGAAAGTTGTAGAAGTTACAATTTAACTTTACTTAATACATAAATCGACTCGGACGTTTGGAACTTATCGATATTTTTTCAATCTTGTTCTTTCATTTGTGAACTAACTTCAAAAAATGTTTATAACTAAATGTTTATAACTTAAAAAAATGTTTATATTACTAATATTTTATGTTTTTTGCCGTTGCCTTTATTTGCATTTGTTTATAGCTACAAAACGTTTGGTAAATGTTTGTTGAAGATGTGCAAAAACCTTGGTCAGATGTGTCCATAGTTCGTTGCCCCAATACATGTTAAATAAATGTTGATATATTGAGATATTCTATATATTTCCAGAAAAAGTTGGAATGTCAAATGAAGTTAGGGAAGTGGGCCCAATGGCAAATGGGGAAAATGCCACAATAAGTGCATAATAATAAGTAATAATAATATAATAATATTGTATTTAATTTTTAATAATAATTATTATTTGGTCATTTTTTGTATAGTATGTATGTCTGTCCTTCATAATTTGGATAATTCAAATAATAACTATATTCTGAATAATCGATAGGCATTATTACGATCAAATACTAATCTTGGCGGATCTTTACAATTTGTTTAACGCCAAAGAAAGGTAAATTAATAACTTAAATTCGAAATGCATAATAATTAAAAATGTAATTAACTCTGAATTAACTGTACATTTTTTAATTTTAAATTAAACAACTTTATTTTACAACAATTCACATTATATTGATTTACGAATTTTAATAGCAAATACATTTATTCTATTTATTTTATGTCCGCGAAGAGGGCATCTTTGATAATATACCATAAAATGGGCGAAACTGGTACCAATGTAAAAAGATCTACATATTTTGTTTGAATAAGGAAAAATTAGAAATACTTTTTAATAAATAGTACAAATTAACGAGCAATTGCAACCAACAAAATATAAAATTGTAAAAATATATGTTATGCAAAAAACGAACACTAATTATTATTAAGAAGTATTGTCAAAAGTTTTAAATTTTAATATAGGGGTTAGGATATTTCTTGTGAGATATTGGCAACGGCATCGGCTATAAAAATAGTCTGTCACTTATATAGATAATTATTGTATTTTGAGTTTATAAAATTAAAACAGTTTGCGATTATTAGGTATACATTTTAGTTATCGTATTTTATGTAGGCACTTTTGTAAACGCAAATGAGTTGCACTTTTACGTAGAAAAATTATTTATTCTATTTAATTATCTCTCAACCTTTTACATTTTAATACAATCAAATACATACTCATTTTTAGTAAATTTACATGAATCCATCCATCTTAGTCTCTTTAACACTCATGTTAATTTGTTCAATGAATCTTATGTACTTATATCAAAAGTGATTGTAGTGGAAAAATATTATTATTTTAATGGACGAAAAAAATAATAATTGTGAAAGTCCAGAACGACCCAATAAATACTGCATTAAAGGAGTAAAATTGTTTACATAGAGTACAATTTTGAAGTAATTAGCAGATTGATAATTAACCTGTCGTGTTTTATGCCAACCCAATGTTACCATTTATATATCTACCCATAGTGTAGAAGAAGTTGCGAATATTTTCATGAAAAACAGATGAGATATCAGATGACAGAAACTATACCGTGGCTAATGCGAAAGTAATGATTTGAGTGCAATCTATGTTAATGCTGACACTAAATTAAAAAGCTGTATAGACCTGGGATCTTGAAAGACTATGGCTATATCGGCTCGGCGGTTGATATTTATTTTCGATTACAGTAGTACCCGTCTTAATGTGTAACATTAATAAAAATAATAATAAAATGAATTCTGAACATTTGGTTGAGATCGGATGAAAAATTTTTAAGGTATTCACGAAACTATTTTGTATAGGAATATCAGATGTAGATGCTTAGTTGATTTTGTTGAATTGTGAACGTGTTTGGAATATTTTCAACAGTACAATATATTCGAATATTTTATTGGTATATCAGACAAGTGTTTTGCATTGTCTCAAATGGGTAGCGGTTAGTCGAGCACTCTTGTAGCTTTCACACACTGTAGCTTACTTGTTGGTTCTTGGACGACTGTCTATAATATACCACAACCTAAAATAAATAAAAAAATTAATTATTTTACAATATTTTGTTTTGTAAAATATGTAAGTGAAGTTGGTAAAATTCAAAAATAGATTAACAACATTACTTTACTTATAAATAGTACAATCTCTTTGAATGACTTACTCTTAAGGACAACCGCATTCGTCAACAACCATTTTAGGCAAGTCACGTTTGATTATTCCCTCGTCACCATAATATATCAAGGACATACTTGAGAACTTGACAGGAGCACAACAGGGTTTCATTCCGTTCAACAGTCCCATTTTTCGATATTCTTCAATAAAGTGCATATGAAATGTTTGAAACGTATCAGGAGTTCGAAATGGACCAGTACATTCGCCACGGCAATAATTTGCAAAATATCCACGGGGTGCGATTATCCAATCGTCCCAACCAAGTGCCTTAAATGATACATAAAATGATTCCTTACAGCACTGTCCACTTGTGGTGCTACCACCACAATCCAAAGCACGTCTTCTCACACGCCTCGGTCTCGACGACTCTGTGTGGAGCACAAGAAATGGACGATTTGGATTCACATGATTCACAGATTGAATCTTTTTAGGACCAGTTTGAGCTGACGACGGCCTTTGAAATAGGTGCAATGAGTATTGGCTGCCGCATCCTGTGCAGTCGATTAACAGACGCAAATTCTTATTGTTGTGATTTCTGTACCACTCGCGAATAGTTTCGGTCATGTCAAACCGTTGCCAACCCAGGTTATCGGTTACCACTTCAAATGACGCTCGGAATAAGAATGCTTGATCGACTACCTAGCATCAGAATCAGAAATTAACATTGGAATTGTCAAACTCGATCATAAAAAAAGAACTGCTTACCTTTTCAGTGACATTAATCCCATCAGTCATACGGAATATCCATATTTTGATTCGTTGTCTGGGCACATTTCCAGGTAATGCTGCATCTCTGTTATTGTGGTGTTTCTCAATTCGAATATGCATTTGTGCACTTCGAATAGATAGCTTTTGACTTGGTAACCAAGTTTTTTGGGGAGCAAACTCAACTGTGCGATACTGATGATATTCTGTTCCTGCAAAAACATTATCAGTATATCAGTAAATTTTATTTCTTGCCAATCGACTTTAACGAGTATTCAGTATAGTAATTTTTTCCATTACGAATATAATTTAATAATTTGTTCCGCTTCTAACTAATACTAATATATTTTCAATCCTTTCGTTATCTTCAACGAGTTTAACAAGTTATTATACCAAGTACTAATAAGGTGTAAGGATATTATAACAGGTATTGTAAAATGAAGACGGAAGTATCTCCGAAAAAAAAACACGTAAGAAAGCTATAGTTGAGTGTGTTCGACTGTAAAATACCCGCTGCCCAAATTTGCAAAAAAAAAAAACAATTAAGAAAGCTATAGTTGAGTGTGCTCGATTGTAAAATACCCGCTACCCAGTCTTATAGAGCAAAAAAATATTAATTACAAAAAAAATAAACATTACGAAAACTTGTTAAATTTTTTAAATAAAAAATAAAAACAAGTAAGAAAGCTACAGTCGAAAGTGCTCGACCGTATGATACCCGCAACCCATATCGAGAGAAAACAAAAAGCTTTAATGATATTTTAACAAAAAATATACCAAACAATATACTGAAATTTTTTTTTTTTTTATATATTTTTGAGTTATACGCGATTTACGTAAATAAAACTTGACTTGTTCTAGATTTATGCATATTGTGGGGTTTCTCTATGTCATATAGTCTCTGAGATCTAGTTGTTTATACAGACGGACAGACGGAAATGACTATATCGTCTCGGCTGTTGACACTGATCAAGAATATCTATACTTAATAGGGTCGGAGATGCCTCCTTCTGTCTGTTACATACATTATCTGTTGGCACTAAGTGATAATACCTTTCTACCCTATGGGTAGCGGGTATAAAGAATGTCAAAAATATTACGAGCGGAATTCGACCTCGGGCACCGACGCACATTACGCACACACCGACATGCGCTCGAATCACTGCGCCACCAAGCAATTTTGTGGAAGGCGTTCTAATAAGAATAAAGTACCCATTACTTATCGTATGGGTTTTTCTTTAGCAATTGCAAGATATCCAGCATATCCAGAGATCGAAGTGTTCAATATACAGACAGACAGACAGACATGGCTTTATCATCTGGGCTGTGGACGCTGATCACAAATAGATGTTATATATATGTATATATATATATTTGATTATATCTTATATAAAAATATAACAGCAAATATTCCGATAAGAGTTTGATGTGTATAAATTTGAATAAAATCAATAATATGCCGTATATAGTCTCACTGTAAATAAAACAAAAAAAAAACGCGTGCAGATGCATCTCATTTTTGCCCTCTAATTTGTTTCTTGAATTACTTCCAAGTTTTTGATCTGATCAAGATTAAAATCTCAGACTTTAGTTATTATCATGCATACCGAAATTCAAGGCTCTTTATTGTTAAGACGGACACTGCGATATCGTGTCGTTTGTTGACACTAATCAAGAATATATACACTTTGTGGAGTCGGGATGCCTTCTTGTGTAATGATGTGCGATTTGGTAAGCCATATGTGCTTAATACTCTTAATATACTCTGTAATTTTCATAAAAATCGAATAAGTAGAACAAAAAAAAATTATTTATCAAAATAGTTGTGTCCAAGGAATATGGACATTTTAAGTGTGTGAGTGACCTAGAGATATCAAAGTTGGTGACAGTATTCGTGTAAGTCTTACGCCCCCAAAAACTAGAAAAGCCGTAAAAATAGGCCTAGAGCATTGTATTTTGGTATGTATAATAATAATTATATATAATATAGTTTCAATGATTTCAGTGAATTTGGTTGAGATCGAATGATAAACATGGAAGTTATTAAAGAATCAATTTTAAATGCAAAATTCACTTGCAGCTGCTCGCTCTCTGTTTGTTTAGTTGTCAGTGTGACCATGTCGGTATGTTATGGATTTTTTCCAATTAAAAACAAATTTCAGTATTTTTTGGTATATTTTTTGTTAAAATATAATTTAAGTTTTTTGTTTTCTCTCGAAATGGGTTGCGGGTATCATACGGTCGAGCACTCTCGAGTGTAGCTTTCTTGCTTGTTAAAATTAATGGAGTTTTACCGAAAAAAAAATGTTTTCTGCAATCCATTTTATAGAAAAACCCGAGGGTTATATGAATACCGCGGAAACTGGGAAAATGTTCTGTGGTCCCAAAAAAGTCTTCCTAAAATCCAAACACATTTTGAATATTATGCTATGGGGATGTTTATCCGCTTCATGTGTTGTTTCATTGCATTGGATACAGGTAAATATGTGTGCCTGACAGTGCTGCCAATTTGAATTTTTTTCCCGTCAAAACTGGCTTTTTTTTTAAGGCTAACTGCGGGAAAAATTTGTAAATTGCGGGAATTGTGAAAAGCGGGAATTCTGGCTTTTTTAGAAATGTTGTTGGCTTTTTTCCGACTTTTTTTTGCCATGTTAACACTTAAATTTCGAGAAAAAGATAAAAATCCCTTAATATAAATCAAAATAAAGAAAACAAAATTCGGGACCGCTGCACATATTTTACAATTGAATTGATTAAACAATTAAAACAGAGGTAAGCAATTTTTTTTTATTTTTTATAAACGACTAAATAATTTGGTTATTACTTTTAGGCTACCGGATAATTCTTAAGCAGATTGATGTTCTTTCCGTCACAAAGATATTGTGCGCGGTGAAGAAAAGCATCACAGAAATCTGGAATGCAAAAATATTTCTAAAATTGAACGCCAATAAACAACATCAATTTGATTAAGTGGGACAACATCAGCCACACAAACAAATTTTGGCTTGAGGTGCTAATTTGCAGATTTTTTGAGTTGGCAACTGTGGCCATATAAATATTGTCTTTGCCCTGGTCAAACGCAGAAATAGAAAGGGTTTTTAGCCAGTTTAACCTAATAAAATCCAAATTAAGGAATTCTATTGGCCTCAGCACGACTAGCAGCATTCTAAGCATAAGGTAATGTGTTAATTTCAAGCAAAAGATATACTGTATTCATTTTTATTTTAATATACAGATACGGATTGCGAAGGATCGGAAAATGCTGCGTCGACTGTGAAGTTGCCTGTAAAATATCTGCGCATGATAGTCACTAATATGTCATACGCAAATGAGGAAGATCAAGAGAATATTAATAAAACTATGGAAATCTTTTAAACAAAAATTGACTACATAAATGGTTATTTTTTGACATTATTTCGTTTTTTCTGGAACATTTGTTTTTAGCTTTTTATTGGATTTTTTACCCTTTTTTTTTAAACTTTTTTCTACATTCTTCACGTCAAAAACAGCTTTTTTGCTGGTCAAAAGTTGGCAGAGCTGGTGCCTGTGACTGTGTCTCTATCCAATCTATCAAAAAACAATATTGGTGGATTCCATGACAAAAAAAAAGAAGATTGGTATCCAATTAATTCTTAAATTTACTCAAATATAGTAAGGTCTACACACGGAAAGCCGTGGTGAAACTACCAAATATTAAAACAAGTAAAAAAGCTGCAGTCGAGTGTGCTCGAATGTGAAATATCCGCTACCCATTTTGAGAGAATTGAAAACACTTCTATGATATTTGAACAAAAAAATATACCAATTTTTTTTTTATATATTTGAAGAAAATTTGTTAATATACATACATGACGATGCGATACAACCAAATTCACAGGAATCATTAAGACTATAGATATTATTATGCATACAAAAATTCAAGGCTCTAGCTCTATTATTAAGGCTTTTACAGTTTTCGGAAGCGGATCGGGGCGTTGCAAAAATCTAAAGCAAACTTGATCTGCGTAAGACTTACACGAGTACTGTCAACAAGTTTGATATCTCTAGGTCTTATTGTCTTTGAGATCTAGATGTTCATCCAGACAGACAGAAGGACATGGCTATATCGTATCGGCTGTTTACACTGTTCAAGAATATATATACTTTATGGGGTCGGAGATGCTTGCTTCTGCCTGTTACATACATTTTCTGTTGATACTTAGTTATACAATTATATAAAGATTATGGGTAGCAGTATTAAAAACACCACATGTTAATCATATTTTCCATAATTTACCATTGTGGATAGAATAGGAATAGAATAGAATAGGTTTCGTTGTAATAATTTTTCTCAGGCCAAAAATACAAAATTTAATATAAATCAAATGAATCAAATAATTGAATAAAAATTGAACCATGTTGTTAATTATTAAAGACTGATATATCTATGTTAAACAAATTGAACTCAAAATTAGATTCTGAATTAAAGTTATGAAGTTTAAGAAACTAAGAAAATGCGTGTCTATTATTTTTCCATTACTGTATATATATTCTTTATCAGAATCAACTTGATTAAGCCACACCCGTCTGTCTCTCCATGTAACTGCGAGGATCTCAGTAAGATATACCAAATTTAGTATGTGGTTTTTTGCATTTATTACGCCCACAATATGCGAAAATTATTTTAAAATTCTTTTTACCCTTTTCCCATTTTGAATTGAATATTCCGTCTAGTGTCTGGTGCTCTTGCTTCACACCTTGGAACAATTGTGAAAGTACTTCAACGCACATCAACAGTCTACGATAAGCACTCAGACGGCAGGCATACAATACTTCTACGCTTATTCACTCGGTGACAGACAGCCATGAGTTGGAGTATACCGCAGGCCAGACGCAAGTGGTCGTACATACACTCACTGTTATGTGAAACGCAGTTCATACTTCTGTTAGCATTGTGAAACTCCTTGCACCCCTTTTTCAATAATTTATACCTGCCTCTGCTTACCACAGAACACTCATCCAACTCTTGCCATTTAGCATTGCCCTGTATATGTTATACGTATTATTTGTCTTTCACTCTAATTCCATCTCACTGCATGCATGTAGCTAGTAGCTACACACCCCAACAACATTATGTGACTCATGAAGGCAGACGTGCACATTTCGAATTTTGTTACCCTGTTCCCATTGAAAATGGCAATAATGGTATTGTATCTGACCGTATAAAGCAAAAACAGCGAGTTTATTTAGCCATGTCCGACTGTATGTCTGTCCATCTGTCCGTGCACATGGTATGTGGGATCTTTCATTCATTTCACAGATCAAGATTCGCCACAATATACGAAAATCAAGAGCACGCCAAATTTGTTTGAATGTAAATTACGCTGAAGTTGATTTGTTATTAGTTTTATGATGTGTAATTTGCTAACCAATAAAAGAATCTGATTAGCAGAATAAAATATACTTGTTAAACTATTCTTCAGAGAAGTTTCTAAGAAAATGTATTGTTTTAGTGTAAATTTGTGTACGTGATATGATTGCAAACTAATGGGAACAGGGTATCTCATAGCGGAAACTCTTGACTAGAACGTTCTTGTCTTTTTTTCTTTTGTCAGATTGCAGTAAAGGTGGTAGTAAGCATTACTGCCGTCTAGCTAAAGGAACATCCAATCAATAGGTCTGATTAAGGGAAGCGGGTGTTTAAGTAGCAACTACTTAGTTGAAGTAGCATTTTTTTTAGGGTATTCAAAATCCGAAGGAAAAGAGCCAATGATCCCAGCTTGTGGCAGCAGAGATGAACAAAAGACGCAGACAGATTTTACAGATTACGAATGTATTCGTTTTATTTTTTGAAGATCAAGAGAATAATATATACAAACTTTTTCAGAAGTTTTGGTATTTAATTTACACGAGGAAGTGGTTAAAATATAAATTCCCAAGGTTAGTATCCCGAATGCTTCAAAACTTTTATATTTAGTTGGAAACACAACATATAAACCTACAGTCCGACAGTCCTACTAAGAAAATTGCTTACGTCTAATACTTGTGAGTCAGTTAATTAAATATTATTGCTATATCTTTTATAATTGTCTTACCTTCCTCTGCAAATGTGATAATCTCTTGAGTGTTATCAAAGATTTCTTCACGCTCAAATCCGAATGCATCTTGCTCAGGTATATCCATATCCATAGTCTCGTGAATCACATTCCCCTCTTCTGGTATATAGTTTGTATAATGCTGTGTGGCAGCGTTGTTATTATTATTTGAATTAAGATCTTCTTGTTGTGAATGAATATTTTGTCCATTTTTGTTCAAATAAATTGGATCATGCGGCTGTCGAAAGTTTGCATTGTCGGATTTGGTGCTAACACTATCACTACTACGATTTATATCTAAGAGATATGTTGATTTATTGTAAGTATTTGCCCTTTTGGTACTCTTTTTATTCTGTCTGCTCTGTTGCTCCAATGCGTTTTTGTGTATTACGGTTCCAGTTAGAGTGTGGAATAAATTATGTGGTGCCCAGTTTGTTGTTTCAGAATTTCTTCGATAGGTTTGTCTGATTTGATTTTTTTGACTGAGGGGATAACCAAAATATGGATTTGGAGAATATTTGGTATCACTGATCGTCGATAAATTGCGGAGATTCGGCTGTCTTTTATTGACTAGTGGACTAACGCTTCTAATTTCAAATGGATCATCATGTCCAACAACTTGGCCGCCATCCGCTCTATAAATGGTTTCCCAGATAAATTGCTTTGGCAAGGGATGCGATACATTTGGCTTCTGACTGAGGCCAAGTTTGTTGAGTATCTGTCGTTTGATTGACTCCAAACGCACACGATCGCTGAGCACAACATTGTTAAAATGATGATTATCATTACTATTATAATTATTATTATTGTTATGATTATTACGATTTTTATTAGAATTATATAAATTATTATTATTATTATTAATATTATTATTATTATTATTATTTTTTTTATTATTAATATTATTATTTTTTTTATTATTGATATTATTATTATTATTATTATTATTATTATTAATATTATTATTATTATTATTATTATTATTATTAATATTATTATTATTATTATTATTATTATTATTATTATTATTATTATTATTATTATTATTATTATTATTATTATTATTATTATTATTATTATTATTATTATTATTATTATTATTATTATTGTTATTATTATTATGGTTACGACTCGTTTTTATTTTGTTGAAGTAATTGTAGTTGTTGTTATTGTACATGTTATTGTTATTGTTGTAGTCTATGTGAGGGGTATCTGTGTAAATGTGAATTGTAAAGTGTAAAATGTAAAATTATGTAAGTAGCGTAACCAAGTACTACATACTAACAGTTATTGTTATGCAGCGGTGTTTGCGTATATATATAAATCTCCATATAGCCATAATTTGTCCTAATGATAATTAAGTAGACACCATAAATGTACACACATTTTAATGGTGTTCATATGAACATGAACTTAGTCTTCAAATGACCCTATCATAATCATGGGATTCCAGGTATTTATTGTGGGATCGAAGGTACTTTTTAAGTTAATCGTTTCTGATGTCTAAAATTAAAAAAATTCGTTCGTACATTTTTTTGATATAATAATTCTAATATTCAATCAATCGTTCAATCATGCACGTAACTTATTTTTTTAATGTTGGTAGATCCAAATTCTTTTTTTTGTTTTAATATTTGAATAAATTATATTCTTAACTTCTCCGTAGAAACCTTATGACCGAAAAAAAAATTCACAAATACTCTCTTATCTTAAACTAGGTGGAAATTTTGTCACGTTCGGAATATCGGAATACACACCATTAATAAAACTTCTAAATAAACTAACTTTTGTTGACTTTCAAATTGTTTGTTTCAATTGATGAAATACCCTCATGTAAGGTTGGAAAGCTCTCCTGTGAATGCTTCTTTGAGAATAATTGGTTTATCTTTATGTTGAAATCAACATTTTTTAATTATGTAATAAAAAAGGTAAATATACAGCAAGTAAAAGTTTTTTTTAATATTTAGGTCTCAAAAGTCCACAAATTTGAGGCAGCTAAGCATCTTATACTATCATGTTTGCAGACATTAAATATTCTGAAAAACGGAAACCATTCCTCTCAATATTTTCAAAAATTTCGTATAGCTTTAATTTGCTTGACTTTAGATCACTATCAAATGGTAATACTATATACTAAGGAAACAAAATTATAGTATGTTGGTGTTAATTTGTAAGTGTGTGTTTGCGTGTGTGTGTGAGTTGTTATGAGAGTAAAATCTTATTGGCGATCGAATATCCTGGGGACAGAGAATCTTTCTCACGACTAAACGATGGACTGGTTTGCAAACAATTGTTTATATGTATAATATTATGATTTCCACATTCCACAAATGGTGAATTTTTGGTTAGCTACGTTGTGTTATTATTACTTCTATAATATTCATTGTAATATATGTTAGTATATGCAACATTCTATACAGTCGATGAGTTTTTAATATATATTTTGTTTATTTATTAGCAAAATTGTTTGGGATGAATGGTCATCGAAATACAATTTAGTCATGAGTCATTTTGTTTTTTCTAAATATTGGTATAACATAAAACAACATGGAAACGGAGCATATGCATCAGAATATTCCACACTACTCATAAATAATGAATTGCATTACAATTTCATGAAAATATCTAAGTATGTGCAAATACTTTTGTATATTCTAAAACAAACTTGGCCTCTGTGGGATCTAAAGGACGATTGCTGCGAGGATGGTTTCTGTAGGTTTTATAGTCTCTGAGATCTGTTTAAGCACCTAATACGGACTAATACTAAATGTTGAAACCCTTCCACCACACAGGTACCAGGTACTATTTGTTTAATATGGCAATCATGAATGGTTAACAACTATAAAGCTCGTTAGCGACTGACCTTTATCTGTGTAAATGCTTGCCATCTCAAGTTGACAAAGTGTACAAGATTTTTGCATGATTGCAAGATTCGAGACATAGCCGCCACTGTTGACATTGATTGTATTGCAATTGATTAGCTTCACTTCCAACCAGAAGAGGCCAATTAACAGCCAAACAAAATTTGCACGATTGCGATTTGCCTTAAAGCAATGTCGTGGTAAAGTGCCGACAGATTGAGAATGCGAGAACGTCCATGAGGAGATAAATTCATTTAGGGCTGCCACAGACGCAGGCATATTCTCAGCAAAAGGCTTCGATAGATCGGCATTCAGAGACACACGGCTTTGAAAGCATAGATTATTATACCGAATTTTATCTTGTTTTTGCTGTTTTTTCCGATTGTGGCTTGCCGTTTGCTTGCTGTTGCCAATGCTATTGTTGATATTGTTGTGCCTGCGTCTTCGACGCCGTCGTCTGCGCCGGCGTTGTCGCTTGCGGTTGTTGCAAAACATTTTGCATAAATTGTTCGACTTTAACTGCTGATCGTTGGCAATATCATAGAAAATATGCCCGTGACGACACTGCTCCTTCAATTCCTTTCTGAGGTCCAAGCACTGAGCATTGGCGCTGTTACTGCCGCTTGGTAATGTCTTCGATGCACTGTGCTGGCGATTAATAATTGCCACTCCCAGGGAATACTTCTTTTTATGATGCAGCAGAAAGCAGGTTTCTAATATCCTGGTAATTTGGACTAACCAATGATAAATAATTGACAGGACTATTACTAGAATTACACCAAGACTGCCTCTCGACTCTTTGTGCAGAGGCTTTTGTGTTGTGGACGATGGATGGTGGAGACTGGTGCAACACAAGCTGAGACTTAGTTCGCTGCTGCAATAACAGCAGCAGCAGCATACGACGGTGCAACATCCCTGACGGCAACAGAAGCACGAACAATTGAAATAACATTTTCCGCTGATGTTGCAGCTACTGCTGGTGGTAGTTCGACATCCAAATGGTGCCTGTTGTTGTGGCGCAAAGTCAAAAATCATTTTCATTTTCAGCTGCTACTTCATCTATCATCCTTTAGCTGCTTCTTAATCTTCTTCTCAATGCTCCACATTAACTTCATAAAGTGCGCCTTATTATACTATGATTTCATCATATTACTGCAAGTACATTAAAAACGAAGAATTTGTCAAAATTTAAATCAATAATACATTGTAAAAACAAGTAAGACAGCTATAATGTGAAATACCCATTTTAAGAGAAAACAACTTTTTTATATGTATGTATATGTTACTGAAAATATGAAATCATCTTATGAACATGTAATAATTTCGTTGCACTCGTATGATAAAACTATTGTGTTTGCAAGGCAGCTTAAATTTGTTGGCGTAAATTTTCTTTGTTTCGTTAATACCATCCAAGTTTATTTCGTGTCTTTATATACGTTACTATTTCCACTCTAGATCTAATAAATGTGGTATTGTATGTCATTGTTGAAATACTGAATATACATATATACATATTTATGCTGGTGAAGATTACCCATTTCGCATGTAACTTTGTAATTATTTGGGATTTGTAATTTGGACTTTGTAATTTAAAATTATGCTGGGCTTCAATATATGTTGACTAGCATGTCATATTTGATTAACGAATTGAAAACTATTTTGTCAAAGCTTAAGAATCAAGGAAAATTATTTTCAATTTATTATACAAATATTTGAGAATTTTGAAGTAGTATTTCGTTGCACTTAAGATTGTTTTTTAATTAACTTAATTTTAAAAAAGTTTAAAAGCTAGGTCAGCGTTTTTGCCAACTAATCTAGACATGACTCAGCTGCTGAATTGATTTATCTTTTGATTATATTGAATCTAATAAATGCAGTGTGCCATTATTACTACAGAGTTGTTATTTTGTATTAGACTACTATATTTATTTAAATTTCGTTCTTAATTAACAATAAATTATACATAATATGTTCATAACTTGTGATAGATAAATGAATAAAAAGATATAAAAACAAGTAAGTCAAGTTTTGACTGCAATAAATACATTTTAACGGTATGCTTAAAGTCTCGGCCGTTTGAATTTTTTTTTTTTCAGAAAATACATTTTTGACTGCAAATCATGCAGAAGTTAAATTTAGCAATTATATGTAGAAATAACAAAATAATCATTATTTGAGGTCCTTTAACTGATATTTTACATAAGACAAACAAAAGTTGAAATAAATGACGAAAAAAATATTATTGTTCTTAACAAATCTAATTAAAAATTACGCCGTGAAATTTAGAGAATCTATATAAAATTCTTATATCTTATATTTCTATATTATATCTATAAGAATACGGACTTTAGTTGGTCTTATTATGGAATCAAAATTCGAAAATAAACTTCTGCATATTAATGTGCTACATAAATGTATGGAAATTCTTAATTCTTAAGGATATTCTCTACATTTGGCACTTGGCACGAAATATGACGTAACTATGTTCATACATACATGCTATTATGACTATTTGTAAGTGCTGATATGCATAAAAGAGCACATATGTATGTTTCCCATGTATGTATATGTATACATACGTTTGCATGGAAGTATATATAGATAAAACACATAAAAAATCTGTAACTACAGCTAGCCAAAAAGATGCGACGAGACGACGCCAACCAAACAAACGCGACATAATACAGAATACAATTGCCAGCCTGTGTGTTAGAAGGGCATGAAAGAAAAGCAAAACAGCCCAATCCCAATTCCTAAGTCAATAAGAGTTTTTATTAAAATTACAATAGAAAGCAACCCTATAGCATCGTATTTTTTTCTGTTATAACACTTTTGATTTATTTTTTTTTTAATGCGAATACTTTATATCTAAAAGAAGAGCGCAAGAGCTTCCTTTAAAAACAAAGTGAAGAGCAGACGAACGCAATTAAGAAGTAAACTCAAAACTACATACTTACTTTAACCTTTTCATATTATTAAAATACAGCCCTTTAAAAAAGACTTGACAACGATGTGCGAATGTATGCACATATGTACAATTGTTTTGAGGTATTCAGATCAAATCAAGACATACAAATTTATATATGCACATACGTAAGTACATATTATTTGTGAAAAATGAGACAACTCGTCTTTTTACAAGTTGCATTGCTTTCGTTTAAGCTGATGTTCCCCATATTCTCAGTGTCTTCTATTCTTTATATTGCGTCGAAGCTGTTTCACATGCAATACTGTCTGTATGTTGAACAATTGTATAATATTGTAGTCTTCACAAATAACGCTGAGCTTATACTCCATTTCATTAGCATTGTAGATAGCATAAAGCAAAGCGGCTTTCCGAATTGTGTGTTATCCAATTTGAAGTAAAAATTGATTAAACAAATAAAATAATAAAAAAAAGTATTATTTTTTTTTATTTTTAAAACAAAATTTGATACGCAAGTGTGTGTGTGAGTTGTAGGACTTTTGTGTATGTAAAATGTTTACATATTCATGTTAGTTAATAAATAGTGAATATATTTTACGTATATTTTTTTTTGTAATTTAAATATTACTTATTTTTATTGAACCACACTGTTCGGATTACAGTTTCGTATATTTGGGAATAGCGTTTACTAGTATTTGATTTTCACACAAACCGTAAGACTCTAAACGATTCGCTCGTTTGTGATGCGATCTCGCGTTTTTACAGCTCGACGTTAACGGACTAAATGAAAATGAAATGGCGAAAATGCCCTAACAAATGAACGAGCTGACGGTCGTTTAGTAGCTTAGCAGCTGATACAGTGAACAGCGTTTCCTAAAATGTACTGATTGTACAATGCAATGTTGAGTGTTTTAGGTTACTAATTTGTGTACTGAGTTAATCACTTATCTTTTCTTTCAACATTTTGTATTGAAAATGCTGTCTTCCAATTTTAAGTTTTGCTAATTAAATAAACTGTTTATTGTCCTTCATCTCAGCTGATGTTAACACCACTGTGACAAAAGCTCATTGCTGTGAGCTACATCTGGTCACACAATGTGTCCAAATTACAGAACAGAAAACAAATATTATCCATCAATTATTTTTTGTTTTATAACATTATTGATTGGGTGTAAGTTCATATTGTTTATAATATTTATTAATACCAGGCTGAATACTATTGAGGATAGTAATCAGTATATATCGCAATTTAAAAGTAATTTGTACACAAATATCATGGCCACCACTGAAAAATTGCCATTCGCTGCGAAAACCAACACAATGTCAGCACAAGTGAATGCCAAACTTGAAATGGCGGTTATTTAAAAATTTAATATTTATTATTTCCGAACGTAATAAGCAGAGTATAAGGTGGACATGAGGTTAGGAAATACTCAAAATATAAACCTAATTAATTATATTTTAAGTGTGTACATAAGTACATATATTATTAAGTAATGTTACTTAAATAGAAACAAACCAAAAGTCATTCATACTTAATGTTAATGGATATAATATAGATTTGGAATTAAATTATATTTTTTGGTAGTCTACTGTACATGCTAGACTCACTACATTCAAACAGTCTAAAAAATGATTATAAATGAGTTGGAGTTAGACTCAAAAAAAACTCTGGGGCCCATAATGTGCGGGTGAGTTTTTGTCTTTGTGTTAGTGGCTTTAGGAATTACGGTTCGCTGCTTCATTTCCTACAAATATACATATGTATATGAGTAAGATCGCACACAATTACACGTGACACATATACATAAGCACATACATATATGTACATAAGTCTACCACTTATGTATGGTCATACATATTTACATACATATGTATGTATGTAGATATTTATCAATTTAACGAGCTTAATATTAACCAAACTTGACTTTTGTTTATTAATTTAACCGTTTTTTTGTTTATTTTTGACCGACTGACGGTATTTGATATTAATGAATAAAAAGTACCGAATACAAACAACGATTTTAAAATCAAAGCAAGTCAAAAAGGATATATGTAGATCATTTAAATGTATAAATATGAATTCAAAAAAATTGTGTAACATTTTTGATTTTCGTTTGTGCTATATGAGTATTTAGTTATGACTTATTTATTTATTGTTTTCTCTACAATTAACCTGTAGTTAGAACGAGTTTTTATTAAGTGATACTCACTTTTGAAATACACTATCTGGCGCATCTACATAAATTGAGATACTTTCAATGAATGTTTTTTGATTGACAAAATATTACTGCTTTTATTATTGAATATTGAAAACGCTCCTTTAGGTGGTAATTATTTATGATGAACAAAATTTTCTATAACAGTTTTGATGAATTATTGCATTTTAGTTACTTAAAAACTAGAGTCAATATACTAAATCTTGTATGATTGAATGGCATGAATTTATCTGAGAAGCTATTATGAATCTCTAAAACTACATCACTCACACCCATAAATATGTGTTAAATTTAGTTAGAAAATAGTATAGTATAGTCCACGACAGGGTGTATAATAATGATGACGACCATACTCGTACTGCTGCAACAACAACATGGACAGAAAAAGCAACAGTCGAAGACAATAAAAAAAAAACGAAAAAGAAACGGCAGAAAAGCTGTTTCGGTTGGCTTGTAGACCGTGAAAAGCCACGAGCCACGATTGAAATACCGAATTTCATACCGAAAACATATGAATACTGATTGTTCAAATGAAAGACCCAGTGCTACAGAAACTCGTACAGATTTCGACGTATATACCCTTTTTAAAATATCAGTGAAGAATATACAAATATATCAATTACTTACATATGTATACTCTTATTACTTTTAACTAATATAAAAAAAATCTGTAAGATATCATGTATTCTTTCGAAAATTGATTGCATTATGTCTGGGCATTTGGCCAGATTTAATCATTATACATAAAACGAATATAAATTGGATTAAAGTGTTCGAAGTTTCAAAGAGTAATTTTATTGTGGATTACAACTATAGTAAAAAACATAAATAAAATAAAATAAATAAACTGTATAATGATTAGGAGTCTGCACGCAGAACATTTTGCTTGATATACTTAAATATAGAACATTGAACCCAGTGCTTGTTGCCAGTTGTTCGTTGGTGAGTTTTGTAACTCGTATTTTAGCCTACGAGTTGATTTCAGTGCAACAAGGAGAATAGGGACGGAAGAATGGAAGTAAGAACACGGCAATAAAACAAGAGAGGGCATGGCATTGCATGGGGTGGTTTTTTGATCACCGCGTCACGGTATTAAAAAATATATACATATACATATATGTATATATGTATATAAAACAGGTGTTTTGTAAATAATGCGCGGGCTATGGGTACCGTAAAGAGGTATTCAGAATTATAAGAAAAGTGAGATCGCCGGAAATACATATATATAGTATGTATAAACTCAAACAGCAAATTAATTTACTTAATTTGTTTACGTACTCGTATTTATTTCATATTTGTGTGTGTAACAACAAATGCATATCTTAACAATTTCGATATCCTATATCTATGTATGTATAACTAACTTATAAAGATGCAGAATGACTGAATGGAGGATATATTAAATTATATTATATAGTATATTTATATTATGCATTTTTGATGTGATGTGAGCAGGGTACAAAAGTGTTTAACTGTACGAAAGGATTAAATCCGAAACTTTAGTAACAAAAATTTATAGTGTTTCTCGCAATTCGTTAGACTATATGAGCTCTATGACGGGACGGTTCAGTGATCAACTTCCAATCCTAACCCCCCACAACTTCTTTGTTCACTTCGCTCCTCTTCTCTTTTTTGTTGTGGTTTTCAACGGTAGTCGGCGCTCCATTTGCTTGGCACGCGCCGTCTTACAAGCATAGGTATGCTTGCAGAGAGAGAGAGAGAGAGAGATTTTACATATAAGTATGTATGTACATTCAACAGATCCGCATACAGATACAGATATACATATGTATGTACATACTTAGGTATGTACATATCTATGATTTCATATATTTCATCTCGTCCCTTGTGACGTGTATTTACTCGTCTATGCATCTGCTGCAAGTAATTTAAATGATTTGTGTTCGTTTGATAAGTAGCTAGTGCCTTTGATAGTAGTGCATACTCATACTCGTACTATGAAATACATCTAACATGGCAATATTGTTCCGGATATTGACGCTGCTCAAGAACATTCATATGTATGTATATAAACATATAAACACGTACTTTTCCTGCTTAGAATAACTTATAATATTATGATGTATTTTATTTTATTTCAAAGTCGACTATGAACGATCGAGAATGAAAATGTTGTCGCTAAATAAAAAAAAGATCTTCTTATATGTCTTATATCTTATTGTTATACATTTTAAATTAAAGTTTTCAAATATAATATACGTATATAAAAATGTACATATGTGTTTATGAATCAACTCTTAACAAATTTTGAAAAATTAAAACTTTATTTTTTTTTTTAATGCGTACATATATTATTATTTATTTACTAGATTTATAAGCATGGTACACTGAAATATATACTGTTGGTTATTATTTGATTAATCAGCTTTGGTATTTTATTTGGCAATATACAATAAATATGCATATATCTATGTACATATGTAGATGTGTGGGTCAAATACCTGTACACACTCACACACACGTGTGTTGTATTTGTTACTTATGTACAAAATAAGTTCTCGTGAGTATATCCATATGTACATATGTATGTACATGCCAGTCCGCGTTTATTTGTTATGAGTTTTGCACTCAAACAACGTACTGCGTTTTACAGAAACACACATACTCATAAATTTGCATTACATATGTACAAACATATGTGTGTATGTACATTAGTTTGATAAATCGCGCCTCTGTCGATCGCACACAAGCTAAAATAAAAGCTAAAGATGAAAAGCCCTCGCGCAGCAAACGCGGAGTAACTTTAACCCTCCCGATTAGTCGCCAGTCAACAGTCACTGGTTTGAGTGGAACGGCAGGCGATCAACCAACCGTAACCAGTCATCGGTACTCAGCCTAGTACTCATACATACATACAAACCGAGCCAGAGCCAGAGCCAGCTCATTAGAAGATTTGAGTGAGAGCGCCGCTTGGCAGCTCTTCGGTTTTGGCTAGGCTACGACTTCGGCTTCGATCGACTATTCGTGTGCGACCACGAAACAGTTTCTCCTGAGATCTCTTTGAGTACGGTCTAAACGATCCACCTGGCAAAGGCACCTGTTACGAGGGCTGTTCATTGAGTAGCAAGTGTGTGCAACGCGTAACTGGTACACTTTTGACCCTTTCTATCTTCTTCGTCGCCTCACCGGTCTCAACGTAATAGTGTGATAGATCTAGATTACATAGTACACATCTAAGGATCAAACTTAAATGTCTATTTAAAAAAATAGAAACGTAGCTTGCGTACATATGTTATATAATCAACGAAAATAATTTGTGTGTGTATTGTGATTATATTCATTTGTTTCATGCTGTGGATTTAAATAAATGCAGATCAGAGATCGAACTCAGGCTTGACACATCCTCGAAATGTTAATGATTAACTTGTTTTCGTTGTTCGATCAGGTGCGTGATACTGCTTAATAATTGTACAAAATGTCTGACATGTGCTATATCATTTGGCGTTTATTAGATTTAATTGAATTATGTTTTCTTCCTTGCCTAAAACTAAGCAGAGTAGCAAACTCGGCACAAAAATAATTGTTTCATGAAGACGAAAAGCAAAGCAACTCATTTAGTTCTCTTTAAACGTACATACATATATATGTTAAATGTCTGCATGTTTCTACTGCAAAAAAAAAAATAAAAAAAAAATATTTTACCCCACGCCACTGACCTTGAGCTTGTTTTTCCCGTTTTTGTCGAGACTATAAGTCTATGTCTTGGGCCGTAGTCATTATTCAGTCGCGAGTGTGTGAAAATATCTTTATATTTTCCCACTTTTATTTTTCATTCAAATTGAATGAAGTACACAAAAAAAAGATAATACTTGGAAGTTCGCGAGCCTTGACTTATAACATTCTGCCCGTGACTTCAAAAAACAGTAAAGTTAAATAGAGTCATCGTTCACAAAAAATTATTGAGCACATACATACATATAGTATATACACATACAGTTTACCAAAAGCAATAAGACAAAAATAAACTTCTATTATTACCTCTGAAATTCTAAAATTAAAACACAATAGTATTCAACAATTGATTTTTATTGAGACGGGCAAAAAACAAGTGAAACAAGTGCAAATTTCTTGTTGGTAATATTTCTACGATATGAAATTGATTTTCTTGCGACAACAAGTGACTTCGCCATATGTTTGACAAACAGGAGGACCACAAGGTAAGTGACTATCCCTTTCACGTGTTTGTCATCGAATTGAACTTGAAAATTATACGCTCATAAGTTATACGTTGCACTTTACTTTTTCCATATATTTCATTTTAAAGTACATTGTATACTTTAAAAAAATATTTCTTTTGTGGCGGACATACTGTTGTGTTGAGGATTCGATAAATATTAAAAAAAAATCAAAGATTTAGCAAATTCTTAAATAAATAAAATGCATGTACCATTAACGATGATCAGGATATGCCATAATTAATTGCTCGATACAAAATATCCATTATTGCGAATATATTGTAGTACTTGTGTGTGAAGCACCATGTGTGATGTTTTGTTTTTTATTGGACAAGAATAAATTAGGAAAACAAATGTCCACAAGGGCACTAACATTTTTGCAGATGTCTTTAAAATAGAGAGAGGGTGGGGATATATTCTTTTTAACAGAACACCTAGACACACACACACACACACACACAGACGTATGACACACATACACGCGTACGATGCATTTGGCACTTGACTTTGGGATTGACCCTGTGAAAGAAACAGAGGACTCGAAAAAGGTCAATTATAAGAAGAGAACAGAACAGAACAGGTGAATGAGTATTAGCGCGAGATCGCGCGCGCGCCCTCAACATTACCTTTTAATATTAAACAGCTCGTGCGTGTCCCTGGCATGCAAGGGATGAAACGGCTGCACTCAAATGAGCGGGAAAATTCCTGCAATAGTGTTGTTTTTTGTGTTTTGATCCCAGGTACACCGACATCAACTGGTTGCTGTTTTTCCTGTCAAAAAGAATTACAACAGGCAGTACACATACTTTAAGAGTAAACTTCAAATAACACACGTCATGTGCATTGTTGAGAAATTTGAACGAGAATATAATATTATGAGCGAACACAATTAACAAAGCTACAAGCGACTATGGGCTGGGCAGCGTTTTTTAAATCTATGTACTATATATTCTGAAAATGGAATGAAATAAAAATTCGAGTATTGGTCGCGACCACTTAATCGAGTACCGCTACCAACTTCTGTTGTTTCCTCTTTTGGTCTGTAAGATGTACATATGTAGATGTTGACACTGGTAATCAGACAGAAATGTGACCGAGATGCTTTCTTTTGCCTATTAAATATTGTACATATTTGAAGGTCACGCAGTTAAGGACTACAGAGCTCAAGGGTAGCGTGCATAAAACACCCTTATTATTGTATAGAAAATGTATTTCAACAAGTGCAAATGGGGATAGTGTCGCTTTCCATCCATTTGAAAGGTTCGCACAAGTAAAATTTAAAAATAAGAATTAAGCTATCCTAAACACCTGTACGTCATTATAAAACATGCAAGAGATCTACAGCCGGGGGTGCTCGACTGCTAAATACCCGCTACCCACTTTTGAAGAGCCCGAAAATGTTTTTTGAAATATTTAGCAAACCTAATTAATTAATTTAATTTTGCTAAAAAAAAAATGACGAACATTTCACAAGTTGGAATCGAGCTCAGTCAGTGAAGCTTGTGCGACACGTTTAACTACCGCGCCACCAGACTACTTGGTGTGTGACGTTCTTATAAGAATAAAGTAGGTTCTCAACTTATAAAATGTGTTTTTCTGCATTTGCTGGAAAACTTGCAGCGTACTTTAGGTACTTTTTTTTTGTAACAATATATTTAATACAATAAATTAATAATTCATGAAAGAGAACAAAAAAATTGTCCGCTGCTGCTTGCTCAGCTGCAAACCTTTTTATACATTAAGGGTCAGACTCTCTCCTCTTTTTTATTTATATCTTCTATGTTGATCACATGATTTTCACGAAACGTCCGCGATGGCCTGTTTTAAATATGTGCCAAAAAATCACAGATACAGCTGTAAAGCAAAGGCAACGGTAACAGCTTTAAATTAGTTGTTTTTGTGATTTTTGAAGGCGGTAATTCTGAAACAAACTTCGTCTGAGTGCAAACTTAATACGTGTTTTAAAAAAATCCTAGCTCTATCTCTTATAGTCTTTGAGATCTAGCTGTTCATACAGACAGACGGTCATGGCTATATCGATTATATCATTAAGAATATATGTATATACATACTTATGTTTCTGTTTCTGTTGGCACTAAGTTATAATACTCTTCTATCATATGGGGGCGGGTATAAAAGTATCGTATTATTACTATAGGCTCTATGTTTATCTTATATATTTTTATTTTTATAAGATTCCTAGAGAACTTTAACTATGCAATTAAGAAAATGTGACGAAAGTAAAATAACAGTAAAGAGCTGACAATAAGAGACTACTTGCTTGTTTATTCATATCCTTATGTAAATGTTTAGTGTACAAAAAAAGTAAAATGAATTGTTATCAACAAAAATGTGAAGCTCTTGTTTTTATTGCAACGACTATTGACGCTAATCAAGAATGTTGGAGATGAGTAAACATCCTGGTGCCATTGAAAATTGGAAATTAAGCAATATTGGGTGTATATATATGTATAATATTGAATCCGATCACAACCAAATTTTCAGGAATTTTTGTTCGTACCAAAACTTGACTCTAATTTAAAATTACGCTCTTTGATCGCTATTTTTCTATATGAGGGAGCGGAAAGAGGCCTGGCTCAAATTTAAATGCAATCTTTAATTGCTTTAATCGCCCGAGTTTTACTTTGATATATATATTTTATGAAGTTGGGTTTTGTCCGCTTGAATTCAATTTTTATTGCTCATGGAACTTCTTCCTACATACATATATCCTTCTGCTGCTTCCATTGGTAGTAAATGTATTTAACATTTAAATAATTTCAAACAAAAGAATATAATGTATAGACCAGGCAGATGGAGGTATTTCCAGTGCCCTTTTTGCCGTCATTCAAAACAATTTTTTCATCTGACCTTACGTATACAATGATGAATTTAACATGTCAGCCTTTCAGCTTTCGGCGATTCTGTAATGTTAATGTAAATGTTTTAATAACAACAAATTTAGATGGATTTTATGTTTAATAACAGCTACCCACCCATAACTTAGTAACATTGAGAAAAAGGCACCTCCAACCCCATCAATTCTTGATCAATATCAACAATCTAAACTAATAGCCATGTCTGTCTGTCCATATCTCTGACCTAGATTTCAGAGACTATAATAGCTGGAGACACCAAGCTTGGTTTCAATGTTCGTGTATGTCCAATGCAGATCAAGATTGTTTTAGATATTGGCCGCGGCTTTTTAAATCACCAAAAATCTCAAAACTGATCAAATTTGTTACCAACAATTCTTAGTGTTGCATACAGATCAAGTTTGTTTTAGATATTGAGCACGTAACTTATTCGACCCCTCCAATTAGAAAATTTACTGGACATCACAACAACCATTAATTTATTTTAAAAAAATTTTATAATTCGCTTCTTCAAATAAAGCAACTAAAAACATGTAAATCGAGAGTGATCGACTTCCTGTTTTTCGGCCTTACATATAATCTGACTAGAAATTAATTAAAAGTGTTATTTATTAACTTTTAACTTCAAAGTTTAAAAAAAACAAAAACACTTTTCTTTCAAGAAAAAACCATAAATAGTTACTGCCTCCCGACTTAATTTGTTTTCTTTGCCGAGCTGCTATACTACACTGGTCGGTGGTCGGTTAGTTTAAAAATGTCTAGTTATATTGTTAAAGTGTTTTCGGTTCTTTTGCACTTTTTTCAGGTATTGATGATATGCTTATAATGGAAATGCAGACGTCGCCTCATCTTAGCCACGGGCTAACTACACAATCGCCGGTGTTAGTGCACCACCAGCATCACCTTACTCATCAATCCCAACCCCTCTCAGCACTGCAACATCCGAACCCGCAAACGCATTCGCATTCGCATTCGCAACCGCATTTGCATCGACATCAATTGATGCAGCAGCAGCACGAACTGTCGCAGCAGCAGTTAAATACATCAGCAACATTACCCACAATACCAATACCACCAATAGCAAGCACAGCAGCAACTGAGGACAACATTGGCACTCATTCACAGCATCAGCATCATCAAAATAATCTAGTCTATAGCAACTCAAACTCAGCTCAAATCGAAGACAAATCTAAAGGTAAGTCCTTAAATATTATTTAATGTCTACTTGTACATTAATTAATATTAAGTTTTTACTTTTATGTGTATAATATTTTGTTTTTTTTTTTTTTTTATAATAATGTGCTAGGGAACACCTTTGATAAAAATTGTTTAACAATTATCTTTTGATCTGCTTTTCAGATTTTTACCAAAATTACAGAGTATATTAAGAATATAAATCATAAGTTGTTAACCACTTCTCAAGTAACACGCAATTTATATAAAACAATTAATTTTTATACCCGCTACCCATAGGGTAGAAGGGTATTATAACTTGGTGCAGACAGAAAATGAATGTAATAGGCTGGTGGAGGCATCTCCGAAATCATAAAGTATATATATTCTTGATAAGTGTCAACAGCCGAAACGATATAGCCATGTCCGTCTGTTTGTATTAACACCTAGATCTCAGAGATTATAAGAGCTAGAGCGACGTTGTTTAAAACACTAGTTATAATTGCACTCATATCAAGTTTGTTTTACAACTTTGCCACGCCTACTACACTAGATTCTTTAAAAAACATACTTTTAAGATGTTGCCATATACATAGCTGTCTCTGATTTTTCGTACACTTATGAAATAGACCTACATGCACTTTTCCTGAAAATTTGAGTGAAATCGCGTGTATGAAAACACTTACAGCTAAACAGACAACAGCGGTTCGAGTGACGCTCCAGACTATTTTTTTTGTCTTTTTTTACTTTTTAAAATTGTGTATGTTATTTATAATGGATATACTATTTGGAAACACTGTTATAAATTGCGTAATAATAAAAAAGTTAAATCTTGAAAAAAAAAATGCACCTGCAAATCTTGCAGTTGCTAAATAAAAGCGCAAACAATAAGTATTGGGAGCTTTATTCTTATTAGAACGATTCACACACAGTCGTTTTGGTCTGTGTTTTGGCATGTGTCTAAATATATTAAGAAAACTTGTTAAATTTGCTAAACAAAGTATAAAAATTAAACGTCAAAAACTTTACAAGCGCGATTCGAACTCAGGCACCGACGCACACTGAGACACGCATGCGGACTCAGTAACAACTGCGCCACCAAACAACTGTGTGCGAAGCGTTTTGATAAGAATAAAGGCCCCATTGCTCATTGTTTGAGTTTTTCTTTAGCAATTGCAAGATTTGCAATAACAAACATAATTATAAAAATAAAAAATAAATAAAAAAATAAATAGTATGGAGCGTTACTCGAACCGCTTTATTCTGCTTAGCTATAGGTGTTTTCATACATGTACTATTGGAGTTAGAAAGGCGCAATTAAAATTACATCTTTTATGGCTTATATCTTCCATGTTTTTCACTAGATTTCACTCAAATCAGGAAACGTCCACATTGGTCTATTTCTATACGGCAATTTTATGCGTACAGCTAAAAACTACATTCTTAAAAAAATATACTTTAAAGGTGTATATTTTTGAAATAATGTATACTTTATGGGGTCGGAGATGCCTCCTTCTGCCAGTTACATACATTTTCTGTTGGCACTAAATTACCCTTCTACCCTATGGGAAGTGGGTATACAAATATTTTCGTGCTCTTCAAAACTGGGTAGTGGTTATTTTATAGTCGAGCACACTGAACTGTAGCTTTCTTATTATAGTGGTGGGTGAAAATAAGCGTAATGATGGGCAGAAGGATAAACAGACAGACATGGCTAAATATACTACACTGTTTATTCTGATCATGAATATATATACCTTATAGGGTTCGAAGTGTGTTCTTCTACTCGATACATACATTTACACAAAATGATCCTTATTACATAAATTTTGCATTTAAAACACGCTTAATCTGCGTGGAAGCATAAATAGTACGGTCTCCAAAGTTGATGTCACTAACTCTCTTAGTCTGTAAATACAGAAAAACAGAAATCGTCTCGACTGTTGACGATGATCAAGACCGGTTACATACATTTGTATGTACATTTTTTATTGGTACTAAGTTAAATAACTTTCTACATTATGGGTTGCTTCTATAAGAGTGCTGCAAAAATTGCATGAACCAAGGAAGTGTTTGATATCCGTGAACGTGATTCTCTGTGTAGCCAAGGTAACTTAATGTAATAAATACGATTATTCGGTGTACAAAGGTTGCTAACATAGTTAATGCTTATGTAAGTTATGCATTTGCATTTTTTTTTTCCAAGAGATTCAATGGGGCAGCAGTAGAGTAACATTATTATACTGATCTGTTTTTGTTAGTTCTGTTCTGTCTGGGATACCATAGCGAGGCCAGGTTTGCACTTCAACTACAAGAACAATAGCTTAAATTTAAGAGCAGGTGGAGAGGTTAGCCAAAAGGAAAATAAGTGTTCGCTGACTATCCGGTTTATTTCAGTTTGGTCAGTTAGTTGGCTATTCTTTTTTTTCGCCAAGAAATCTACGTTGGTAATCTTTGTATTAGCTACAAACATGAATTTACACTGATAAAATATAAAAACCTAAAAAGGTTCGCCTTGCATGATATCGCAATTTGTAAATATGAGAATTTCCATCCTTGGAGAAGTTGCATTTGAAGATATTTTTTATACCCGCTACCCAAAGCGTAGAAGCGTATTATAACGTAGTGCCAACAGAAAATGTTCTTACATACATGGCAGAAGAAGCCATCTCTGACCCCATAAAGTATATATATTCTTGATCAGTGTCAACAGCCGAGACTATATAGCCATGCCCGTCTGTCCATCTGTCTGTCCGTCTGACTGTATGAACACCTGGATCACAGAGACTATAAGATCGAGAGCAATTTTTTTAAAAACACTAGTTATAACTGCACGCAGATCAAGTTTATTTTAAATAACATAATGATAACAAAGGTGTTGGCGTATACCTGTAGCTGTGATTTTTCGTACACTTATGAAATAGACCAACGTGAATGTTTCCTGAAAGTTTGAGTGAAATCGCGTGAAAAACATGGAAGGTATTATAACTTAGTGCCAACAGAAAATGTATGTTACAGGCAGAAGGAGTTATAAAGTATATATATTCTTGATTAGTGTCAACAGCCGAGACGATATAGCCATGTCCGTCTGTCTGTCTGTATGAACACCAGGATCTCAGAGACTATAAGACATAGAGACACCAAATTTGGTACATATTGCATTCCTTACGCAGATCAAGTTTATTTCAAAAGTTGGATGCCACGCCCCTTCGCCCACAACATTCATAAATCTAGAAAAAGTCACGTTTTTTTTATGCAAATCGTGTAGGTCTTACGCATATCAAGTTTGTTTTAGATTTTTGCCACGCCCCTTTTCGCAACCAAAAACTGGAAAAGCCGTAATAATAGACGTAGAGCATTGAATTTCGGTATGCATAATAATAATTATAGTCTCAATGATTCCTGTGATTTTTGAGATCGAATGAAAAACAAGGACGTTATTAAAGAATCAATTTTATAGGGCAAAATTCACTTGCAGCTGGTATGTTATGGATTTTTTCAAATATATACAAAAAAAACAATGTCAGTATATTCTTTGGTATATTTTTTGTTAAAATGTCATTTAAGTTTTTAGGTCGAGCACTCTCGACTGTAGCTTTCTTACTTGTTAAAATTATGTATGTTATTTATAATGGATATAATATTAGGAAACACTTTTATAAATTAAAATTTGGAAAATAATGCACCCAAAGTATGGTGCAAATATTGCAATTTATAAAGAAAACCCATACAATAAGTAATGGGAGCTTTATTCTTATTAGAACGCTAAGAATAAAGTTGTTTGGTGGCGCAGTGGTTAAAGCGGACGCAGTGTGAATCGGTCCCTGAGTTCGAATCGCGCTTGTGAAATTTTTGGCATTTAATTCCATTTTAGCAAATTTAACAAGTTTTCTAACTATTTCAAAAATAGGTTAGGGGGTAGTTTTATTGTGCTGTCAAATCTAAGGAATGTAAGAAATTTAATTTCAAAATAATGAGAAATATAATGGGAATTTCAACCAAATATGTGTAGTATAATGCAAAAACATTGTTTTATACATACATTGTGAAATCTATTCAGTTATAAGACATCCTGATGTACTATCAACTCACAACCTAGATGGTAAAAGCTACTCTGATGCAATGATTATACAACGTATGGTATATATTGACATATACTAAGAAGCCAATTATGCGAAACAATTATTTAAGCTATATTTTATCACAGCTTAATGTAATTGGTAATGAAAATATCGAAGTCGATGCTTATTGATGCTTTCAAAATGAAATTACGATGTTGGGTTAAAGCTTTGATGGATTGATGATCCGTAAGGTGCAATGTATTGAAAGTTTTAAAACATTAATTTATTTTTTAAAAGAATTTGAATTAAACGTTAGTTGAAATGTTAATTTTCACGCCATTCTGTAATTTATATATACATATATTAAAAATGTATTCTATTTAATAATAAAAATTAAGTTGTCTTAGTTTTAGCACACTTATTAGCATATGAACATTTAATATTGTTAGAATGAATATGAATACTGCCTGGTATGCATTTATTTGTATCAGTGTAGAACGATCATTGCTTGTTCAATTCTTCCTTTTCTGTTTGTATTTATTTCATTGAATTCCTCAGTTATATTTAGTCACGTCTATTTACAATGTTTGGTCCTTCGACAAGTATTCGTGTCATGTATCCAGTTATAAGCAGCAATATCAATTGGAATGTGGTATTTTTAATGTATGTATATCATCCCAGACATGGTGCCAGTAGAAAATGCACTCCTCTATTATTATTATTGCTAAATACAATATGCAATTTTAAATACAAGAAAATGGTCAACATATTTTTAAATTCAATATACATACTTGCATACATATGTACATATGTATGTGGCAGGTATTATATGTGGATTACGTGCATTAGTTAATCGGAAACAAAGAGTTTAAAATTGGTATTTAATCTTAATTGATTGATTTCATTTAATTTTCAGTTGGCAAATTTGATGCTTACTCAATCGCAACACACTCATTGCAAGAAACGTCAAATCCAATTGGAAGTGCATTCCTGGGACAATCACAAGGCACTGTTGAATGGATAACGGCAATGAACGATTCCCAAAGCCATGCAGGTATGACATTACATTTATTTTTGTGAATAATTTTAGTTTAATCATGTTGCCATCGAATTTCAGACGACTCTCATAGTTCTCAAGGCAGTATTTCTGGAGACGGTAAGTGTTTGGCGTTTAATTGTAATTACTCGTATTGCTTAATGAATGCATAAACCCTTTTCTAAACAAACAAAAATGAATGTGGAAAGGTTTACCTGTTGCATACTCATTTTATGACAGTTGCATATACATACTATACATAAAACCTGTTGAAATTTGTATTACCTAATCTAATTTAATTTTGTTCGAATATTAGTTTATTCCATGTATAATTTGTTATCCTTTTATTATTATGCCTCCAAGTGTAGTGTTTTAGCAGTCGTGGTATAGCAATATGGTATGATCTTATGACTGATATTTTTATTAATTAAAGATCGACAAACCAAGCGTTCCTTTTACAGTGGTTTTCTTCTGTTTTAAATGAGAAAAAATTGCAGCGAAACCGCAAAATCCGATTTTAGTTTTGCAACGTGTGGGGATCTGTTAAATGCTTATGTTAAGCTTTGGTTGTGTTTGATTTGCTTCAATTGGAATTTAAATTGCGACTGAGAACCTGATGATATAGATGCCTCCATCTGCATAGTGGTGAAAGGTTTCTATATGCGTTCTCTGCGAGTTGCGGCTATTGCTATTGTACTTAGCTAGAACTGGCTCGGCTAATGGACGGTATACATTTCAATGTTTCAAGTTAATTCCCCAGTACTGGCTTATTCAATACTTAATGCCAAGAGTCACATGCTTTAACCACAATGCACTTGACCAACATTACCATGTGGTACTTTTATGAATGAAAGCCGCAGATTCTTTTTCTTTTGCTTTTGCTCTCTTACAACCGGAAACGTGAGAAACAAAGCCACTTCATTCTGATTTGCAAAATGCTTTTGCAGCTTGCAGATACAATTACAAGAAGGAAAACAAAAGGAAACCATTGATGTCATTGTATTTTCCCTGGACAAATCAATTTTCCCACTAGATTCAATCGCAGATTGAGTTACGCAATTACTGATTTACAAAAGTTTATAAAAAATTAAATAAAAACAAACATACATACATATATGACATCCTGACTGATCAGTCAAGACTGCAATGTTTATTCAACATGGTTTGATTAGGATGATTGCAACTACTTGCAGCTAAGCTTTCAGCCTGTTCTGCATCCAAACAATTTAGAGTGTAATGATTAAATTTAACTTGCATGTAATTTGTGTGTGAGTAAAATAGTTACCAACAATTGGGAGCTCTCATCATCCTTGAACGAGTGAGCTGAGTGTTTACTCAGCCGCGTATCTATTAGCCGCGTTGAATATATTCGAAGGTGGCGTTGTACTATTATCAATCTTTATATACACATATAACGAGAACAAAACTGGTTAGTTTGTTTATATTTGTTTTTATGTGAGAATACATAAATTAAAAGCCCATATCAGCATGAGTAATAGTATAACTGATTAAGGGTCATCCTTTCCATCAGGCCTTCATTTCCCAAACCATTTTGCGAACATTTGAATTCTGAATTCCCAATTGGATGCTCAACTGTTATTACAAAGAAAGAGAAGTAAAGAGCAGTAAGTGGATTTCTCTGATGTATTCCGTTGTTAATTCTCAATTGACAAATCGTTTCTAACTTCTGTTTTGACTTGTCGGCAAATATCCTTCGGGAATTCTTTTAATTATTATTGCGTTGAAATTGCAATAATTTGATATTTAATTATCTGCTTTCGAACATTCTGACATTCTAATTTTAAAACAATTTGCATAATTCACCAGAATGGAAAGGAAACTTTTATCATAACAAATGTTTCTCTTTAATGGTGTTTTTGAGAATTCATATACTATATACATTTACTCAATTTGCATCAATTACAAAAGGAGAAAATGTGGTATATTGCGTTTGTTTTTCTGTAACAGATTGAACTATTGACCTACGGCCTTAATTATTTAATTGAAAAGTAAAAAAGTAAATTATAGTTTTGTAACAACACTTTTCTTTAAATTGCTAGATTTGGAGTCACCCCGGGCCCTCAATGATTGATATAAAAAATTTAAAAAAAGTACATGAAAAAGCGTGTCTTGTTCTACATTTATGAATATTGTGGGTGAAGGGGCGTGGCGTAATGAATGCAGGAGCCTATGTACCAAATTTGGTGTCTCTGAATCTTGTAGTCTCTGAGTTCTTGGTGTTCACAGAAAGAGACTGACGGACATGGCTGAATTGTCTCGGCTGTTGACACTGATCAAGAATACCCTATACGCCTATTACATACATACATATATTTTCTTTTGGCACTAAGTTAAAATACTCTTGTACCCTATGGGTAGCGGGTATAATAAATAAAACGAGTCTGATATGTTGATGCCTTGAGTTTATTTCGTTGATCTGCAAAACGAGTATGGGAAAAGACAAAGATTTCTCAAGTCAATTATAATCGAATAATGTTCGTGGGTAATATCAATCTTCCTTCAACTGGGATGATATGAGACGGCAGCTTAGTGCAGAAGATGAGACTGAGCTCTGTTGACTTCTCATCTAATTCTACTTTCATTTAAGCGCCTATCTCGCTCACTCCCTTTTCCACATCAAAATTCATATCTGCGTGTTTATACCATATCTCGTGTGTGTGTGTGTGTGTGTGTGTGTGTGTGTTTTAGATCCGCTTGTTAATACTTTTGGCGGTAACAGAATTTCTTCGTCTTCATACTACAACAACTTGTTGTCATTGTCGTTCACCGAATAAAACCAAGCCCAACGATAATAAGGCTGCAATAAAATTACTAAGAGCGGCTACAGCAGCAGCAATTGCTTAAGCCCACCAACACACACACACATTTTGGCAAGAAAACGTAAGCGTGTCCGAGTGCGAACGAGACGGTTATACACATGGTGGCAAGTGTAGTGGTAGCTGTGCGTGTGGTGAGAGTGAGAGTGCTAGAGCGCTGGATGAATGAAAATAGCTTGAGTGGTAGAAACGAGCAACGGCAGCAACGGCAGCAACGAGCAAGCCGCAACAACCGCTGCGATTGGTGGTGAGTAAATCTTTGTCTAGACGCCGATTGGCGGAAATTCCATTGCGTACTTATTGCGTTTTCGCTCGCTCTCCATATGTGTGTATGCTTGTGTTTCCTCCCAGAGAGAGCGTGCATGCATTGGCAAATGTGAGAGGGCCAAGGCAACAAGCCGACAACAATTTGACTTACTCAATAATTACCTCAATATGGTGAAACAACGAATGCACTTAATAATAATAAAGACCTATTTCTACAAATTTCATAAAGGATGCCAAGAAAATTATATTATTTCATTTAATAGGTGAATTGAGGATGAAGCATCAAAATGTATGTAGACGAAGCTCTTTCTCTCTCTGTGTAGGCATCGTGAATGCAAAAACATTTAGCACCAATCGGAAAGAACCCCAGATCTGGCCGCAATGCCACTTCTAACCACAATTACAAACTTACACACACACGAACACGCACGACCTTATCTACAGCATCAGTGGGAAAAAGAAGCAGATGCAGAAGCAACAGCAGCAGCAGTCAGCAGTCACAGTACGAGAATAGAAGGCAAATGTCTCTACACTGTACACTGAGTGAGCATCTCTCTGTACGCTTTAGTTCGTCTTCATTGGCTCTTGGCGTTGTGTGTGTGGGGTCGGACAATTGTTATGAATCGTGAGTCGTGAAGTATGCGCGCTGTATGGCTGTATGGCTGTTGTGGTTGGGTGGGTGCGGTGCGGTGCTGTGCGGTGCGGTGCGGTGGCGAAACAAGGACCAAGGACGCGCGTAGCTCACACAGTCTCACAGTCACAGTCACACACATACGACGCACGCTCATAGATAGATAGGGATAAGGAATAAACCGTGCGCAGGATCTCTCCGGCTAGCAGCAAACAGTCCGGAAAAAAAAACCAGAAATATTTCACGGCACACACAAAAAGCGAACAACAAAAACAAAAACGAACAATTTATAATAAGTAAATCCACGGCGGCGACGCCGACAACAAAATATTCAAAAAAAAAACAACGGCAAGATTTGTAAAAACAAAAAAAAAAGAAACGGAAAAAAGGAAAATGAATGAGAAAACCAAAATTGGCTCGCGTTGACACGAGTGAACATGGACAAGAATAGAACGTCGCCAAACGTTGCGCCACAATCAAAAATACAAGAAGCCAGAACGTGTACTACGGATGCGGCATCTTTAATCGCAATGTGCTAAACATAAATATTGTACACAATTGCTGACGGTTACTACCGTTGCAGTTACAGTTCAGTTCAGTTCAGTTCAGTTCAGTTCATTTTAGTTGCCGCTCCCAGCAGTTCGTTCGGATTCGATTATCCAATCATTATCGTTCGTCGTTATCGTCAGATGCTTCGTCGTGTCACGGTTGCAGTGTAATAATTAATCCTCAAAAGTGGCATGTGTATTTAATGAGTGCATACTATAGCAAATGTACATATAAATGCATATGCACATTGCATTCGTGTGATCACCATCTCAACAATCAAACACACACTTTCACATGTTCATACTTATACACACACACATTTAAGTACAGACACGCCTACGCGTAGACAACGTTAACACGTTCTCTGACTAGAAAAGATACTTCTACTATGGATCTTTCGACGGCATATCGTTACAATCAAAACATGATGGAATATTACACATGTAAATACTGTTCTACTACACCTAAAATAATCGTATCGTATTTATCTATCTTTTTGAATATCGCAATTTTGACTTTTTGACAAAAGCTTTATATAATTGTGTAATAACGGCAATGTATAAAGTAAAATCATTCTTGAACAGTCAAACGATAAACCCAAATACAAATTTCACACAAATTATACTTCAATTTGATGATAAATAAATATTTTTGTGATGTTGTCGAATGATGGTTTTTGGAAATATCTTCAAAAGCAAAAGTATTGCTCAAAGCGAACATCGTCATATGGTACATCGGCTTTGTTTTGATTTTGTGCGCTATTTACATACATACATATGTACATATGTGTGCAAGTGTCCCGTGGGACCTTCAAGATTTACCTACATGTACGTAAACATTCGCAAATTCGGCAGAAGCAAATAACAATTTAAAATACAACTTTTAAATCAGAATCACATTTAAAAAATCCATTCATCAAAACCAAAAAAATAACAAAAACAAAAATACAAATCGTAATAGATCGCAATAACATTCGATGTCGTTAGACTAGAAACGTATCTTAACTAAGGATATACTCAGGAATTTCCTACAGTTTTATGTGTACACAGTAGAATACTTACATAACATATATTAATGAATTGAACAATAGAGGATCTATTGTCCGTTTTGTCATGTAATGAAGTATCTATTGAAATCGAATAGGCAAACAAACACAATACATATAGTAGTTGGGCAGATATCATTCGCTTGGTCCATAGGTCTGCAGACTAACCCTGGACCCTCGTTATATCTATTATCCACTCTCGTCTTTTGCACCTTTCTAGCATCCACTATTGTTTGCATACTTGCTGTTATTTTTGTTGTTTTGTTCAATCCATTTATCTCAGAGACGGATTTTGTCAGCTGGCGAGTAAGGCCGATTGTTATGAAACAATTGAAGCCTTTTCATGGAAGTGATCATGATTTGCTAACTAGTATTAGTATGTACACATACTATATAATGTAATTTTTATATAATTCTTCCATATTAATTTGCATTCGAGAATTTCTACAATGTCATATACGACATTCAAATATACTTAAAGCGACAAAAAAAAGATATTTATTTTAATTAAATAAAAAAGCTTAGAGAATATGACAAATTTCTTCGCATCATTGAAAATTTGGGGCTTGACGCTGTTATTTTATTGAAAACATTTAAAACATTTATGAACAGAGCTTGAAAGCTTAACATTGCAGTTGTATGATAAGAAACACATTTGTTTAATTTAACACAAGCAGACTTAATTATTAATTGTATAAAATGCCTTAACGTTATAGAGTTTCAACAGACTTTTTAAACTTCTTTAGTCTTATTATAAGTCTTTTTTTTTGCTCAATATATATCGTACAATTGATTACCAATTGAAATTATTTTCAAGAAACAAATATAGTTTTTGTAAAAATTATGATAAACATATTGAATTTGTATTTGTTTGTGTGTATTCTCTTAGTCCAATCATCCAATTTAGTATTCCTTTTTGTACTAATGATACCTGCAACCTTGGTGTTATTACACTTAGAGGCTAAAATCGCTATACCGATCTTTCGGCGAAATTGGCGCACTTTTAATGTAAAATTTGTCGTAGCCAAAAGGGCCAAACAAGCTAAAATTTCGCGATATAGGGATTAAACAACCAGACAAGTCCTTTTATAAATACTATTTGGTTATTAGGTTTGGTCTTCGATGGCAAGATGCTTGTTGCTATAACTACGAGATACCTGAAAAATAGTTAAAGTTGTTTAAGTATTGATGATATAATCAGAGAATCTACATATGACTATTATATGAGCAATAAATTATCATCACAAAATCAACGAAAACTTTTTTGTCATGTTTTCAGTCACTTTTTTTTTAATTATAGCAGACTTCTGCCATTTTTGTTCGATAATTACATAATTAGAATAAACAGAAATAATGCATTTTTCAAATGATTAAGATTTTGATACGTCGTAACAGTATTTTTCGGAATGCTACTCTAAGTGTTCGTTCACTAATGAGCATTAAAGGTTATGCGCTGATTTTGTTGTGTGAGCCATCTCAAGAATTATATATAGATTTACTTAATTAGTGATTTAATATTGAAGGCAGAATGCACAAGTGCAAAAAAGTAAATGATGTGTGTAAACTGGCAGCTTGGCATTCAGTATACGAGTAGAATAATATGTTTGTCATTAGGTTTGCTCTCTTGCCATCAGTTAAGGCGGCTCCCTTTCTTTGACTTTTAGTTTGCATGGCTTCGCTTCTGAGCGAACAATTTTAGTCTTGAACCAAAAATCCAGGATATAGAGTAAATATCCATACATATTTTTGTAATATTTGAATACTAAAGATTCAGTCACTACATTTTTTTACTAAGTAACAATTTACCTTATAAATTAATATAACTATGTCTTTCAATTCTACATATTATGGATAGTATGTATACATGTGTGTATGTAGGTCCAAGTTATTAAGATGTGTATTATATTTTGTATTTTTTGTTAATTTATTTCACATACAATTAATGAAGATTGGATTATATTTTTAATGTTGGTGGTCTCTTTCTACCTACGAGAAAATCTAACATTTTGAATATTACTAAAACAAATAAATTTATTAATAATCAACAACTACCTCAAATTAATATTTTACTCTCAGGTCACGGTGGCGTTAATCAGCTGGGAGGTGTCTTTGTTAATGGTCGACCTTTACCTGATGTTGTGCGACAGAGAATTGTAGAGCTGGCCCACAACGGAGTGCGTCCATGTGACATCTCTCGGCAGTTGAGGGTGAGCCATGGCTGCGTTTCTAAGATTTTGTCAAGGTAAGCAATTATGTACTACTATTATACATACATATGTATGTACATAATTTCCATAAAATACTTGTATAATTTTGAACTATTGCGTACCACTTTCGACATGTATGTATGTCGAACAATAACATACCAAAGGAGGTGTAATAAAACAAACTTGGTCGCAAAATGCTCGAAGCATCAGGCAGAAACGCGGATATTGTCTGGGCTGTTAACAGTAATCAATAATTTGTAATAGTAAAAGTGGGTAGAAGAGCTAACATAAACAAATACATGCAATGTATTATTAGTGAAATGAAATGTGTGATCCGTATTTAGAACATAAATAAATTTTGGGTAAAAGTTTCAACTAAGAACTGTTGAGAAAATATAAATTACCGTTCAATAGACGACTGAATTATTTAGCCCTACTCGTGTTGAGGGTTCGATTTAATGTATTTTAATTTAAACTCTTGCATACTGCATTTCATTGGAGTAGCTGGTAACGCCGAATAAATCTATTGTGGTCAAGCGTCACCGCACCTGTTGTTGGGGCTTTTACATATATTCCTATTCAGGATACAAGATAAACGATTGCCATCATTTAAGTCGTTCCGGTATTGTTTAATTGAAATACTTGTAGCTAAATTGTTAGTTCCATGTTGCAACTGGTTGTGGTGTTAATCAAACATTGCGTTGAAAATTACTCAATTTTCAGATATTATGAGACTGGAAGCTTTAAAGCCGGAGTCATTGGAGGTTCGAAGCCCAAGGTAGCGACCCCGCCGGTGGTCGATGCAATTGCAAACTATAAGCGAGAAAACCCCACAATGTTTGCTTGGGAGATTCGGGATCGATTGCTTGCCGAGGGAATATGTTCTCAAGACAACGTTCCTAGCGTATCATCAATTAACCGGTAAGCCAATAATAATAATTCCAAATACGAGCTTAAGCCATTTAATTGTACGTTTAAGCAGTGAATAAAGATAGAACAGGTATCTCAGGTATCAGCAGCTTTTACCCTTTGGACTGAGAGTTGATGGTACAATCAGTGAACGAATGACTACGAACTACTTTAGAAGTTATTCTATATATGTTATATAATTGCAAATAGGATAACATGCAGGGAAGTTAGGTTTGGGAACTTAAAGCTTAGGGGAAAGGCGTCCGTTTGCTTGATATAGTGATGTGGTAACATAACAAAAATGATATCAATGGCGGGCGATGTTTAGTTGCTGCCATGCTAGTCACTTCCGTATCCGGTCGATGGGTGCGGCCCCAGAACAGCACCCGGTTTGTCTCTCTGTCTCTCTGTCTGTTACCAAGAGTGGCAAGCACACAGCTAATAAAAATATCTAAGTAGTTTTTAGCGTTCATAATTGCGGCACAATGCTTGACACACGACCACCACAAAAGTAAGTTTCCTTTTCGTTTTCCGGTACCATTGCCATTGCCATTGCCATCGTCATCATCATCATCTCCATCGTTTTCTCATCGTCCTTACGGCACGAGCTTATAATGTACGTACTTCCTTGTTGACCATAATTCATTTTATTTTGGCATTTGATGCTGCCAGCAGGCGGCAGCTGCTCGCTGCATACCATAAATTAGCTGTGCACAATTTCAACGACGCGAATGTTGTAGGTGGCTAAAATGCGCGCCCGAAAGTATGCCGCGCACTTGTTCGCACACTCCACTATACTCGAATTCGACCAACGTTCCTTCCTTCCCCCCATGCGACACACGTAGAACACACAACAATTCGCCGCAATGGAACGCATCGCCTTAACTGGGGATTTAAATATGACCACTCTCTCAATCTACACGTGCAGCCATTCAAAATCAATTCGGTGCGAATTACGTTGACGAGGGCGATGACGATGTTGGTAGATGGATATGCAAAGCCAAAGGGAGATGCGAGGTGATGTAATGTGATGAGTAATTTCAGGGAATAATGAGCATAAGCTTATCCCAATACGACAATGTGTGCGTGTGTGTGTGTGTTTCAGTGACACAGTGCAACGATGAATCACTCTCGTACAATTACAACTGAATGTGACATAGCAGCCGACGGGTCCGTCGAAGGACAATAACTAGTCCACAGTCCGCAGTCTATAGTCGTTTACCTTCGAGCCTGCAAATCCCAAGAGTGGCACTCACAATGTGACTTTTTGCTACCTAGCACTCAATCTAAGCCAATCGCCCTTCTGCTGCTGGTGGCAAAACAAGCAAGCTAAGCAAACAAATCGAAACACCACCAAAAGTATCAATGTATGTTATATTCAGTAGCATCCTAAACATATGTCCCAATTGTGCTCACAGCCCGAAATACCAAAAGTATCCACTTTTAACCCGATGTGATTGTTCTTTTTATTTGATTCTTTTTCTTTTTTTGCTTTGGGAACAACATAATTTGATTTGATTCCACTTGAATTGTGACGGCGCCAACCCCCTGCGGCAATTCAAATATTGTACTCGGCATGTTAGTCCGATAACGGAGTCGTAATATTTTCATCAACTTATATGAAGATGTCCAACAACAATATCGACTAATACTATACTATTATTTTAACACCTTGTGTGCGTACACTTCTCTTGACTTGATACCACATCATATGTCCGACTCTTTTTCAAAATGTAAGATAAGGGCACAAACAAGTTTGTTGATAATAATTGAAATATGTGACAAAACATTCCATGAATCGAACTCAGATACTGTAAATATCAGTTTATTTCAATCTCTTGTATTAATTCGAGACATTATTACTTTTATATATTCTCATAATCGCACAACTTTATGCAAAAAGCTGAAGCGCTTATATGATCCTTTGAATACTGTAACAAAGCGGCCACACTGTTTATTATACCCGCTACCCATAGAGTATATACATTCTTGATCAGCGTCAACAGCCGAGACGATTGATAATTATATTCTCAATGATTCCTGTGAATTTGGTTGAGATCGAATGAAAAACAAGGAAGTTATTAAAGAATCAATTTTATATGCAAAATTCAATGGCAGCTGCTCGCGCTTTGTTTGTTTAGTTGACAGTGTGACCATGTCGGTATTAAATGGATTTTTTAAAAATATGTATATACAACAAAAACAAATTTCAGTTTATTTCTTTGGTATATTTCTTGTTAAAATATCATTTAAGCTTTTTGTTTTCTCTCGAAATGCGGGTTGCGGGTATCATGAGGTCGAGCACTCTCGACTGTAGCTTTCTTACTTGTTAAGTAATAATTAATTGTGCGAGATCTGAATTGGTGTAGATAGTTAGAGCTCTAGCTCTTATAATCTCTGAGATCTAGGTGTTACGGATAGACGGAGCTGGCTATAATGTCTCGGCTGTTAATACTGATCAAGAATATACATATATACATTGGGTCGGAGTTGCCTCCGTCTGCCTGTTACATACATTTTCATTTTTTTGGAAATAAGTTATAATACCCTTCCACCCTATGTCACAAATATCGTTTTGCTCAAAAAGTTACAGAACGCATTCATACATACATATGTATGTACATATGTATGGACAAAATAATGAGTACACAGGTCGCGCTTATTTGTTGGCAAAAGTTTTTCCATAGTTATAGAATGTACCCCTGTTAATTGTTTATATTTTCGAAGGTTATAGTATTCTAAAATATTTAAAACAAAAATGAAGGTTGGGAGCCACGTTTTTTGAGTGATACACGTAAATTTGTGCTGGATGACGTTTTGGGTCTGGCCATAATAATAAGTACACTGGTGTTGTTTTTACCCCAAAAATGTCCTTTTCTTCTAGGAAAAAAATTTGAAGATAAACCAACAGTTGGTGTCAATTATTTGGCATGGTCTGGGCCAGAAGGTTCTACAATGTGGAATAAATTTTTGTGGAGCGAAGAAACAAATCTAAATTCTTTTGGTAATGACTACAGTCGATATGTAGAATGCTCAAAATGCAAAGAATTCGAGGTCCGGTACCTAAAGAAGACTGGTAAGGATGTAGGCTGATGTATAATGCATTAGAGGATTCATCAGTAAATTGATAATATGACCCTATTCAGAAATAAAAATCATTTCATATGATAATTTCTGATATTCCCTTCCTTACGCTGAGATAAAAATGTCCTTGTTAAGGGGGTTTCTACAGGATAATGACCCAAAACTCTCGCCAAGTCACTTTCTTGGCTCAAACACATTTGATTACTTATGGGGAGACTTGAAACAGTGAATTGGCATAAATAGCTTTAGAAAATTCGAAGAATTTTGGAAATTATGTGCAAAAAATGAAGTATGAGATTCTTATGGAGATTTTTTGCAAACTTATTACTAGAATGACAAAAAACATCGCAAAAGTCTTACAAAATGAGTGTTTCTACATTTGATACTACCATTAGATTGACATTACTAACAAAACAATTGACAAAATTTGTTATGTTTCGAGTTTTTGGCTTTGACTTGTTATTTTGACCAATCCTTGGCTATGAAATTTTGAATCGATCACAAACTTTAAACTTGAAATGGAAAATGCTCATGTTTACTATCCGAAGACTAAAAGTAGATTTGATTTTTTATTCAAGTTACTTAAAAACGTTTAACGAGGTGTGAAATAAATGTTATTATTATTTTGTCCGGAATGTGTGTAGTCAGTACAACATTAACGAGCTCGATGCACCTTTCATCTTGCCGGTGGAGGTATGTACATACATATCTAACAAGAAGTATCACAACACCACTAGATTTAAAAAATTGTTATTCAATAGAATATTATAATACTGGCCAGTTTAATATGCATTTTAAAACAAGTGCAACAATTGGTTCGTGTCTTCTTCAACTTAAAGAAGAAATTGCTTTTGAAAGCTGCATTATAGGTCTAATTTTACTGAAGAATTTATAGTAAAATAGTAAGAGTTGGAAGCGATCAAATGGCGTATACTACATAACATATGTTCCAGTGAGTGATTATGTTGAATTTAATCTCAACTTTTAATCTGCAGGATCGTTCGAAACAAAGCTGCGGAGAAGGCTAAGCATGTACACCATCACCAACAACACCAATTGCCACAGAGCCTGAGCAGTAACCAAATTGCTAGTGAAAGCCTGGACAGCAGCACGGGAGCGGCAAGTGAGCAGCAGGCGTCTCTGGCAGCTGGTGTCACGGCTGCCAGCGCAAATTCCGGCATCAACATCAACAACAACAACAGCAGCAGCAATAACAATAATAACATTGGAGCATCAGTTATTGCTCACACGACGTCTGCCACGGGTTCGGGTTCGGGTTCGGGATCGGGATCGTTATCAGTATCAGTATCGGGCACTGCTGCTAGCCAAGAAATAGTTAACAGCAGCCGCAACTCCAATGTAAATACCTCCAGTGCCACGGCGAGTGAACAAGTTGCAGAACAGCGGTCATCTGGTTCTGGTTCTGGTTCTGGTTCTGCTGTGTATAGCATAAATGGCATACTAGGTCTACAGCATGGACACCATCTTCACAGTGCCAACAACAGCAATACCGCTAACAACAACATCGCATCAGATCCAAATTCCAAGCGAAAAAGAATTGAAGTACACGGTAAGAATATGTCTATGCTCGCATTTTCACCAGATATTTTGCTTAAATGTCGAGTATACACCACTTACATACTATATTATGTACATACATATAATATATATTCTGTAGACACGATCTAGCCAACCATCTGTGCTTCGTCTGTACGTGTTACTGCTTCAAATTACAATTAAATCAATAGTTTATTTTGTAGATTTTCTAGGTTGTAGACTCCGATTACAGCAAATTAACTTCCCAAAAGGTTAAGAGCTAAGCTTGCATTAAAATAAGTATAAGCCTATGCCTGACAATTTGATAGATTTTGTTCAGCTAATACCTTAATTTGAAATTGCTCCTGAATTTTAAGCTCCATTCGTAAAGGCATGATTTCTAAGCAGGTTTTAAAGAAAGACATCTGGACAAGGCTATAGTGCAGTTCAAATTACGTCACTACGTAGAAAATAAGTTAGAAAACTCTCAAAAAACAATAAATACAGTAGAATCCGGCTATAGCGACTTTCAAAGGACTTTTACGTCGTTATACCCGGAAGACGTACTAACCGACAGGAGTGTTTATGGGGTTCAGTTTGTAGGGTGACCAACGCTATAAGCAGTTGTCATAACCGAATTCTACTGTAATTAAATAGAACAATTTAAGTAAAGGTTTGCAGGTTTCTCGCTGTGCCGCATTTATCAGTTCATTCAAACAGAATATACAGTCAGCACAAAATGTATTCGGACACTTGCTATCATCAAGTTTAACTACTTATTCGCCCGAACTTTCGTAATTATAACAACTTTTTATACCCGCTACCCATAGGGTAGAATGGTATTATAACTTAGTGCTAACAGAAAATGTACAAAACAGGCAGAAGGCATCGCCGACCCCATAAAGTATATATATTCTTGATCAGTGTCAACAGGCGATCTCAGACACTAGTTAAGCTTGCACGCAGATCAAGTTTGTTTTAGAATTTTGCCACGCCCCATGCAGCCTTTAATAAACATACTCAAAAGGTGTTGCCGCATAGATGTAGCTGTAGATGATTTTTCGAACACTTACGAAAAAGACCAACTTGGACGTTTCATGAAAATTTCAGTGAAATCGCGTGAAAAATGTGAAAGATATAAGCCAACAAAGATTTCATCTTACGCCTACATGGAAACACTTACAGCTATGCAGACAAAAGCGGTTCGAGTGACGCTCTAGACTTTTTTTATTTTTTCTATTCTTTTTACTTTTTAAAATTATATATGTTATTTACACTGGATATAATAGTTGAAAACACTGTTATAAATTGCTTGGTAATAGAAAAAAGTTAGAATTCGAAAGCAAAAATGCATCCAAAGTATGCTTCAAGTCTAACGAAAAACTCAATCTATGAGTAATGGAAACTTTATTCTTATTAGAACACTTCACACAAAGTCTTTTGGTGGCGCAGTGGTTAGAGCGTCCGTATGCGTGTCGCAATGTGCGTCGGTTCCCGAGGTCGAATCGCGCTTGTGAAATTTTCGACATTTCACTATTTTATTTATTTTTTTTTAAATTTAACAAGTTTTCCGAATATTTCAAAAATATTTCCGGGCTCAACAAAACTGGGTAGCGGGTATTTTACAGTCGCGCACACTCTACAGTAGTTTTCTTATTTGTTTTGGATGTATCGTAGAAAAAGTTATTTTCAGAAGATAATTCACAAACAAATTTGACTTTTTTGTATGAACCTTAAAGATATTGAAATTAAAAATGCTGCACAAAAATTATTCGTACATTTCTCATTTATTGAGTGTTATTTCTGAATGCAACGGTAATCTTACTTCGGAGATGGCTTGGGCATGTTTTTTTTTTTGGTTCTTGTTTTACTCATAGCATTTACCGATTGGGTTGTGCGTTGATAGCTTAGGTAGTCAGATAATTGCATACATGTACATAAATCCATATACATATCCAAGATCTTCTATAATATATGTAAAAGTTATATAAAAATTAGACTTATTGCTAAATTATTTTAATGAAAATACTTCAGCAGTTTGTTTTGTTTGTTTGCAAATATTACCAAGTGCTCAGGCAAAGCCATTGTTATATACGTGATATTGCTTACTGTATGTGATTATATTAAAACCACTTGACTATTTACAAATCGGGTTGGGGATCAATTTCGAGAACGTGGCGATAATTTTTTGCGGTTCCAATTAGGGTCAATTCATCCACAACCGTCTGTCGACAAAAATATGCAGTTATCGACATCGGCGGTAATCTACATATATATAGTACTTCGCGACATGTGTTGCTAAAATCAAAACCTCAAGTCAATTAAAAAACACACTAATATAACCACTTGAGTAGGTAAGATGTTTATGGTGATAGTGATGCTGGCAAAGATAATTGTAATTATGAGGATGACACTAACGAAAGTGGCAAGCGGCAAAGGGGAGATAAAATTGAGCAATATGGAAGCCAGAATGATTCGGTAAAAGCCCCGCGAACGCGCACTTGTCATTTTCAATAATCGTCCACTAATGGCAATTTTGGGCACAAGTCGCACCCCTCGGTACATACGCAGATTGCCCGAATTGTCCCAGGCAGACCAGAACAGAGCCCAAGCCAACTAGTCAACTAGTCCATTTGATGCTATACACCATGATTTTTCATTAACAATGCCCTCACACCCGTCACACCCTCCTTATGCTCTTTAGCCAGCCACCAGTGTGGCAATAAAAAGAGCAATAAACTCGCTCCCGAAACTTATACCACAGCAGACCTTTGTCATCATCCATCCTCTCTTAATGCGCATGCCCTACTTCATTTCGTTTCATTTTCAGAGAGATTGTTTATCGATTCCCTTAGGAATAACTTGTGCCTTCAAGTGTTTTAAGCTTGAATTTGTGGCAAATTTGTTCAAATGACTTCGATTTACGGCGGCTGAGAGCACTGCTAAATCTCATCCTGGCTGCCTGGTCAAATGTGTCAAGGGTTGTAAATGTCGAATGTGGGCGTGAGCATTGAGCTCCACCCTTCTACTAGTACGACATTGCCGAGTTATTGCAGTTGAACTTCTCATTTGTGTACATCTGTCTACGACTATGTTTCCTTAGATGTGATAAAAAAAATAGGGTGTGTGATATTTAACCATCGCAAAATATAAGTACAACACGGGAGCGAATCCTTTTTAGACATATACATGATTCCTAATGGCCCACTTAATGTTAGTCTATGGTTATGCACTTCATGTGCATATAATATACATATTTCAACAGCCTGAAAGCCTTTGTTGCTCTGCTTATACTATTGTACGATAGAATTTAATTCTAAGCTACAACTAAATAAATAAAACAATTAAGAAAGCTACAGACGAAAGTACCCGACCGTAAGATACCAGCAACCCACTTCGAGAGAAAACTAAAAACCTAACTGAATATGAACAAGAAATATACCAAAGAAATAAACTGAAATTGGTTTTTTTGTATATATTTGAATACAATTCACAATATACCGACATGGTCACACTGTCAACTAAACAACCAGTGAATTTCGGCCTTTTTTTTCTGTTCTGGACGTTGAAGTACATAGTATGCACATTCTTGTGGCCCAAGCGATACCAAGCCAAAGCTTGTTACGCGCGGATTATAATAAACTCAACCGCGAGGCTCCGTCGCGGGAATGAAAAAGTTTTAATTTATTACTACAAGCTAAATTCAGTCTAATTATTAATTAAGTAGGTAGTAGTAAAGTTTTAAGATTGAGAGCAGTCTTAGCGCTAGAAAATACAACTATATGTATTTATAACATAAAACTCTAAAAGGGTCATGCAATGCAAAATTAAATCTACATAGGGGAGAGCCAGCGGAATGTAACTACGGGTTAGTCTAGATGGAAAAGCTTATTCGCGATATTAATTCTGAAGAATCAATATCACCATTAATAAGATTAAAAATAAACAAAATGTCAAGCATTATTCTATGGTTAGATAAAGAAGGTAGGTTTATTAAAAGAAGTCTACTACTATATGACGGCAATCTCACTTCAGCATTCCAGTTCAAGCCACGCAAAGCAAATAAGAGAAACTGTTTTTGAACAGATTCAATGCGATCCTGGTGCACAGAATATTGTGAAGACCATACGCACGAACCATATTCCAGAATCGGACGGACAAGTGATGTATAAAGGGTCTTAGTAATATCATCAAATTCCTTTAACCACCTCTTAATGAAACCGAGTACAGACATAGCTTTATTGACCGTTCTAGAAATGTGGTCAGAAGATTCAACAGCAGAAATCGTTTTAAATAGTTACTTCGACAATCGTGGATTAACTCTATAGAAGGACATTACAACACATTTTAAAGTTAACAAGTTCACTTTGCACCATGACTAAAAAAAGAGTCAAGATCTCTCTGCAACTTGATATGGCATGGCCAAATCCTGTACTGCAGGCATATTTTAACATCATCTACATACATGTGAAAAGTAAGGGACCGAGATGGCTACCTTGGCGAACTTCACAGGTAACTCGGAATGTATTAGAAATAAAACAATTAAAAGAAACCTTTTAAAATATTATTGGGAGATCAAATTAAGTCAAGCTTATATAACAAAAGAGAATGATTTACTGAGTCAAAGGCTTTACTAAAATCGGTATGGGTAACGCCCGAAGAAAACTCAAGAAGATTAGTAACTGTGGATCTTTGTTTCAGAAATTCGTGCTGGACTACACAAAGTACACAAATGTTATTAATGAGTAATATATTCTCAAAAACTTTTGGTATAGCAGACAGTTTACATATTTCGCTATAGTCTTTGGCGTCAGACTTAATTCCCTTCTTATGGAGAGAAATAATGAAAGGCTCCTTTCATAAAGAGGGATAAGTCGATGACTCAAGCGATAAATCAAATAATTTCAGCAACGGTCTGCATAAAGCCTCGAATCCGTACCGAAGTACACAGCTGGGAACTCCATCTGGACCGGGCGAAAACGCCGGCTTAACCATTTGAAGATATCGAATCAGAGACTTCTTACTGATTGAGGGACTGAAGATACAATTTGACCGAGACAGGCTGTAAGGATAGGGCGCATTAGAGTAGGAAGAAGAATATGTGGTTTGAAAAAAAAATGCAAATAGATTGGAGATCGCCTGACCAGAAGTTGCTTTCGAATTTTCGTAAGATAGACAAGGAGGATAAGAGGAAGACTTACGCTAAGTGTTAACAGAATTAAAAAACTTTCTTGGGCTTTCAGAGATGCTAACCCGACAGCAAGCTAAGTAATTTTTAAGCTCTATGAAATAAGACCGAGCAATAATATATTGCGAAAAAGTTAAGGTAGAAAGCTGAAATTTTAAACTTTTTGTAAAGTTTAGTTTAAGATAGAAAGTTGTTTACAAAATCAAGGAGGAAAATTAGACAGAATACTGGCATCAAATTAAAGATTTAATTTATTATAGAATAAATTGACGGCGGCACTTATGTTAGTGCAAGCATACAAATTGGACCAATCAATTCGACGAAAAGTTGGATTAATTTGGGAAAGTATGCCTTTCGACAGCAACGAACTCGTTCGGCAGGTACATCAGAATTAGTGAGTACAGATCTGCTAAGTTCGATCCTTAACTCCAGAGTTGGATGACAAGGGACTTCAGGAGATGTAATTGGTTTCGATCTAGATGGAACTACGCTAGTTGGTTCAGAGACAAAGCACAAATCTAATTGCCGCCAAAGAGAATTTCGTATATTGTTAATTTGACCCAAAGATAATTCATGTAAGCCATCAATAAAGTCATGTCGGTTCGATTGAATAAGAAAACAGAAGTTATCACAAGGATACCAAGCTGTTCCTAGAAGGTTAAATTCTCCTAGAACCACAATATGATCTTTGTCGGATAACAACGCAAACCCCGATTTGATCGCTTCCAGGTGTTCCGGTATACAGATAAATCGGACGACGGAGGTATATATGAGCAAGTAAGAAATAAACTTACACCATGAAGATTTACTTATACAGATAGAAACTCTCTTTTATTAGGATTATTAATATGTAATGGCTCTTGCCTGTAAATAGTGTACTTTGCCGGAAAGAGTTCGCAATCAGAAATATCCGAACTTAACCAGGTTTCCGAAAACACAACTACATCAGTAGAAAAAGTGTAACTGTCGACGTATAGCTTACTTATTTAACTACGCAAACCACGCACATTTTGATAGGTTATAAGAAATGATGATATTAGTTTTTGAAGATGAGAAGTTTGAGATTGAGACTGTACAGGTACATTTGGTAAAAGCCCAATCGGAGTCCGATTTTTAACTTTGGCTTTAAACTCTTTTACCACCAAATACTCTGGCCAAAAACTTGGCGAGCATATGGTTTCAAAAAGTGAAGGTGCGACATTGATCTTGAAAGATGCAATTTGTCTATCATAACCAAATCTACATTTTTCCACTTTTGGATTGGCATTTTTAATTTTGGCTATAATGAAAGCCTTGACGTCATCTGACGTGAGATCAGGGGCAAGCCTTGAAACAAAAATCTGTTTCATTGGTGGAACCCCCACAAGTGGTTTGGGAGCCAAAGAAGTAATATTTGGTGTATTATCTTTTGAACCCAATAAATTCGGTGATCCGACAGTAAAAATAGTTAAAGAAGGTGCGGAAGAAATTTTGTTATTAGCCTCTTGCCTCTACTTATAGTGACAACCGTGGACAATTCAGAAACACCTCAGGCGTTAACTAATATCGGTGCAGCGGGTTCCCTAATGGGAATGCTTTCCGCAGCGGTTGTTGCAACTAGGGTAGCAAAAAAGATGAACTGCGGAACCATCGGAGTAGTGGGTGGGTCAGTCGATAGACGGGGTACAAATTTGGACAATTGTAAGTCGAAAGAAGTTAATTTTTTCCGCTTTGGAGACTCAGCCTTAAGTTTCAAACTATTGAACTGAGAATTCAAAGCACTAAACTGATCGTTTAACTTATGAAAGCCACCAATTAGATTATTATACCCAACTGTTGTCTGTCTCATAATCATCCGCATTTCATACTCAACTTCTCGACATGGCACATAACACCAGTTAAGCCCAGTTCACCAGCCCTGAATAACATACACACTTTACGTGAACTACGTTATCACAGAGCCAGCTGGCCATACTGAGTTGCGAAGCCGAGATGTGCTTCTGGCAACTCTTCAGACAACATACAATTTACCCTTCGATTATAAAAATAAAATTACAACATCAGATACAATTTACTTTAAAATAGGTAGGTACTACTAGTATGTACTATGCCCACTGTACAGACTCAAAACAGAAATATGTAAGTTAGTGAGAGCAGAGAACGCCACTAACGGAATTCCATCAACTAAGAGAGTTGATGAGATTAAATCCGTCACACTGCGAGCGGGAAGGAAAGCACAAAGATGATTCACGCAAAATCCAATGCTTACCACAACAACAAAACTTTTAACTCAGTTTATGTAGAAATAAACAGAGCGCTAATAAGCAAAAATATAATTCACTGTTTTGTGATAAGAAGCTAATATCATGCACTATCACAGGATAGAAACGCGATGTAGCAAACGGTTAAAGTAATTACTTTAAAGAAATGTATTAAAGGAACACCGGTTGTTAGAAAAACAAGTAAGAAATATACAGTCGAGTGTGCTCGACCGTAAGATACCCACAACCCATTTCGAGACAAAACAAAAAGCTTAAATGATATTTGAACAAAAAATATACCAAAGAAATATACTGAAATTTGTTTTTTTTGTATCCATGACATACCAACATGGTCACAATAAGACCTATACGAATACTGACACCAAATTTGATAGCTCTAGGTCATTCACACACTTACAACTTTTTGATAAATAATTTAACAAATAACTTTTGTTCCACTAATCAGATTTTAACCAAAATTACAGGGTATGTTAAAAATATTAATCACTGATGGATTACCAAATTTACACATCATTACACAAACAACTTTTGAAGGTATACGCGATTTACATAAAAAAAAATCGTGAATTGTTCTAGATTTATGCATATTGTGGGCAAGAGGGCGTGGCATCCAACTTTTGAAATAAACTTAATCTACGTAATGAATGCAGGAGCCTATGTACCAAATTTGGTGTCTCTATGTCTTATAGACATGGCTGTATCGTCTCGGCTGTTGACACTGATCAAGAATATATATACTTTATGGGGTCAGAGATGGCTCCTATTGCCTGTTACATACATTTTCTAGGAACCTTATTCCTTATAGAGCGCCTCATGCACAGTCGTTTGGAGTCGCAGATGTTAGAATTGCTCTAAAAAACTAGCGTATTTTAAAGTCGAGCACACTCGACTGTAGCTTTCTTACTTGTTATTAATTGCTCTCTGCTATTGATTTAGCGATCTCAATCGTTTTCGATATGGAACAGAAAATGATAGCAAGCAACTGTTAACACCAACAGTCAAGTATTGTGAGTCAATTATTATAATTTTTTTTACTTTAATGCATATGATAATGGGTATATCCCAATATTGGTGGTAGTCTGGCTGGTAGGGATGAGTCTCAATCCGAAATACATCCAATCCATAAATGCACTTAACCGACACGTGCCGTATGGCGTCGCAGTCCTTCGCAGTCAACAGAACTCTTCAATAGCGAACAACACTAATTTAATTAACTTGGACACTTGAATACATGCAAAGGAGTAAGAAAGGAGAGGATTGCCATTCAATTTGATAGGGAAACAAAAATAAAATATTGTTGATGACTTATACATATGTAAATTGAAACCATTAGCATTTTTATACCCGCTACCCATAGGGTAGAAGGGTATTATAACTTAGTGCCAAAAGATATTGTATGTAACAGGCAGAAGGAGGCATCTCCGACCACATAAACTATATATATTCTTGATCAGTGTCAACAGCCGAGACAATATAGCCATGTCCGTCTGTCCGTCTGTATGAACACCTAGATCTCAGAGACTATAAGAGCTAGAGCTATCAAATTTGGGGACAGTACTCCTATAGGTCCTACGCAGATCAAGTTTATTTCAAAAGTTGGATGCCACGCCCCTTTCCTCCCCCAAAAGTCTGTAAAAGCCGTAATAATAGACCTAGAGCATTGAATTTTAGTGTGCACAATAATAATTATATTCTCTATGATTCCTGTGAATTTGGTTGAGATCGAAACAAGGAAGTTATTAAAGAATCAATTTTGTATGCAAAATTCACTTGCAGCTGCCCGCGCTTTGTTTGTTTAGTTGACAGTGTGACCATAACGGTGTTGTGGATTTTTATTCGCTATTTTCAAATATATACAAAAAAACAAGTTTTAGTATATTTGGTATATTTTTTGTTAAAATATTTAAGTTTTTTATTTTCTCTCGAAATGGGTTGCGGGTATCATACGGTCGAGCACTCTCGACTGTAGCTTTCTTACTTGTTCCACTTCAAATTGACACTGAGATCTACATATATTATATGTTGACCACTTATCGCGAAACAAGTTCGATTTTTTATTAAGTGGATAACGGTATATCTCTTTCAATTAAATGTCCTACAATGTCAGTGAAATAAAAATGGAAAACAATTTACTTTTTCTTGCTCTCAGACATATGAATTTTTGGTTTTTTAATTTTAATTAATTAAGTTGTTAGATTCAAAAAATGAATACGTGTCATACCTTATGAAAATAGATGTATAATTAATATAAACAAGAAATCAAGACGATGTCTTAAATACAACTACATAGTATATATTTGTTACCATCAAAGTTTTGCTATATGGGTGTACGCATAGTTTTTCTGGCAAGTGTAGATCTATAGTTGCAAACCCATATTTTACCCAAAAAGTGTAACAAATATCTGTGCAGTTAAATGAAACGTTAAAATTATTATTGGGTTTGTTTTAATATTAATGTATGCAATTATACTGATCAGGACAATTAAATGTAGGTACCATCAACATCAACATGTTTTGAATCTATTATCAGAAAAGAGTGGTTAGGCGAAATCCCTAAGGGGAAATATCGATAACTATACATTTCGATAGAGTAACATCGATTTTCGACCCATTTATATTTAAACACATCACTACATGCAGTTCCATTTTATTTTTTGGGTATTCTCCAAATTATTTTCTAAATAGTTTCGTATGTTTAACAGTTTTGTTGCATTGTCTATTTTTTAAGACCTTAAGAAAAATAATAATAGCTTAAAAACTTTCAAACTAGAAGTGCATTCATTTTTGATTAAGTGGAAAACGTTGGCAATTACTTTATTTTTATATTTGAAAATATAAATTAAATAATTTGCATGTAAACACAAAGAGGCTGTAGCGGGAACCAACAACACAAAATAATACCGTTTCCACATTTTTTTAGCGCCGTGTTAGTGCTAACGTGTAAAATCCCAAAACCCGTTTAACCTATGTTCAGCGTTAGCTTCCACGTCCGCATCCCATTGTTGACAAAATTGCCTGCGCTTTTATTCAATATGAAATTTAACAAAATTATGATTTCAAATGCTATGCAAAAAAGGATTAATCATCAAAACAAAATGTCGGAAGCACGAAGCAGTCTGCTTTTAAACAAAAATTTGTATGATTTGGTTGCTTTGCTGCCAGAATTGTCAACGAAAGACACCTATTCTCGTTTAGCTATACCAGTAGGGAATCGAACTGATGTTGCTTTATAGATCCTTGGGCCATCATCAGAATATCGGACCATTGCTCGTTTGTTTGGAATTTCAAATTTAATATCAGAATGTTTTATTTCGTTGACTTTCTCGTCGTTTTCATTTTTTGAAAATTCCGGTAAATCAAATCGAAAATCTCCCAAAAATTACCAGAAACGGATATACCACATTAAAATACCTTGAAACGAGTTTCTCGCCTACCTCCCACCCCTCGCTAAGAGTGTGTTCTTGAATAACTTCAATGTTTTTCATACGATCACAAACAAATGCAGGCTTAATAATTCCTTTAAGACTATAGTTATTACTATGTATACAAAAAATCAAGGCTCTACCTTTATTATTACGGCTTATACTTTCGATTTGAGGGGGCGGAAAGTGGCGTGGCAAAAATTTGAAACAAAATTGATCGCCATTTCTTTAGTTTGTAGCAAGCTGGAAGGCATCATATAAAACCTATACTTTAGCTTCTTATACATACATATATAAAAAAACCTAAATCTGTGTGTGTCATCCTACCGACTGCCACACTCAACCAATTGCAATGCGGCTTGTTATGTGTGATAGAGCCCTATGTAAGGAAGGTTAATAGCGAATAAATTCCATATTTATCTATACACATGTCCATCAAAAACAGATAATACTCCATCACACACAACAAACAGCATTCAAATCAATTGAGTGTAGTAGGCTGTGAACTTGGTATTAATTTGGAGAATCAAGTATTTTCCCATGCAGCTAGCACTGATGGAAAATCAAAAAATGTTGTTATAATACGTTACGGTAAAATTCATTTTTGAAATAAAAAAAAAAAATTGGAAAAAGAATAGATTTGTATAGTGTCTGATACCCACGCACTTAAACGCACAAACCCAGTATACAGTGAATACAAATGAATAAAACAAAACATGTCCATTTGTCATTAATGTGTTTGAGATTACTTACTTGTTTATAAATGGGCTATGTGACATTTGCATAGCTGCATTTGTGAAATAATAATTGAGTATGGTTATATATTTAAATATATTTTAAAATATTTTTTTAAGATGAGAATCGAGATGTAAATATGCATGTTGAAGACGATGTAAAGCGACAGCGGTTGGCTTACGGTGGAGACCAGATTTATCCAAATGTAAGTTGTTTCGACAGTCCAATTTTGTTTTGCTACTCGGTGCAGTTTTGGCATTCAATTCAAATGTAAACATTTTCTTTATCGTATCTCCTAAGATATGGTCTGGCAAATGGTGTATCAAGGATGAGCACAAGCTGCTCTCTGAACTGGGGAACTTAACAACTAGCAGCGGCAATGGGGCACCAACTTATTATGAGGCGCCGCCCAATGCATTTCCCTCGAACACCATCTCATGTGCAAGTACGAGTGTCGGGAGTACTATTGGCAACGATTCAACCATGTTGTATGATAGTATTCCAACAATATCCCAAAGCCAAAGCACCCTGTATACGCCACCCATCGGATCCTCAATTGGTGAGTTTGAAAGTATAACTTAAGTATCAGCACGATCGCTTATTATTATCGCTTAACGTGGATATACTCAAAGAGTATTCCGACACAATATGTACCTGGCTTTTCCGTCTCTATGAATGAATAAATAATGATTATTTAACGTAAAGAACCCAGACGATATATGTATGTACATAGCTATTTCTGTCTGTGCGACTGTCAGTGTGCCCGTCCGTCCATCATTATGAACACATACAGGTACACACATAGGTACAGAAGCTACAGGAACGATAGCTACCAATTTTTGTTTCTTTTTCAAAGTTGTTAATCATTATTTGTATACATAGAAAAACACGTGCTAAGGATCAAGAATAAATCATATTCATCTGATATCAAAATTGCACCCAGAAAGTAAATTATTAAATCAAGAACAAAATTGTTGGACAGTTCTATATGTCAAATTACACGCAGAAAGCATCCAAAATCCAGATCGAAATTCTTTAATCAAGAACCAAATTCTAAAAAATGGATTGTTGATGAAAAAAAAAAATATTTTTATTCATGAATTATTATTTATATTTAAATATATTGTTTTTTTCATACGAATTGAGAGGAGTTCGAAACCAAGAACTCAGACCATCAAATGAAGAATAATTCGCGACCGTTTTACTTACTGAACCAACAGCGACAACACCAGACTTTACCATAGACAAGATTTTTAGGAGAAAAATAGAAAGACATTTTTAAGAACGAATTCTTGTTTCAAGAATTTTTGTGGGTTCGAATCATTCTCAAATCATTTAATTCCATTCTTGTTTTTAAAACATAAATTTTCTCTCTATATACTTTAAAAGATCACGCTAAGTTAAATATTGTTAAAACAAACTCCGTAAAGTACTCAGGTTCATCTATCGATTTAAATGAGATCTTTCATTTCGTGTTTGTCTTCTTTATTATTATTTTTTAATTTAGTGCCACCTTTTTTGTACTTTTATTTTGTTTGCATGTGTCATGATTGTTCATCACTCTCTGAACTGTAACTATAGGGAGCAATTCATTGACGCCCCTAGTGCCTATAAGTTTACAAGATATGAAATTTAGTGCAAGTATACAGGAACAGACTATTTCGCCCTTCTACACAGGTAAGAAAAACTACAAGAAACGTATATTAAACCGCAAAATAGTATGTAGTTATGGTATATATATTTATTTTTTTATTAATACTTTCAAATTAGCCAAGTGTCAAAAATAACCAAGAAAGGCGTCCCAATCGTGTAGAGTTAAGTAATACAAACAAATAATCAAATATGAGCCTAATCACTTGCAGTTTTGTTTAATTTTGGCATTTTGTTTGCGATAAAATGTTTAAAAGTTTAATTGTTATGGCCTTGAAGTCTATATATACTATTCGCGGGATTATTAAAAGTAGAAATGTTGGACAGTGCTCAATCTATGCGAAACCTAATTATTAACTAAATATTTAATTTTTTGTCGGACTTTTCTTTTTTAATTGTTGAAGGACTTTGCGAAAAATAATGCAAAGAATCCAAGCTAAATACATATGGTGAATTATTCTTTTAGATACATATTTTAGCATTGTAAACCTCTTGACTAGATAGATATTAGATTTTAAAGTTCGAATTCCATATAGTGCGAATGGTTTTTAAGCCCATCGATGCGATATATCCAGTGTCATATAGTATCGAGACTGTTGAAATACATCGATCCGATATATCCAGTGGAATCACCTCTAATACTCCAGTATTTCGGTTTTCGGCTATTTAACGATACATCGATATTTATATACCATTTTAAAAGTCAATATTGTAATTCATGCAATGGTTTTAACAATTAGCAATAGCCATCGAAAATGGTAATTATGCACCAAGCTTGGATAACGACAGAAATTCAACGACGATGCGAGTAAATGACGCGAGTGCAACTTCTTGTAATAATTCGCTAAGCATTACACAATTATCGACATCAATTGGAGTTGGAGGTAAGCAAAACGATCATCAGCCAATAAAAGAGTCCGTCGACGTAGATTTGGCAGGAGACGAAAATCCCAACAATAAGAACCAATATCGAAACGATCTTGGAAAGCATCGCGGCGGAATAAACCAAACTGAAAATCATCATATCCCGATAACCCATCTGATGAATGTCGATCATGTTGGAGATCAACTTGTACATCAACACGTCGGCACGAATAGCAATGGCCCACCATCTCTATTACTCCTACAGTCACAGTCGAACACGAACAGTTCTTCGGCGGGCGAGACAAGATCCGAAGTCGAGGTTGATTCTATTAGCAACAACAGTAGTTCTTCGATTTATACTACGCCCACAATGCTTCCCAGTTTTAGTCACTACTCCGCAGGCAAGTGCTACTACTACAATTCACTCAGTTCACAAACTCTTCGAATTCGACGTCGACGTCGAAATCTGTAGCACGATACTTTTACTTGGTGGTGGTTATTTCTTTATTTATAAGTTCTTTTACATACAAGAATGTGCAATTGATTATTTTTTTTTTAGTAAAAGTTCAAAAATGTTGAATGTGTCTCATTTCTATATGTGTTTTTCCCCTTATGTATGTATGTATATTTGTTATCTGGTTTTCAACACATGCTTTCCTTAGTTAAAATTGGAAAATTGAAACTATATAGTTAAAATAATTGTTTTTTTAGAAAGTTTTTATTTTAATACCAAAACAAAGAAACGGTTCAGCAGTAATATACCATTTTTGGAAGTTCACGCTTTCATTTTAAAATACGTTCGTTATTCATTCTAAAACAAGTTTAGGGTTGAATTGGGAGCTCAAGCTCTTCTAATATCAAAAATTTGGCAGACAAACAGACAGATGACCCTTGCATAACAACTCGGCTGAGGTCCGATGCCTCCTATCACTTATATTTTCTATCCTATGCGCACCTGGTATATGTAATAAAGTAAAAAAGGGCACTTCCGTGCCCTAAAGGGTAAAATTTCGATAACTTAATAATTATTTTGGAGTTGCTTGTCTAAACTTTGAAATAAATGTGTTCTCTCTTTGCAGCATGCGGTCCCGTGGTGCCGAGTTCAGATTACACCTATAATCCCGCTTATACACAATACGGTGGTGCTTATGGATCATACAGTTATGGTACTAGTAGCGGCTTAATCAGTAAGTTGTTTTTAGAAACAATTGTCAGCACTTAAACTACAGATGTATAATCGCATATTTTTTACAGACTCATCATACTATTACGAGTGTGGCCAAAATCAAACGTCGCTTAATCAAGATTTGCGCTCACCTCTTGCGGCAACCAGAGCGAACTCGTTAGCTTCAGCCGCCTCTCCAACTGGCAGCGCGTGTACCAAATCAGAAACATCAGACATATTTCTTGTATAGGCCCAGGTGGGACTACAACTTCTACTCCTAGAACATTGCCTCCCAGCGGAGGCAGCTGAAACACACTACATCAGGGATCGCGCATGTTTTAAGAAATACATCAGGCAGAAAACTGGTCGCAAACCAATTAAAGTATTTTCGTTATCTCCGAACCAAAATTTGAAATATATTTATTTCTAAATTTGTACCCTGATTCTGATTTTAAACCCATCTATTTTTCTTAATCCTTTTTCTCAAGAAGAACGAGGAAATCACCATAGAAAAATTATGAATTTTCGACAGCTTTTCTATGATGAAGAACTGAACTCACAATACAAATTCTCATACAGTTAGTTACTTTGCATTTAACAAATTGATTCATCAAGTTGAACAAGAAAAAATGAATGTACATATTTAAAAAATATATTATGAAACACGATTGCACACTTCAAAACAAATAAGCAAACACACAACTTAATAATATTAATCAGAATAAAACGTAATAATTAAATATTGAAGATATTATGAGAAACACAAAAAAGATTAGCTAAACAACAATTCAACCAAAATGTCCAGCAAGGAAAATTATAACCAAAAGCAAACAAAAATGAAAGTTTTTTAAAAACTTATCAAATACATTAAGGAATTATTTCAAATTTCTAGCAACAACAAAAAACAATTGTACATAGTGATAGTGCAAATTAGTATAATATTTGCGCAATTTGTCTTATTCTGTTAGAAATGTAATCAAAACCAAAATATAAATACACATACAAACTTAGAAATGAGCATATATGTATATAGACATACATACATACATATGTGCATTGTATCGCTATCGTTTTCTGTACCCATCTAAAATGAGCCTTACATACAAACATGTTTCATTTTAATGTGCAGTTTAAGAAGCGCTCATTAACAAATAGAATGCAGTGGAAATATCAATGCAATTTCTTAAAAACCAAATACATTTCAAATACTGAATTTTAATTATATTGGATTATTTGTATATCGATACACTTAGACAACTATTTATGTATTTATATTAAATGATGTAACAATTTAATGTAAGACTTCGCCTGAGCATCGAATTGCATGTAATTCAGATTAAAATCAACGTATACTCGATATGCACCCGATAATTTATAAGAAAGCATATACCAAATTCTGTATAAATACTACATTTGTACTTCATAATTCGTAAAACACACACAATAAACAATGTAAACATTAAAAATAAATACGAAATTCATGTATCTCATGTATCTCAATGGGATAATTTTAATCGGCTTATCGGTTAGTAACTGAGCTCAACTACTTGTCAATGCTATTAAAGTTTATTTACAAGTTCAGACATTTTTGAAATATCAACTGCGATAATGTCTAAAAGATGTCTTGACACTTGCCGCTTAGTTAATAGCGCCCTCAGCTGCCTTTTTCAGTCAACGATTTGCTACGGTCACTTACCAAAGAACACATAGATGTTTCAAATTGCCAAAAAAGTGATTTCACTTGAAAGTTTCAAGTGCTGCCATAATTGTTTGCGTAAAAAACGTTAGATTAGCAAGAAAAAAACACAAAAATCCTTCTAAAAAAGCTTAAAAAAAAACCTGGATTTTGTTTAAGTAATTTTATTCAAAGTTTTAAATTTGTTTCGTTTCTCTGCTTGCACTTTACCAAATTCACCTGACTGAAAACCCGCTCAACCTCAGCATTGGACCACGGCAACGAGAGTAATTGCAAAGCAAGGGTGGCCAGCTGTTTAAACCTCTGGTTTCCACCAGAATCGCGGGATACGTAAACTTCCAGCCAAAACTGCAATGTGTCGTCATTATTTTCCCAATTTAGAATATTAACGGTTTGATGCTGCAATTTGGTCAATATTTTGTATTCCAAAGTGTTCCAAAACTGGAACAATGCTTGCTTTTTTTTTTTTTAAAATATTGCCAACTGCAAATGAATTTATTTGCTTTAGCATTTCATAATTTTCCGGAAGTCTGAAGACCAAAGTCGGTCAAATCGGTAGTCTTTTCGGAGCCACTCCTGAAACTCGCTGTCCTGGAGCCACGCATCGCGAAGTTTTTATACCCGCTACCCATAGGGTAGAAGGGTATAATAACTTAGTGCCAACAGAAAATGTATGTAACAGGCAGAAGGAGGCATCTCCGACCCCATAAAGTATATATATTATTGATCAGTGTCAACAGCCGAGACGATATAGCCATGTCCGTCTGTCCGTCTGTATGAACACCTAGATCTCAGAGACTATAAGAGCTAGAGCTACCAAATTTGGGGACAGTACTCCTATAGGTCCTACGCAGATCAAGTTTATTTCAAAAGTTGGATGCCACGCCCCTTTTCGCCCACAAAAGTCTGTAAAAGCCGTAATAATAGACCTAGAGTATTGAATTTTGATATGCATAATAATAATTATATTCTCAATGATTCCTGTGAATTTGGTTAAGATCGAATGAAAAACAAGAAAGTTATTAAAGAATCAATTTTATATGCAAAATTCACTTGCAGCTGCCCGCGCTTTGTTTGTTTAGTTGACAGTGTGACCATTACGGTGTTGTGATTTTCACCCGCTATTTTCAAATATATACAAAAAACAAGTTTTAGTATATTTGGTATATTTTTTGTTAAAATATCATTTATGTTTTTTTTTTTCTGTCGAAATGGGTTGCGGGTATCATACGGTCGAGCACTCTCGACTGTAGCTTTCTTACTTGTTTTTAATGTAAATTGCATATAACTCCAACTCTCCAACTCTCGACTGTAGCTTTCTTACATGTTTAATAACTTTCTTGTTTTTTATTCGATCACAACCAAATTCACAGGAATCATTATTATAATTATTATTATGCATACCAAAATTCAGAGCTCTAGGTACATTTTGTGTTGGCACTAAGTTATAATACCCTTCTACCCTATGGGTACCGGGTATACAAATACATGCTAAATACTTATATCACGATAAATATTTATAGATTGTAATAAAAAGTTTAATTATTGCATAAGTGGTGTTATTAACAAAACGCAATCCTTGTAAAAAGTTCGCTAAGTTGCAAGCTAGTAGGACACGAGCAATAAAAGTCAACTTCGTTCTCAAGAACAAAAACGGCTTGCGCCAACCGCTTGTCGCGCAGTTGCAAAACTTCACACGCATACGCATACTCATATGCGCCAATGTGTACATACACACACGCATACATGGAAATAAAAGCACAGCGCAACGAAATACAGCCATGCTCATCGTTCCCAAGTCGATCCGCGACTTAACTGAATTCGATGCTGTTCGCTGTTCGCTGTGCACTGCTTCCGATGTTTGAAATTCGAAATCAGCCGTGCACTCAGCGGTTGTTGTCATCGCTTTGGGTGCCAATAATGCTGCTACAAATGATTTTTTTGGCAATTTGATACATCTACATATGTATGTATGTATGTGTTCTTTGGTTAGTGCTATTGACATTAACTTTATTTTTGGTCGGCCCGCAATTTGTATTCGTAAATTAAAAAACGAACCCGGCTTTGTGCATGACGTTTCGTGTACTTTACGCGGTGCAAAAGAGTTTTCAAAATTAAATAATACCAAGCAAAAAAAAATATACAATAGGGTGGGTTCGAGGTACTCATAATAGTGAATAGTTCATGGTAATTATAAGGAATATGTTTGCATGATCGTTAAATTATACCGTAAAATGTATAAGAATATAAATACATTCGAAAGGCATTCAAATATGCATACGTATCATAGAACACATAATACATACATATATTATAGTATATATAGTACATAAGATCAGTTATACATATACACGTATACATACATACATTCAGTTTTTTTCTGAAATATCTTCCAAGTTTTCAGTTCGAACATAACCAAATTTAGCTTTAACATTTTCTTGCTTTTTGTTTTTAAAGGTCTTAATCTGCTTTGGAAAGATACATATACTTGATTGCTTATGTGTATAAGTTAAATAAATGGGATTAATCCTAATGATTAGGATGATGATCAGGCTGAGAGGTAGTTGAATGTCTAAGTTGGCATCATCCTATGTACATATTCATATAGTGATAAATTGCCGCAATAGAAAGGTTCATGCATTCAAAATTTTTCAAAGAAAATCTGTTTACATAAAAGACTTTTTAAATGCATGTGTGCCACAATGTAAATGGACATGCATGTGTGCTTATGTCTTCTTCGTGTGTGTGTTCGCGAGTGTGTGTGTTGGATGCCAATGCTTACATGTCAGATGTGAATACCGCTATCTGCCAACAAAGGGTATAAAATAAACAAGTAAGAAAGCTACAACCGAGAGCACTCGACTGTCAGATACCCGATACCCATTTTGAAAGAATACAGAAAATCTATATGAATATTAACAAACGAGTGAGATGGCTTTTGTCGGGAGTGCTCGTCTACGAGATACCTCAGTTCCTTTTAGTTTGTAATCAAAACACGTTTAAATAAACAAAATAAGTTATGTTTTGCTAATCATATTTTCGGCACCCAAATTTTAAAATAAACTTGATCTACAGTAATGAATGTCTCTTATAGTTTCTGAGATCTAGGACACACAAAACGGACAGACAGGCACTAAGTTAAAATACCCTTCTCCCCAAAAATAGCGGGTATAAAAAGATTCACACTAACAACCCGTTTCATAAAATTGGAACTAACGTGAAAAAAAATTCACTGGCATCGAAATTGCATTGCTACAATTCTGGTATTGGTCGCATGCACATAAAATTGTAAAAATTAGTTCATAAATTAAAGTTATCACATAGTACTAAATATGTACGTTATGTATTTAGTTGGGTGCAACTAACTGAGCGATCACCAATGTAGCAACTTTAATTGTGTGGGTGTTGTATCGTCATGTGAGAACGCGTGTGTATGTGTGTGTGTGAACTGGTATGAGTCTGATTATATTTTGCGGCTGTTGCTGTTGAATGCTGACGGTTGAGTAAGCATTTGCTTTCGGGTATTTCAGTCAGTCAGTCGATTCTGAAGTGCTGGTTTAACAGGTTCCCTCATCTATCCGTTTTTCTTCGCTGCCCGCTGCTTGCTGCATTCGTACGTAAATAAACAAACAAAATGAGTGCGTGGAACTTATTAATTTGAAACGCAAGATTGTAATCATTGAACACATACCATACATACATATACATTTGTATGTATGCATGTACATATGTATGTATATACAGACATATGCAATCAAGCGTTTTAAACTACACTGTGATCTTGAAGCTAGTCTTCACTTCGCGAGGAGCATCTTCTAATCCACAAATCTTTCATTTCGGATAGGTACATGAGTAATCAATCATACATGCTGATGTATATATGTTTGTACATATGTATACACATACAGCTACAGATATTTGTAAAATGTACAACTGACGCAGACAGAAAGTTTACTTTAAATAACTGTTGGAAGAGTGGCGCCATACGAGAAATATAAAACTAAATATAACTCGCTTAAGCCATTTTTGAGGCCATGTGGTATAAAAATGCAAATTCAGAATGAATGTAACGAAACAATCAAAAGTATTTGGAATTACAATAATTTTGATATAGAAGTAATACATCATAATGGCCAACTGCGACATGGGCTTGTTCAAGATTTTCGCCATCATAAATACTCCTTCGAAACAGCTAGGGATCTGTCCACATATTGTGTTGTATTCAATCAATTGAAAGTTAATGCACATGAAACTAACAGAGAGTTAGCAGTACAGCAACATGAACAACAGCAACGCGAATGGGAACTGGAGCTGGCAATGGAACGGCCGCAACGAAAACATCGTACACAGTTTATGTATTTATTGTATAAATTAACGATATTATGTCTTGTCATCGTTTTACTATTGCCATTCCTAATTATGCACAAAGCATTGATACTGCAAAGCAATGCTCAATATGTTTTAGATCCAATTTCACTATCAATTGTTAGCTTCAATTCAATTGTAAACAGTTTTCAATTTAATCAGAGCAAACATATCGATATTGTAAATAGTAAAATTATCGATAACAAAAGTAGTTACCAGCACAATCAATTGCGTAGAAGAATTCGAAGAAATCCCCTAAACTTTTACGAGTACTACAATAACCATTCAAAGGGTAACGGATATAGTCTGATAATTTTAAGCCAATCTTCTAATCATTACTACGCTGGAGTTGCCAATGACACAAGTAATAAGTTTTTAAGTACAAATTCCGAAACCATAGTGTATACAACACGAAAACCGAAATCATCAAGCGTCGCTAATGATTCTTTCACTTCCTCCTCCTTCACTAACCGAACTAAGCGATTTATTAATGTTGAAAATACTGCGTCGTCAACTCACAAGATTATTAATAGAAAAGAAGAAGCTAACAGTCAAATATTGAAATTAACTTCTGGTGAATACAAACATAATCGTAATATGTACAAAAACACAAATCATAATCAAGAGAAACTTACGAAACTGGTTATGAACGGACTTGGATTAAAAAAACTTCCGGATATGAAAAAGGTTAGATTTATAATGAACACCAATACTTAAAAATTTAGAAACTTACTATTGAGTATACTATATGTAAAGTTCCGCAAGAACATTTTTGGGTACACCCATTTTTTTACTTTTACTGTCCAAACTTAACTCACCGGTACGGGTCCATTTGATTTTAACCGTGTGAAATCATTTCGGAAATAACTTCAACACATATCCGATCACTATGACTATCTATATAAATGATTTCAGACAATAAGTCAACATCAACATCTTTCAGTCAAAGCGTTTTCTATACCTATTCTGGAATATCTATATTTTCACAATTGCTGATGATTGCACAACTTTTCTTTTAACTTCTCTCAGTCCAAAAATCAAAATCTTTTTTGACTTATTCAGCTTTTTAAATATTTCTCATCGATTATTATCATCAATATTGCAACGGCTGTCCGATTTCGCTTTGATAACTGTATATTAATTTCATATATATTTAGATATATAAAAACGTTTGCGTGATTGCTCAAATTTCTAAAAAATGTCTGAAATACATTTTTTTAAACCATACAATAATTGATTAGAAAAATCCAAAATATTGGATTTATTTAATTGATTTCCTGAACATATAAAATATTAACAATCTTGATTATTGCAGGCAAATATAAGCCAAATTGAATACTCAAGGAAATACATCGAATACTTAGAGCGCCTTAGGAAAAATAATTTACGGAAAAACAGTGATGACGATGACATGAAAGATGCTGCATCTAGTTTACAGATATTAAGCATCGTAACAAATAAGTTTAAGGATATCACTCGAAAACGGAGGCTTAATCGTAAGCGTGCGATAAGATCAACTGTACTCTTAAATAATACGCTCAATCGTAGTCGTAATCATAGTATTCTAGACGAAAGCGATAAGACAAACATTCTTTTACATTTTCCCTTAATGATAAATGATTCCCAATTTAAATATGAACAAATCAATGAAGCTAATGTGAGGCTAATGATTCTATATAATCCAGAGTTGGCTGTACAGTCAAGGTCGGTGGAAGCGGCAGGTTCCAGAGCATTTCGACGAAGGATAACTAATAAATATTATCAAAACCATGTACAAATCGGAAAGGACTGTAAAAATGATCATAACAACAGCCGCGCAAAGTCAAAATCAACGATCCCAAACCCAAGCAATCGTAAAAGAAAAAAACACGTAATAAATTTAAAAGTTTATCAATTGTTGAGATTGAACAAACGTCAAGTGTTAGATGCCCGTAAAATTGAATTCGATAATGATAATTCAAATTATAGTGGCACGAGAGACGATGAAACGTACAGTCAATGGCTGGAGTTCGATGTGACCGTAGCAGTTCGAACCTGGTTAAACAAGACTCGTGAAAATCTTGGCATTGAAATACAATGCGATAAATGTAAACGTATTGGAGCAAGAATATTAAGTGAAGTTTCCAAATTAAGCCCAAACTTACTCGATAAATCTACATCACACAACATTCATGATAAATTTCATCTGACGCCGGTGTTAAACATTATTGGTCAAGTTGGTCGTACGCATAGTGAAGAAGCAATTCATCTTCAAACACCAAATAGGAAATGGAGCAATCAAAGTCCTAACGACTATTTCTACCATCGTTATGGTCAAGATCCCACCAAAAAATTCCCAAATAGTTGTTATCGACCGCATCAACGATGTTGTCGCCATCAGTTGGACGTCGACTTCAAAAATATAAAGGGTTTCGAATTTATAATACAGCCAAAAACATTCGATGCTGGATATTGCAAAGGCCGATGTCCTCCACGGCATAATCCAGCTCATCACCATGCACTCCTACAGAGTTTAATGTGGCAGCAAGATCACAATCGCGTACCGCGACCTTGCTGTGTCCCGTCGAAGCTTACCGAAATCGAGATTTTGCATGTGGACGAAGACCATAGTGATAAGCTGAAAATATCGACATGGAGCAACATGCAAGTTTTAGAATGTGCTTGCTCTTAAAAACAAAGTCGAATGAATTAATCGGAGCGACCTTCTCTGGAACCAAATATAAATTATTAAATATATACAACTCTTGGATATCTTCAATATTTATTTGTAATATGCATTTATAGATTCAAATGCTGAACATTTTTATATCCGCAAACTTTATATATTTGAGCAATAATTATATATCAATAAACCATATTGTTTTATTTAATTTTTGAAATCAGAGACGCAAACCACTATACCCTCAGTTTGTGTTTCGTTTCATCGACTCAAACTCCCATTTTAAGATTCGGAAAATTAAAAATAATTATCTAAATTTACATATACATATGTATGTATTTTATATTTCATTATTATATCTTACATTAATATGAAAATGAAAATTTATATGTTGATGACTTACATGGAAACAACATGATTCCCGATTATTAATAATATAGAAATTTTATGATAGTCAGTTTTCAGCAACTGCTAATATAATTTTTTGTATTTTCCAAAGGAGATAAACGAATTCACCTGGTTAGAACCGAAATGTGCGTAACAGGCAGATGAACCCATCTCCGACCCAACGTATTGGGAATTAGCATTAACATTCAAGATGACATTGATATAAGCAAGTCCGTCTGATCTAGATTTCAGCACCTATAATAGATAGAACCTAAAATGTTTAACAAGTCTGTTACATTAAACGGTTGACTGTTTCTTTCTTCTTTGATATAGACCTAAGGGTTTATCCTTCATATTTTATTAAAGACATATAAATAGATTTTTTAATAAATAATTTACCAATTGTTAAGAAAATCAAATCCTTTAGGAATTTGAATTTGTTCAGGCAATAATTTACATTTTTCGGCATATTGATCTTTGGTGCAATTTTTTGAATCAGTTTCTGTTGAAGCAGTTAAACTGCTTAATGGTGTATTCTTTGATTCCAAATGGGATAGCAGATTTAAGTGATCGTCATTGCCTAAATATGTCGATTCCGAAGAGGCCTTGTTTCGAATCAAACTTAAATTAGGTGTTTTTTCCATTTTGCTGCTAACAACCATAAACGGTGCGTTGTCGACATCAATACTTGATTTATTGACGAGCTGATCATTGTCACCACTCATATAAATATTGGTATTGCTAACAATCATAGATAAATTTATTTGGGATTTGGTTTTAAAACTGAATGGACTGGAGTGTTCATCACGATAGTCACCAATGTTCTCGTCGTGGATAATCTTTAAGCCAACTTTTTGATTATTAAATGTACCTAGACATTTCTTATCATATTTGTAGAAAATGATTTTAAATTTCTGGCATTTCGTTGCTGTTTTTTTCATATCCTCGATAAGTCCAGGAACAGCCGTCAAAAAATGCGAACTCAATTTATTTTGGTTGTATCTTATAGCTATTTCGGGTTTCATCATAGTATCATTCAGTATATCATCTTGCTCAGTTGCAGTCAAAGTAAGCCACACATGATCATAAGCCGACTTTACTTCACTTATGTCAAAAGCAATCTTTTGAGCTACGGGATTAAGATTGGCAAAATAACTGTTAATTTGCTCGATTGTGACCATTTTGTTTATCCTGAAAAAATGATGTAATTTTATGAATTTTATTTTGCAAAAAAAAATATACATATCGATGCTAAGGTATGTATGTATGTATATACAACTATTTTGTAAAAATTATGTTAAGATTTCTCCAGATTTCAGTATTCTAAATATAATCTTGAGTAACTCCACTACTATTGTATTAAGCAGTCAAGATCAAGCAATCATAATTTTTGATCACTAACTAGAAGTGTTGTATATTGTTATTGCCAATAACTTATTGGATAAGATCCCGTCAGCCTTTTGGCATTTTAAAACATTGACAAAGATTGCATTAGCATGAAAAATTAAATTTCACATATGTGAGTATGTATGCACATACATATGTATGGGCAATTCTCGCGTGTCGCACATAACATTGATACGTTTTTTGTTGGATTAAAATATAATCATTTTGTGTGTTTGTTTTTTATCACATAAGTTAAGTTTGGTTTTTAATGTGCATTTTTAAAATCAGCGCAAGCAATTAAGTTTACCACATTCAAAAAATTATCAACAAAAAAGTGCAAATTGCACATTGAAGAATACTTGCATTGAAAGTGTATGTTGCACAAGTGCACCAAGGACAAAGGTAGGGAAATATACCACTTGATAATGAAAGTAAAACGTTAATTATGATATACTGGTCTTCAGACAAAGTAATAAATTGGCATATATGTATGCTTATACTCTACAAATAAATATATAAAATGTACTCGCGAACTAATACACTGTAACCTTTTACATACTCCGATGATCTTTACTTACTATTTACTTTACAAATACATATACGAAAAATGCACAGTTCCGAATGAATTTATTGTTTTTTGCGAACTGAATGTGACCAGGTCGCAGTATCACAAAAATCACGGATTACTGAATTTATGCAGAAGAATGTAAAACCTTATGGAACGTTCAATTTAATTAATTATTTTAATTAGAAATTAAAAGTTTTTGAATTACTAAATAGTATTTAACAACAATTTAATGAAATATTTTTTTAATTTAATGTTGTTTAAATTCATTTATCGACTAAGTCGATTGTTGGATACGATAGATTGTTATTTTATAGCCTTTTTCCATATGTCTAAAAACTACGTTTTTCTCCATATATTTACATATAGTATAAACGCTCGCCCCATGTAAAATCCCATAAGAAACTGAACATTTTTCTACGTTAAAAATATATGTGAATATACCGGCTACCATATATTAGTATTTCTTACCCACGCGGGAGTATGTACATATATCGAGGTGAAACCAAAACTAAGCTCCCCACACCACCAAAAGCGCGCCATGTTTGAAGAACTAAATTAGACGTGACAGCAATGCCCAATCTTGTCAAATTTTGTCATCTACGTCGTCCAAAAGTTAATAAAAATATTTAAACATTACTTTGGCCTATGTTTTGTTATCGATTCGAATTATTTATTTGTTCGTGGTGTATTTTTCAACTGTCCGCCGAAGTTTGTTTACATACGATCAGCAGATTTACGTGGGAGCGGCTACACTCAAATTTTACCGTTACCCATATATTCATATGGAAGCAGGAAAACGGGACTCGGTCATATGTGAAAATATGGAGTGCATGTGGAAATTAAAATTAAACCTTTGTTAAATCGACTGTTAGTATATTGGAGTTTGATATATAATGACGCAGTTACTTTAAAGGATATGAGAAAAGTACAGCCGTTGCAATTTATAAACATACAGTATTGTAGTCTTAAATATTTTCTTTAATAGTAATATTATTAGGCTAGATACAAATACAGATTACCGTCTATGATTCAATGTTTTACATTACAAAAGTATATGTACATTAAAATATATGTATTTACTAATATAGTTGATACAAGTTTTGTATGTAATATTGAATTGAAATCCAATTTAAAGCAATTGAGATATATCAAAATGTGACCAGGTGTTTTGAAAATGATTAGAGACCATTACTAATGATTTTATAGTAAGTGTAATTACATACATACATAAACTGTAAAATCAGCGACTTGCATTTGGGAGCCATGATACAGTACAGTCCTCGTTCTATAGCAAACACACTTATTGTTGTCGGCTATATTGTTTCATAGCTGGTTAACAAAGCAGCATCGACGGGCTCCAAGCAGCTGGGACAAGTTAGGCTGCGCATCAACCAATCGTCAATGCAGTGTACATGATAAATGTGCATACAGGGCAAATAGCGAACAGCCTCGTCCACGCAAAATTCAACCATACAAATGACACATTCGCGTGCTTTTTTTGCGTTGCCATCATATGTGCCAATCGGTAAGTGCTGAACCAGTCCAATGCGCTTCGCTATTTTGATCTCATCTTCCATTTGGTTTGTTGTACCGACGGATCGACTTACAGGAGGATAGAATACTTGCGGCAACGGTTCATTCTGCAATTAATTAATTACCCTCTGAGTTCTCTTCATTTTTTCTAAATGAGTGTAAATTTGTAATCTGCCATTAACTTACCTGATATATTGAAAGTGTTCCATTGTGCTCCTGTACGCTGTTACCATCGTTGTTGCCCCGCAGTAATGAAATGTCGTCCGAACCATTTATCTTTAAGCAATTGCCCATTATTTGTCTTGAATGAACAGAAATATAAAAAAACGAATTTAGTTCATTCAATTTAGTTGATATTGAATAGGGGTTAAGCTGCCTAACTATGGTTAGTGCACTTATTTTTATATTGTATTGCAAACTGAGAAGAAGAAAAAAACTATATATCAAATTAAATAATAATGAAATGGCAAAACCACAATGAAAACAATTTTTTATGGAGACTGCACAAACTTTCAATAGTGACCTCGACTGCAGCTTTCTTACTTGTTTACATAAATAAATGGTACATATGTATATTTAGGGCGCCATTATGGATATAAAGGAATGTTTTACATTTGCAAATTGACAATCAATATTGCGAGCAAGCGAATTAATTCTCAACAAATTTGAAGACAATTGCACAAAGTACGTACGACGTACGTACACTCACCCATGTGTACATATGTATGTACGCATTGTTAGATTAAAAGTGTATATGAATATATGTACATGTAAGTACATATGTATGTTCATATGCATGTATATGCTCTGCTATTTAGTGGAAATAATAAACTATGTACTAATGAATGATTTTAGGTTTTTTTGGTACATTACAACTATTAACAAACCTGCAAATTAAAATTTTTTATTTTTTAATGGGACAATTTTGACTCAACACTCTAAGAAAGTATTTGAAGTAAACAATAAACTAATTTACTGTTTTTGTTGTTGGAAAAGTTATATATTATCGATAGGTTTACCGATAACACCGTTTGTTGCTAACGATTAATGTGCACTCATAAACGCAATTCTTTAGTTATCAGAATAATATTAATACAATTACTATAATATTTAATTTGCCCACTTGTTTTCAAATGTTAATAGACAAGTTTGTAAATATTTTCGCAGCTAATACGAAGAAATTTTGTTAAGAACAAGTGTGGCCAAATACTGTTTAAGTCTAAAATATTGATTTGCCACCAACAGACCATAAACGAAAATCCTAATCCCAAATGGGATGTTGCAGAGCAGTAGTATTCATCATAAGCAAATTTGTTGAGGTGGCAAAATATAAACAAATAAGAAACAAATAGGCAATCATGACTGAAGAGACCACAATCCTTATTTTATTGGTGATTGTAATGCTAGTTGGATCGTATCTTGCAGGAAGCATACCCCTAGTCATGCATTTAAGCGAGGTATGGTACACAGCACAATTACATATTTTGAAAATGATTAATATGTGGATTTAATATACGCTTCATTCAATTTGCAAATGCAGGAAAAGCTAAAGTGCGTGACTGTATTGGGAGCTGGTTTATTAGTAGGCACGGCCTTAACTGTCATAATACCAGAGGGCATACGCTCTTTATATATGGACAGCAGGCGAGCACTCGTACTCAATGATGCAGATAAAATGGAAATGGTAAAAGGTATCCGAGTGCAACAACTTGATTATTCGCGGACAATTGGCTTGTCACTTGTGTTGGGATTTGTTTTCATGATGCTTGTGGATCAAGTGTCCCAACGTCAAACAAAAAAAACCAATAATGGCAATGAACATGATAAGAATATTACTGCCACTCTTGGCCTAGTGGTGCACGCTGCAGGTGATAGATATTTTCCATTTTTATGTTTACATATGTTGTATTATTTATATAGATTATTTTATTTAGCCGATGGAGTCGCGTTGGGGGCTGCAGCAACAACCAGCCACCAAGATGTTGAGATCATTGTATTTTTAGCAATTATGCTACATAAGGCACCGGCAGCATTTGGCTTAGTTAGCTTCTTGTTGCATGCCAAAGTTGAACGCCAACAAATACGCAAACATCTTGGTATCTTTTCATTATCGGCGCCGTTGCTAACGCTGCTCACATTCTTTGGTATCGGCCAGGAACAAAAGGAGACGCTGAATTCAGTTAATGCCACAGGAATTGCAATGCTCTTTTCGGCTGGCACCTTCTTATACGTTGCCACCGTGCACGTCTTACCCGAATTAACGCAAAGAGAACAGAGAAGTCATTCTCCATCAAGCCATTATGATTACCACCTCCTAGAAGAGTCTCGAGAGACAGCTGCTTCAAATGAGATGAAAACCAGTGGTCCAGCTCAGTCGCAGTCTCATCATCATAATAAGGGTCTTCGCTTTAGTGAACTTGTTATTATGATATGCGGCGCCTTGCTTCCATTAATTATCACATTTGGTCATCAACATTAGTTTACTATTTGTTTCTAACTAATATATATGTGCATTCATATGGTACTAATTTGTAAATCAGACCATTCCACTCACTTTATTATGTAAATAAGATTTAGGGCTTACGCGCAATATACACATCGTAAGTAAAAAAACAGTATATTCTACACTATGTCACCTACTATATAGACTATTTTTACTCTGAATCACTTGATATTGAAATATCGCTGTAAGTGCTAGGAGGAGTTAATTTAAACACAATATACGAGAGTGGGCTGATAAGTGATCGGTCCGTGTAAGAAACCCGTTATATTTATAATAATGTTGAACTTTGGGATGTTCGTCAAAATGGTTAATTTGGAAATTCTTCCGGTTATATGACAATGGAAATTGAATTGATTAGTGGGAACTCTATTTTTTGCATCCCTTTGGCGATTTTAAATAAGACGAATTGGTACCAATAACGATGTGCTTCGGCTCTAATTACGTTAACAACATCATTAGACGAATTGATTTTAAGCTTTGAGAAAGGTTTATAGAGTTTAGTTATGTTATGCGCTAGAACAATAGAAAGCATAATCGATCTAATATTAGTATCGTTAACAAGAGTGTTTATTAAAATTCGATGTGTTGATTAAGTTCTGCGACCGACATGCTCCTCCCGTTGGAATAGGCATTCTTTTAACAGATTTGCAGTGCGAGTTCGTGACGTCTGGGTGGTCAAACATTACAAAAGTTGACAAAATTAAGAATTGGCCCAGAGTCAAAACATCCAAATCGCTAGGGTTCTTCGAAATGGGACGAAGTGGCCGTGAGTTTAACATTGCAGATATGTCACAAACAAAATTGCGAAGCTCGTGAAATGTTAGAATGGTGGCTGATCACTGCAGCCTCCCTCCCAAGGGCCATCAAAATGAGAAGAGCGTGGTGGGATTACTGGACGTTGAAGTACATAGTATGCACATAGTATGCACAAGCCAAAGCTTATTGCGCGCGGATCCAAAAATGTTGCATTTTGTTGCAGGCCTGTTTCTCACTTCCGATTTGAAAAAGAAAGGTCCGCAGGAGTCTATTCCAGTTGTTAGAAACGGGCGATTTGACTTAAAACGATCTGCTGGGAATGGAAAGCATTTGCTGATCACAGCTGCCAATGTTTCCAGCCCTCCAATTGGCCAAAAACTTTGACGTAGGGAAGCTAGAAGACATTGCGGTCCTGCGTAAAAAAAATTCGCATGGTAATAGTATTGGGAGTTTTGAATCAAAATCCAATAGCGAATTCTGCAGACGTCTACCAAGTCGCATCAATCCCTTGTCGTTCAGGAGTGGATTTAAGAAGATTATTCCACTCATCTACGAGACCTGCTTCTTCAATAATACGGCCTTGTGGTCGTCAGCAAAATGCATTAGCTGTATGACTTTGACGAGTAGATGAGTTCCAGTAGAGGCTGCACGATAATAAAGGTCAGCGCGATAATGAAGGTCAGCGTCAGCGATGATAGAGATAAGTTCAGACAATAGGTGTGCTTGCGACTTGCGACTCCTGACTTGGAATAGAGGAGATGCAACGTGATTTTTCCACCTAATCCACATTGTATTTATAAGCAGGCACCATAGGGAAATATGCTTGCCTCACAAAATCTATGCATCTCCAATGAAGCTTGAGTAAAACAAAACCAGGAAATTTGAAGTAAATTGCAGCTGAAATTTGTAACTTGTACTCTAATCAAGAGCTTGAAGCATGCTTGCATCCCAGATAATATTGATCTTTTAGTCGTTTGCATCTGAGGCAGACTTTCCCAAAGATGAAAAATCAAATCATCGGCGCTAGGATGCCAAGCCAAACCCAATGTTTTTGCTATATCCGATACATTGTGAAACTGCAGCAGCTTCTCTTTATCTTCCTCTTCATCTTCTAAGGCAGCTGACTCATTGGAAAATTTGGATTGGCAAGTGACCTCTTCGTTAAAGTTCCTTCACTTGCTTCTGAATTTCCATAATCTTCTCAACGGAATCACCTCCAGATATAAAATCATTTTCATAAAATTCACGCCGGATAATCGTGGTCGCGAGCGGAAGATCAGATTCTTCGTCATATGATATCTGCTATATGGGTCGTGTGTCTAAAAATGCGACAGGCTTCGTTCCGTATGTCAACGTGTCCAAATAATAGACTTTGACCTTGCCGTCAGGATTTTCACGCCAGAGAATGCACATAAGATATTGATCTGGGTGCGTTACTCGAACACTCCGGTAAAATTTACAAATGTCAACACACCAAGCAATTCGAAAGAAGTGAAAACAAATTAGTCTAAATTGACAGTCCAGCTAGGAGCAGATTTTGATAACCCATCGAAGACGACACATAACTTGATCGTTGTGCTATCCATGTTGATGCGGCAGATAATATTAATGAAAAACAGACTGTTTGCTGGCCAAAGATATGTGCCCCAATTCGTTACATTCCTTGAGAAAAACAGTACTGCGACTTTAGGGAGATGCAGCAATGGTCTACTTCCCAAAATCGTTTCACGATATCCGACAAACTTTCACCCTCCGACTCCTGAGTTGATTCCACACAAGACACTGTTAAGGTAGACAACGTTGTCCTTGAAGTAGAAAGACTTCCATCTACGATCCAATCGAGCCGCGACTTTTGCAGAAATGGTAGATTATCACCTAATTTAATCTGCCCAACGCATAAAAGGCCACAAAAGAAACCTGCACCAATGAAAAGCACGATTCGTTGGCTTTTGAAGAAGATCGGATCATCTAAGTGCAATGTTCCATTCTGCAGACCTTAAGTGTGGATGACATCCAGTAATATTATTGGTAATTGCAGCAGAGAACGAAGTTTTGTATGCAACGTTTCAAGATTGCAGTTTCATATCGATCTCATGATTCAATGACAATGTAGATTCTCTGAGGGCAGATATCAATATTCCTGAACGATTAGTTTTAATCTGAAGCGGATTTGCAAAGCGAGGTGTAACTAAATTCAGTTAAGCGGCTGAATAAAGTATGGCGCGAAAAGGCACGAAAACGCCAGAACGATTTTTTATATATACAACAGCAGTAGCTAGAATTAGTATTCGGTCTGATTTTGAGCTTTGGTTAAAGCAAGAGCAGAAAACCGCTGAAGTTGAGAGTTTGGCGAAGGATGAAGGATGATAGGAGCAGCTCTGGAATCAATATGCATCAAGGATGGTGTTAGGAAGAACAATGCTTGCAGTGCCCAGACTTTCACAGTTGCAAACTGTGTTCCTTGCGCAAGCAATTTAAGTACAGATGTAAACGCTTTGCTTCCTTGTAACGAAGGTTTGGCGTTAAACCCAAAAATCGAGTATATTTGAAAATATAATGACCAATGACATTACATAAAATACAAGACGTGCTAGATGAAGAGATGAAGGCATTCCCACCTGACAGCTAGTTTGGTTATTATCCCAATAAATGCCCTTATTTTAAATTCCATGTGCTGAGTAAGTTCTGCTTCCTACAGTTTTGATTCGCACCCACCATATATACTTCAATTAACCCTTATTGCAAATTTTTGTTTACAAATTAAAAACTTATTCATAGTAACGGGATGTAAAATTAAAAGTAACAAGAATGCCAATTTAAAGGACTGACAAATTTAATTTCATGCACATGTATTGTTTATCCGCTCGAAATGGTTGAAGCTAACAGGTGGGCTGAAAATGTAATAGGCTAACATATACATATGTAGATGGTGCTACTAGTTTCAAAACAATATATTTTAGTAAGCTCTATACTCTATAAATTTGACAGCTGTTGTACCAATAGTTTTTAGATTACAAAAAAAGGACAAGGAAAGGAACAAAATGTAAGTAAAAGTATTCTCTTTTTTCTAAAAACACTATGGAAGTCAATATTTGGATTGCCAAACATTATAAATGATAATGACAATGGTAAATTGATTGAGCACCGAGGACGATAAACACACTGAACGTTAAAAAAAAGGTCACAAAGCAATTTTCAAGAATCGCCCTAAAGATTTAAAACGAATGTATTGCTTCACTCAATATAAAGCCGCGCAAATTCACAATCGACCAGTAGCAATATCAGATTGATAAGCAGTGTTTGCAGTTGATTAATCGGAATAAACCTAATTTTATTTGGTACATTACAATGGACGATATCTGTTTCCACCATTTCATCATCATCATTTCTAAAGCGTGGAATCACTAACCAAAGAAACCATAGATGTGTCAAATTGCTAAAAAAGTGATTTCACTTGAAACAGCATTATTAGCACCCCAAGCGAATACAACAACCGCAGAGTGCACGGCTGATTTCGAATTTCGAACATCAGAAGCAGTGCATAGCGAACAGCATCGAATTTACTTCAGTCGCGGATCGACTGCGGAGCGATGAGCACGGGTGTATTTCGTTGCGCTGTGCTATCGTTTCTATGTATGTGTTGGCGCATATGAGTATGCGTATGCGTTTGAAGTTTTGCAACTTCGCGACAAGCCGGTAGCGCAAGCCGTTTTTGTTATTCCGAGACGAATGTCTTGAGAACGAAGATGACTCTTGTTGCTCGTGTCATACTAAGTTGCAACTTAGCGAACTTTTTACAAGGATTGCGTTGGCTATGATGGTAGAGTGTTGACCTGATACATTTGATTGGTACGATCCCTGGAAAAGATTGCCATTTTTATACCCGCTACCCATAGGGTAGAAGGGTATTATAACTTAGTGCCAACAGAAAATGTATGTAACAGGCAGAAGGAGGCATCTCCGACCCCATAAAGTATATATATTATTGATCAGTGTCAACAGCCGAGACGATATAGCCATGTCCGTCTGTCCGTCTGTCAGTCTGTCCGTCTGTCCGTCTGTATGAACACCTAGATCTCAGAGACTGTAAGAGCTAGAGCTACCAAGTTTGGGGACAGTACTCTTATAGGTCCTACGCAGATCAAGTTTATTTCAAAAGTTGGATGCCACGCCCCTTTCCGCCCCCAATAGCCAGTAAAAGCCGTAATAAAGGACCTAGAGCTTTGAATTTTGGTATGCATAATTATAATTATATTCTCAATGATTTCTGTGAATTTGGTTGTGATCGAATGAAAAACAAGGATGTTATTAAAGAATCAATTTTATATGCAAAATTCACTTTAGTTGACAGTGTGACCATGTCGGTATGCTATGGATTTTCATACCCGCTATTTTCAAATATATACAAAAAAAACAAGTTTCAGTATATTTGGTATATTTTTTGTTAAAATATCATTTAAGTTTTTTGTTTTCTCTCGAAATGGGTTGCGGGTATCATACGGTCGAGCTCTCTCGACTGTAGCTTTCTTACTTGTTATTTGCTATTCATTATATTTTACATACTATTTTTCTCAATTTTGTAACATTATCTGTTCTGCTCTCTTTGATATTATATATTTACCAATTTTTATTTCTTTGGTTCGTGGTGGAATGATGCAATTGTCGGCTGGCGAGAATATGGCATCCTTGTTTTGTGATGCGCATGAAATAATTTTTGTCGATTATCTTAAAAAGCGAAAAACTGTCAGCAGCAATTGGAAGACGAAAAGACCTAGAGCTTTGAATTTTGGTATGCATAATAACAATTATATTCTCAATGATTTCTGTGAATTTGGTTGAGATCGAATGAAAAACAAGGAAGTTATTAAAGAATCAATTTTAAATGCAAACTTCACTTGCAGCTGCCCGCGCTTTGTTTTAGTTGACAATGTGACCATGTCGGTATGCTATGGATTTTTATACCCGCTATTTTCAAATATATACAAAATAACAAGTTTCAGTATATTTGGTATATTTTTTGTTAATTTATCATTTAAGTTTTTTGTTTTCTCTCGAAATGGGTTGCGGGTATCATACGGTCGAGCACTCTCGACTGTAGCTTTCTTACTTGTTTTTTTCTGTGAGGGTGTTATATGATCAGACCGAATATTAATGCTATTTACCGCTAAGCTTTCATTTGAAAGTTTTTAATTTTCCGACCACCACTTATGATCAGCGTGTCAGCTTTTATGTCAACTATTGCCTCGAGTTGTTTTAGTGTGCCATTCCCTATTATTCCATGGAATGTATTCAATGTAGTTAACATAAAAAATTTGAATGTCAGACCAAAAAGGTTTAGCGTGGAATGTTGTGTTATCTCTATTTATCCTCCTATAGAGTTCGCGGAAAACGGATTGCAGCTTAGCTTTGGATTCTTTACTAAATGGGGGGGGACATAATTTTGATTAGAGCCTGTATTTATTAGGAAGTTTAATTTAGTTCCGTCCCTCATTACGCATTGAATAAATGGCAGTGAGGAACTGTTTAGTCTAATAAATAGACATCTGCTGCATCTGCCGGATTGGTATAAAAACCATACTCTTCTTCTGCCTGGTCTTGATTATCCCATTCGCTAACTCCTTCTGTTCTTAATTGTTCAAAGTAATCCAGTTCTTCGCTAACACTGGTCTCTTCTTCAGGTTCTCCTTCGAACGGTCTTCCGGTCTCGATATTAAAATGTCTCTGCATTTTCTGCGGTGATCCAGTGGCTAACGGCATTGGAGGGCGTTTCCCATTCATTTCGTTATTGGGGGCGTATTCATGTAGTTCACATGCCTGGATCGGATAGATGGATCTACCTCCATTGGCACTGCTCTAGGCTCTGGTTTGGGAGCGAAGAGGCGCGATGGTGGCGCGAAGTTTGGTCTGGACGAATTCCCCTGTTGCATTAATGGGGCATCAGGTTGTTGTGGGAATGGTATGTAGGGGCTTGGTTGAGTAGCCGCGTTCGGTCATGATGTCTGCGGTCGAGGTCCCCAATTTGGTCTATTTACTGGTGGGTAATATTAGGTTGGTTCAAATCTATAGCCAGTGTTTGACAATTGATAATACGGTGGTTTTGAATTGAATTGCCTAAAGTTTTGCTGCGCTTGCACTTGCCTAGGTGGTAGTGGAGGTGGCATTTGCCGAGAACTAGGAGCCAAAGAATTTCGGTGCTCCTGATTTTCTACTAAGTTGCATAAGTGTAGAGCATGACTCAAATCTTTTAACTGTTTGATAGCCAATAAGCGTGGCATATTGCCGTTCAAGCCGCGCATCAATGTGTCTAGCGCTTTGTCACGATACGTGTTAGTCAAGGTTTTAACTACTTCAGGGGACTCCTCCTGTGCACTTATCAGGTTTAGTATAAGAGATATATGATAGTACACTACTCTATAGTACTCGGTTACGGTCATACGGCCTTGCGTTAGTGAAAACATTTCATAGTCCAGGGTTTTCAGATCTCGCTTGTCTGCAAAGTGTGCCGTGAGGCTCTTAGGTATAGCCTTCCAACCGGAGTGTTGTAAGAGTTAAGCACTGCTTCTGCGTCGCCAACGATCTTGTTGCGAATTGCGATCATGAGGAGGTAATACCTATGTGTGGTTTCTTGCCCTTCATACATTGCAAGAGGCCTTTCAACATTTTTTTTTCCAGCTGATGAGCATAGTCCTGTCTCCTGAGAATTGCCTACTCAAATTAATATCCTTTGTCTCACCATGATTTGGTCTAACGACCGGTATATCTGCTAAGAAATCTGATCCTCCTTCTGAATTATCAGCCTGCCACCGCTGAGTTCTTCATTTATTATTCTGGTGATAGCTTCTTTAAGTTCTGGGCTAGTAACTGGGTTGGTAGTCATTGGTCTGCCTTGGTTTGTTTGCCTAATGCTGTCGTAGCCATTGTGTCTGAGCTTCTTTATTTTTGTTTAAAACGGAAGGACAATTTTAGGACTAGGTACTTTTTTTCTACGAATCACGAATTTGTTTTGAAAGAAATGAGTTTATCGTTATATGTGTAGATGTGTTCAATATTTATAATATTTAAGATTCAAGAAAACTTTTAGTGAAAAAATATTTCTTACTTTATTTGAATACGATAGTTATTACTTATTAATTCTATGCTTCAAGAAATCTTTTAAAGATTTAAAAAATAGTTTTTACATTTTTTTGATTACGTTAGTTATTACTTATTAGTTATCAACTTAGTTTTCACTTTCTTTATTCTTTTCACTTAATTGCTATTCTTACATGCTACGATCATTTCGGCGAATCTTCCGCGCTGGTCCTTCGGATGAATCCCGTTTATCCCTCGACGAGTATTGATGGGGTACCTTCTTGGTCAGGGTGACTTGAGCTCCTAAGTAACACTTTATCCTGACCAGAGTATTGACACAACACTTCGTCCACTTATAACTATCTGGGAGTTCGAAACGCTTCGCCTTTCTTGTGGCAACTTGTGGCACCTTTGTTTTGCTATAATTTTTCTCGATTTAAGTCTTGTGGCAACTTATGGCACTTTTCGCGACTTGTTCGGGTTTTTTATGCACGCTGGTTGGTCAATGATTCTTTCGCCAGGTCCATGCTCGGGCCCTAATTAAGAACACGTGTTCTTTTGAGTTTAAAAAAAAATAAAATTTATGAGCAAAGCTCAACTTTTGTATTTCTTTGCTGATTAAAAACTAATCTAAAGTTCTGCTAAGATCTAAACTGAAGACACCTCTGCTTCTGTCGTTCTCATCGGTGCACGGTGCTTTGTTGTTGCTCCTGTTTTCGCAATTGTTGTTGTTGCAGTTGTCTTCGATGGTGTTGTCTTTGCGTCTTCGCTGGTGTGGTTGTTGTTGTTGGCGTTCCTGTCGTAGTTTAAGGAGTCAGGTTACCTTCTGGTTCTCAGTCAAAATATCGCTGTCGTTGGCTATGCGCTGCAGTGTGTTTCGTAACCTGCAGTTCGGTGTGTAGCTCATAATCAACTGTGTCGTTAACTAGCACGCGTACCAAATTCAACCCACCCGACAGACACTTATGGCACTTACTCGAAAATAGTCACTCATATTTGCCACTTGTAATACTCGTGAGTACCGAGTATACCTACTTTGGTGGCTTGTTGCCGTTCTTAAGTCTGTGTGAACACCTAACTTTCAGAGAATATAAGAGCTACAGCTACAACATTTTTAAACAAGTAAGAAAGCTACAGTCGAGAGTGCTCGACCGTATGATACCCGCAACCCATTTCGAGAGAAAACAAAAAACATAAATGATATTTTAACAAAAAATATACCAAATATACTAAAACTTAATTTTTGTATATATTTGAAAATAGCGGGTAAAATACACAACACCGCTATGGTCACACTGTCAACTTAACAAACAAAGCGCGGGCAGCTGCAAGTGAATTTTGCATATAAAATTGATTCATTAATAACTTCCTTGTTTTTCATTCGATTTCAACCAAATTCACAGGAGTCATTCAGACTTTCATTGTTATTATGCATACCAAAATTCAATGCTCTAGGTCTATTATTACGGCTTTTACAGTTTTTGGGGGCGGAAAGGGGCGTGGCAAAAATCTAAAATAAACTTGATCTGCGTAAGACCTACACAAATACTGTCACCAAATTTGATATCTCTAGGTCAATCAGACACGTAAAACGTCCATATGCATTGGGAACAACAATTTTGATAAATAATTACGCGAATAACTTTTGTTCTACTAATCCGATTTTTACCAAAATTACAGGGTATATTAAGAGTGTCAAGCGCAGATGGGTTACCAGATTACACATCATTACACAAAGAACTTTTGGAGTTATACGCAATTTACATAAAAAAAAACTTGACTTTTTCTAGATTAATGCTTATTGTGGGCGAAGGGGGCGTGGCATCCAACTTTTGAAATAAACTTGATCTGCGTAGGGTATGAAGGAACATTTTTGCCAAATTTGGTGTCTCTATGTCTTATAGTCTCTGAGATCCAGGTGTTCATACAGACAGACAGACGGACAGACGGACAGACGGACATGGCTATATCGTCTCGGCTGTTGACACTGATTAAGAATATATATACTTTATGGGGTCGGAGATGCCTCCTTCTGCCTGTTACATACATTTCCTGTTGGCACTAAGTCATAATACCCTTCTACCCTATGGGTAGCGGGTATAAAAAACACTAATTATACTTGCACGTAGGTCAAGTTGGTTGTAGAATTTAGCCACGCCCACTGCAGCATTTAAAAACATACTTTAAAGGTGTTGCCGTAGCTGCGATCTTTCGCGCATTTATGATTTTGCCACGCCCCTTTCAGCCCCCGAAAACTGGAAAAACCGTAATAATAGACCATTGAATTTTGGTATGCACTTTTAAAGTTATAGTCTCGATGATTGCTGTGAATTTGGTTGTGATTGAATGAAAAAGAAAGCGCTGCTCGCGCTTTGTGTGTTTAGTTGACAGTGTGACCATGTCGGTATATTATGGACTTTTTTCAAATATACTATGTACAAACTGTGATGGACCAATATTTGGTCACACAATAAAAATATCAAAACACGCAAACATACCGCATTTTACAGTTAGCAAATTAGGATCGCTCACGCGAGCTAACAGCTCACTGGAGTTTGGACAGCGCAAACATAAGTTTACGAAGCGAACGGAGCTTCCCCCCTCTCGTCCTTCAGGTATCCCCGTCGTCCTAGCAGTGTGACGACACACAAATCCACGTCCACACAACAATCCATATCTGTCGAGATACTCGTCGACCCGAAATGAAATATTATTTTTATTACGAAACTAGGAATCCAAATAAACACACAGTTAACACTTAAAAGAACATTTATTTCTACGTCGACTACGTCGTAACACACGGGCCGAGAAAAGCTCTCACATATCCCAACTATCGCCGAGACGATCACGTTTTGCCCGTAAATCCCTCGAAGATCTTGTTCTGAACCCTGGACAGTCGCTGGCTATTCCGTTGGTGTGACGCTTCGTTACAAGTGGCGCCCGAGCAGGGACATTGTCAGACTTAGAGGTGGAAAGTGAGTTCGAGTGGACTAAAACACCACTAGCGGCGTAACGAGACACATTCGCGAACGCAACGAGAACAAAAATACGCAAACACAATGACGAGCCATTTGGACCAGTGACAGTGAAGGGTGTTCACAAGGGATGACAAACCCTGGCGTCGGCATTAAGTTGATATATTCCCGTCGACGAGATGAGTTGGAGGCTTCTGCCAAAGAATTCAAAAATTATCAGCGGAAGGTAGTGTTCAAAACAGACGAGCCTATGACGAGACGCACAGACACGATCCACCCCACACAGATAGCTCCAACCACGAACAGACACGCTTACCCCGAACCCGTTGACGGAACGAGCCCAATCCTATGGCATTGGGGTAAACGCGTTGCCTCGGAATAAGGCGGAAGGCCTAATAGATAGTGCTGAATGTTGGTTTCGTACTAGCGGGCTTAGTACCGCCACGTGGTCAGAGTTTCGTAGAGAATTCCTGGTATATTTTCTTCCGCCACGATACTTCGAACGCCTCGACAGTATTCGGGACCGAAAACAACTCGACCACGAGTCGTTCGTTTAAGAAATATGTGCCCGAAATCCGCTTCCACATGCATCAGGAACGTGACGGGAAACGGCCAGCGTCCCCAACCCCGGCGGCACGAGCCGAGGACGCCGCTCAACCAGTCCCGCCAGTAGTCTCGGTCTTGTCCGTGACCGGTGGACGAATCATGGCCAAGATCTACGTCGAGCGGAAACCGGTGGAAGGAACTCTGGACACCGGGGCCACACGGAATTTCACCAGAGAGGACTTGGTCAACCGACTTGCTATTCCAGGAAACGTCCTAAAGAGAGGCGCAAAGATTCGCTTGGCTGACCGCGAAATTCGAATGCCTTTATTGGTCCTCCCCAACGACCTGGTACCCGTGATCCTCGGGATAGATTTCCTTTGCGCTATGGAAACTAACATCAGTTAGTCGTCGACCGGTACGAATACACTGGCTTGGGTGAGGAATTCAGACAGAGGGCCCCAGCACTTACGATGTCAGACAGACTTCGCTCACGGATCATGAAAGCGAATCTGAACCGACTCCACCGAACACATACGCATGGCTGCCAGAGATCGCCCCAGCCATTCAGGCATTTCTGGATGAAGAGCTTCCGAAGCTCTCCCAAATGAGCGGGGTAACCACGATCGCGGAGCATTATATAACGCTTCGGAATAAGAGGCCTATGAAACAGCGGTACTTCCCGAAGAACCCCGCTATGCGGCGCATCAACTGCTGCAGGACGGCCTCATCGAAGCGTCACATAGTTCACACAGTGCCCCCATACTGTTGGTGCGGAAAAAGTACGGTCAATGGCGCATGTGTGTAGACTACCGGCAGCTCAACGAACGGTCAATCCCTAATGCGTACCCTCTTCGCAGGATCACATACATTCTGGAACGTCTCCGGCAGGCCAAGTTCCTCCACGTTGGACCTCAAAAATGACTACTGGCAGATTCCCAAGGCACCAAGTAGCTGGGAAGCGACGGCTTTTACGGTACCAGGACGCAGTCTCTATATTCAAAAATTTTGCAAGCGCAGATTCGAACTCGGGAACCGACGCTCACTGAGACACACAAGCGGACGCTCTAGCCACTGTGCCACCAAACGACTGTGCGTGAAGCGTTCTAATGACAATTAGGTTTTCAGTATTTATTGTTTGAGTTTTCCTTTAGCAATTGCCAGATATGCAGCATTGTTTGGGTGAATTTTTTATTTCCAATATTATTTTTATTTTTAGGTAATTTAAAAACAGAGTCTCTAACTATTATATCCATAATAAATAACATAGATAATTTTTAAAAGCAAAAAAAAAGAAAAAAAAAAGATAGTCTGGAGCGTCAATCGAATCTCTGTTTTTTGCCTAGCTGTTCGAGCGCTCAAACCACTGCGCCACCAAACTGTGCGTAAAGCGTTCTAATAAGAATAAAGCTTCCATTTGTTATTGTTTGAGTTTTTCTTTAGAAATTGCAAGACATGCAGCATACTTCGGGTGAATTTTTGTTTGCATATATTAATTTTATATAAGAATTTATAAGTGTTTCCAACAATTATATCCAGTATAAATAACGTACATAATTTAAACAAGTAAGAAAGCTACAGTCGAGAGTGCTCGACCGTATGATACCCGCAACCCATTTCGAGAGAAAACAAAAAACTGAAATGATATTTTAACAACAAATCTACCGAAAATGACACCGACATGGTCACACTGTCAACTAAACAAACAAAGCGCGGGCAGCTGTGAATTTTGCATATAAAATTGATTTTTTAATAACTTCCTCGTTTTTCATTCGATCACAATCAAATTCACAGGAATCATTGAGACTATAATAATTATTATACGTACCGACTCTCAATGCTCTAGGTATATTATTGGGGCGGAAAGGGGCGTGGCAAAAATCTAAAACAAACTTGATCTGCGTAAGACCTACACAAATACACAAATTTTTTATCTCTAGGTCATTTAACAAATAACTTTTTGAAGTTAAACGCGATTTACATTAAAAAAAACGTGACTTGTTCTAGATTTATGCATATTGTGGACGAATGGGGCGCTGATCTGCGTAATAAATGAAGGATCCTTTGTACCAAATTTGGTGTCTATAGATCTTATAGTCTCTGAGATCTAGGTGTTCATACAGACAGACAGACTTATAGACGGACAGACGGACATGGCTATATCGTCTCGGCTGTTGACACTGATCAAGAATATATATACTTTATGGGGTCGGAGATGGTTCCATCTGCCTGTTACATTCATTCATACAAATTTAAATAATATATACTTGAAAATAGTAGGTACTATGCCCACTGTACAGATTTAAAACAAAAATATGTTAGCAACAAAAAAATAATAGTGCAAGCAATGAGAGCAGAGAACGCCACTAACGGAATTCTGTCAACTGAGAGAGTTCTTGATAGACAATCCGTCACACTGCGAGCGGGAAGGAAAGCACAAAAATAAGACATGCAAAAGCTATTGCCACTAACCAAAGAACACATAGATGTGTCATATTGCCAACAAAGTGATTTCACTTGAAACAGCATTATTAGCACCCCAAGCGAATACAACAACCGCAGAGTGCACGGCTGATTTCGAATTTCGAACATCAGAAGCAGTGCATAGCGAACAGCATCGAATTCACTTCAGTCGCGGATCGACTGCGGAGCGATGAGCACGGGTGTATTTCGTTGCGCTGTGCTATCGTTTCTATGTATGCGTGTGTGTATGTACACGTTGGTGCATATGAGTATGCGTATACGTATGAAGTTTTGCAACTGCGCGACAAGCGGCTAGCGCAAGCCGTTTTTGTTCTTCCGAGACGAAAGTCTTGAGAACGAAGATAATTTTTGTTGCTCGTGTCATACTAGGTTGCAACTTAGCGAACTTTTTACAAGGATAGCGTTGGCTCTGATGGTAGAGTGTTGGTCTGATGTGCATTCGATTTTGGGTACGATCCGAGGAAAAGATTGCTATTATTATTTACTATTCATTATATTTTATATACTATTTTTTTAATATAATATTAGTGCTATTGCTAACTGTACTAACCTGGTATTTCCCAGAATAATAAGAAATATATATTTTTTTCGTATGGTATATTGCGCAACGCTCTTCACATTTCGGCTCATGGAATAAAACTGAACTTTACATTTACAGAGAGTAACAAAAGGAATATCATTGAGATCACCTCGGATTTCTCTCACGAATGTCGTTGATTTAAAGGCAGGCTTACTGAGCCATGCCAACATAATGGTGGAGTCGATCTAATAATACAGGTCTGCTGACGAGAGCTCGGCCAGTAAGACTGCGCCACAAAGCTCAAGTAGAGGCAGTCACACCGTTTTAACCGATGCTACTTGTGTTTTGGCTGTCAGTAGACCGACCCACATTTGGTCCTCCACTTCGACGCGGACGTAGAACGCATCACCATACGCTTCCTGTGGTGCGTCTTGAAGTTCGGGTGGAAGTGAACCCTTCGTGAAACTCGCACCATTTTATGGAGTGCATAGTCTTTCAGGAATTCATGCCACAGGTTTAGGAGGGGGTCAGGCAATTGTTCATCCCATTTTAAATCTTGGAGCCACAGTTGATGCATTAAGTTCTTAGCGCGGATCACGAAAGGCGCTAGCCATCCTGCTGGAACAAACGTGCGAACGTTTGGAAAGGCTCGATGAAACTGGAATTTCAGACGGAACGAAGAAGCACTCGTCAGCGGCTGCATGCCACCGAACGCCCAGCGACTTAGCAACGCTTGTCTCGTAATTTTCCAGGAAGTCGGCTCATGAAGTCGGACATGGCTATATCGTCTCGGCTGTTGACGCTGATCAAGAATATATATACTTTATGGGGTCGGAGATGCCTCCTTCTGACTGTTACACACATTTTCTGTTGGCGGGTATAAACATGGCTTTTTCTAGATTAATGATAATTGTGGGAGAAGGGGGCGTGGCATCCAACTTTTTAAATAAACTTGATCTGCGTAGGGAATGCAAGAATTTGTGCCAAATTTGGTGTCTCTATGTCTTATAGTCTCTGAGATCCAGGTGTTCATACGGACTGACAGACGGACAGTCGGACAGACGGACAGACGGACATGGCTATATCGTCTCGGCTGTTGACGCTGATCGAGAATATATTTACTTTATGGGGTCGGAGATGCCTCCTTCTGCCTGTTACATACATTTTCTGTTGGCACTAAGTTATAATACCCTTCTACCCTATGGGTAGCGGGTATAAAAACTAATTTCATGATTTCTTATAACCTGTCAGAATGTGCGTGGTTTGCGTAGTAAAATAAGTAAGCGTTACGTCGACAGTGTCACTTTTTCTTGTGTGTTTCGGAAACCTGGTTAAGTTCGGATATTTCTGATTCCGAACTCTTTCCGGCTAAGTACACTATTTACAGGCAAGATCGTTCTTTCCGAAGAGGCTTTGGTGTTCTATTTGCAGTAGACTCCAACCTCTCATCGGAGCCATTACATAATAATAATCCTAATAAGAGAGAGACTTTCTATCTATAAAAGTACATTTTCATGGTGTAAGTTTATTTCTTACTTGCTCATATATACCTCCGTCGTCCGATTTATCTGTATACCAGGATCACCTGGAAGCAATCATTTCTGTTTTTGCGTTGTAGTCCGACAAATATCATATTGTTGTTCTTGAAGACATTAACCTTCTTGGAACAGCTTGGTATCCTTGTGATAACATTTATTTTCTTATTCCTTGAAACCGACATGACTTTATTGATGGTTTACTTGAATTATCATAGGGTCAAATTAACAATATACGAAATTCTCTTTGCCGGCGATTAGATCTGTGCTTTGTCTCTGAACTTCCCAGCTTAGTTCTATCTAGATCGGAACCCCTTACATCTCCTGAATACTCTTATTATCCAACTCTGGAGTTAAAGATCGAACTTAGGAGATCTGTACTTACTAATTCTGATGTACCTGCCTTTCCGCATAGGTCTTATAAACCTCCAAGGTTTTGTAAACAACTTTCTATCTTAAGAACCTAAAGTCTAGACTTTACAAAAAGTTTAAAATTTCAGGCTCTACTTTAATTTTTTCGAAATATATAATTGCTTGGTCTAATTTTATCGAGCTTAATGCTGTGTGTAATAAGAATTACTTAGCTCGCTGTCGGGTTAGCTTCTCTGAAACCCCAATAAAGTTTTTTCATTTTGTAAACACTAAGCGTAAGTCTTCCTCTTATCCTCCTCGTCTATCTTACCAAAATTCAAAAGCAAATTCTGGTCAGGAAATCGCTGATCTATTTTTTTTTTTTTTTTTTTAAGCTTGGTTTGTTTTTATTGGATCTTCTCTTTATGAGTCTAACAATAAGGTTGCAAATCTTAAAATAATACAATTTCTTACAGTTTAATTTGAACTGAATAGAGACTACATGGTCCTAATAATTAACACTGGATGGGAAGGTCGTTGCGGCGAAGACGAGAACTGCTGGAAACTCGCGTGAAGGCTCTCGCGAGATGATTTGGATGTACTGATAGCCTGTCGTAGTACTTTGGTATGATTTGTGATATCTCTTCTCTGACGAGTGTTATGTGAAGGTCCCTGTGAATGTTTTCATTGTGAACGTACCACGGTGCCCCGGTGATGGTTCTGAGAATTTTTGATTGAGTCCGTTGCATTATATCTACACTGCTGTTACTGGCATTCCCCTACAACTGAGAGCCGTACATCCAGATTGGTTTCAAAACGGTGTTGTATAGAAGTCCAAGCTCCCTTATAGTCCAAGCTAAGTGACGAGCGGCTATTGACACGCCATTGGAGGCTGTTGGCTTTGAGCATTAAATGTGTTCTTTTGGCTTCAATGTGGCTGCGCCAAGTAAGACGTCTATCGAGGTGTACGCCAAGATATGTAACTTCATTTGGTTTCGGAACCACTGTGTTGTTTAGAATAAGTGGAGGGCAGTCTTGCCTGTTAAGTGTGAACGTTACGTGTTTGCATTTTTGTTCGTTAACTTTGATTCGCCAGTCGGATAGCCATTTCTCCACTGTCACCAGGTGTATAGCAAGTTGCGCCGTTGCTTGCTTGGGGCATCTCGAGCGGCTTAGGATCGCTGTGTCATCAGCAAAAGTGGATGTGGTTAGTTGCCTGCTCGTTGGGATGTCCGCAGTGTAGATAAGGTAAAGTGTTGGTCCAAGTACACTGCCTTGAGGAACTCCGGCTCTAGTGATGTAGTCATCGGACATGGCAGAATTACATCTTACTGAGAATTTCCTGTTGTAAAGATATGACTTCAGAAGTTTGTGAGTGTTGGTTGGGAGCATTTCTGTAATTTTGTGCATTAAACAAACCATCTAACCATACTCTGTCGAAGGCTTGTGATACGTCCAGAAATATCGCAGTGCAGTACTCCCTTTGTTCAAATGCATTTCGGATTTCTGATGTTATGCGGTTGACTTGCTCAATGGTTCCGTGTTTTTCTCGAAAACCGAATTGATGAGTCGGGATTTTGTCGTGTGTTCTGCGATATGGGGTAATGTGTGCCAAGAAACATTTTTCAAAGAGTTTTGACAGACACGTTAGTAAACTAATTGGTCTATATGATGAGGCAATTGTGCGGTCTTTGCCAGGTTTTGGTATCATTATAATGATCGACTTTTTCCATCTCTCTGGGAAGTGTCCATGTCTCGTTATTGCATTGAAGAGTTGGCAAATAGTTTGTCGCATCCTGGAGATTTTTATACCCGCTACCCATAGGGTAGAAGGGTATTATAACTTAGTGCCAACAGAAAATGTATGTAACAGGCAGAAGGAGGCATCTCCGACCCCATAAAGTATATATATTCTTGATCAGTGTCAACAGCCGAGACGATATAGCCATGTCCGTCTGTCCGTCTGTCAGTCTGTCCGTCTGTCCGTCTGTATGAACACCTAGATCTCAGAGACTATAAGAGCTAGAGCTACCAAATTTGGGGACAGTACTCTTATAGGTCCTACGCAGATCAAGTTTATTTCAAAAGTTGGATGCCACGCCCCTTTCCGCCCCCAATAGCCAGTAAAAGCCGTAATAAAAAACCTAGAGCATTGAATTTTAGTATGCTTAATAATAATTATATTCTCAATGATTTCTGTGAATTTGGTTGAGATCGAATGAAAAACAAGGAAGTTATTAAAGAATCAATTTTATATGCAAAATTCACTTGCAGCTGCCCGCGCTTTGTTTTAGTTGACAGTGTGACCATGTCGGTATGCTATGGATTTTTATACCCGCTTTTTTCAAATATATACAAAAAAACTAGTTTCAGTATATTTGGTATATTTTTTGTTAAAATATCATTTAATTTTTTTGTTTTCTCTCGAAATGGGTTGCGGGTATCATACGGTCGAGCACTCTCGAGTGTAGCTTTCTGACTTGTTTTGGGTTGAGTTGTTCGCTTATGATTTTGAGTAACTCATGTGGCTTAAATACAATTGGTTCATACGTAGATGTGTCGATATCTGATGTTGCTGGCAGTGAGATCCCGTTTGATGATGTATTGGGCTGAAATACATTTTGAAAATGCTCTGCAAATCTGTCGGCTCTTTCTCCGTCGCTGCGAGCCCAGTTGCCTGTGAATGTCCTTATTGGCATTGCAGATTCGATTGGTGCGCAGAGTGATGAGTGTGCTCTCCAAAGTAGGAACTTGGAGCTCATTGGGGATAACTGCTCTATGTAATGTTTTTGGGACCTTTCTTCCTCATGACGTAATGCAGCTGAGAGCCTCCGTGTAGCGTCTTTTAACCTTTGTTTTCCAGATGGTGATCTGTTGGATTGCCATTCTCGCCGTGAGCGTCGCTTTTCTAGAACAAGCTGTTCTATTTCAACGTTAGTGTATCTATGATTGTACGATGTTTTTGGCGTTTGTGGAGTTGACATGCGAGCAGCTGCGACCAAGACGGATTCTAGAGTGTTTGTGGATAAGTTGATATCAGCTTCGTCATTCAAGCGTGGATTCAACTCAATATGCGAACTTATATATTTTTTGTACTTAAGCCAATTGGTTTTATTCGTTGTTAGTCTGAATGGTTTATCTACCGCAACTCGATGTAGATTTAGGTGAAGAAGTACTGGCGAGTGATCAGACGATAAATCTGATAAGGAGTTGGCGCTTATCAGGTTGCGTGGAATGTTTTTTGTGACTGCAAAATCTATCAAGTCTGGCAGTTTTCTGGGATCTGTTGGCCAATATGTAGGTGTCCCAGGTGACACACAGTCTAGCTTGTTGCTTGGTTTTATTATTGCATTGTACAACTGCCTACCCTTTGGAGTCACAAGTCGAGATCCCCAGTGCGTATGCTTGGCATTAAAGTCTCCTGCTGCTATAAATTGTTGGCTCAGAGAGTTGAAATAGTCCGTGAATTGGGATTCGGATATTGTAAACCGAGGAGGACAGTATACGGCGGCAAACTTTAAGGATCGGGAATCCATTTGTACATCTATAGAAGTAGCTTGCATGAAGCTAGTGGCGAAGCTATTGTGGAAGCAGTGCTTGATGCGATTTCTAATCAGATTCCCAGTGCCTCCTTTCCCGTCTGGGTGATTCGTGTTGTAGAAGAAGTAGCCTCGAATTTGGAAATTATATTTATTTGTAAGATGAGTTTCTGCGAGAAGCATTACATCGATATGGTTATTATTAAGAAATTGAGTGAACTCGAGTTTGCGCTGTGAGACGCCGTTAGCGTTCCACAGTGATATACGGAGTTGAGCCATTGATTACTTAGTCTGTTTTTGAGCAACAAGCAGCTCAATCAAAACATTCTGGTTTCGCATAAGATCTTGCATAGTTGTCTGCATGAATGACATGAACTCCATCATACTTTGTTGAAGATTACATAACATTGTTTCAATTTTGTTCGTAGACCGTTCTTCTGGTTGATGAGGGGAAACTGATGATCGTCGCTTGGTGGGAGCGGTACTCTTAAGACCCAATTTTAGAGCAGTTGCAAAGCTTGCGGATTTGTCGGAGAATTCATTATTGGCTAAAGATTTAACAGCTGTAGGGGGGAAGACATCCCGCGTAGATTTCATAGGTGGAGTATGTGAGCAAGCAGTGACACTCTTTCCTGTGTACGACTTTTCAGTTCCTTGTAGACTGGGCAGCCCCTGAAGTTAGCCGTATGGTTGCCTCCGCAGTTTCCACACTTTTTGCTGCTGGGCATTTGTGGGAGTCATAAAGGTCTCCACATACAACGCATACTGGAAGCGTGCAATAAGACCTTGTGTGGCCATATTCCTGACAATTATTGCACTGCACCGGACCATTCTACCGTAATTCTGCGGTGTAGTAGGAACTGGAGATTGAAAATAGGATGCACTTCATTTTGATCTATTTGCTTATTTTTTTCAAACCACCTATTCTACTTCTTCCTACTCTAACGCGCCCTATCCTTACAGCATGTCTCGGTCGAATTGTATCTTTAGTCCCTTAATGAGTGTGGAGTCTCTGATTCGATATCTTCAAATGGTTAAGCCGGTGTTTTCGCGCGGTCCAGAGGAGCTCCCGGCTGTGTACTTCGGTACGGAGTCGAGGCTTTATGCAGACCGTTGCTGAAATTATTTGATTTATCGCTTGAGCCATTGACTTTTCCCTCTTTATGGAAGGAGTCTTTCATTATTCCTCTCCAAGTCTGACGCCAAATAGAGGGATATGTAAATTGTCTGCAATACCAAAACTTTTTGAGAAGGTATTAACAAGTCTGCGTGTCTGTGCTGAGACGGCCTGGTTCTAACCGGAAACTTCAGCTTGGACATTTTTGAATGGCAGCTTGATTCTGTCAAATAGACGTTGGGAATTGAACGTTATTTCGGAACCAGTGTCGATCAACGCACGGGCAGGATGGTTAGCCTCCAAATGTGCAATGTTGATTATCGCCGTGCCTAACAAAACCCCTTGAGTGTTAGCGGCGTAAGAAATTCTGTACGTTCCATTGCTGAGGAGATGGAGTGGACTGTATAGAAAGCTGAGAGTTGGGACTGGCTGCTGTCGAACTGGCGTCTCCGCGATGAAACAGCGTGCCTTGCACGTGTAGCAGGTATGAGTGCTGGGACACTCGTGAAGCTCTTGCAAAGCAATTGAGGCACAACTTCTTCTGCTTAAGGTTATTTGACCTTTCGGGAACTGACATCTCTATTAAACTGAGACACAACCATATAGGGTGGTTCTCTTTAAAGAACAGAGATCACAAGTTCTCCCCTTCGGAGACACTTTAGCTTCGAAAGAGTGGACTTTCTTTTGATTCGTCGGATGACTCTTGGCGGCAGATGGACGCGTCGAGATTCCAGCTTGAGAAGCTGATTTCACATCTTCAATGCCCTCTAATTTACGATACCTTTCGCTAAGGAAAAGATTCATATCGCACCAAAGCGAAATCTCGGATTTGTTGGCGAGCGACTGCTCCCACAGCGCAAACGTTAAACGCGGTAATTCGGAAGAGCACAATAAAATCAACAGGCAATCTCAATTCTCGGTCGAAATATTCGAGTGTTCGAGAGCTGTTAGGCAGCCTTGAGTGGTGTTTAGCAACTCTTTAAGAGCAGCTCCAGACTCGGACGGAATTTCGGATAGGCTGAAAAAGATTTTCAGCTGACTAAAAGCCGTGCAGGCAGATACGAAATCATCATTGGTAAGCGGGGACTTGCAACAATGGCTTCTTGGATTTTTTATATATATTGCCGTAAACAAGTCGCGAAAGGTCGGCCACCTTAAGTAATCGCCGTGGAACACTTCCGTGACGCATGGAGGTAATCGGCACCCTCCAAATGAAACGTTGGCCATAGACGAGGTGTCAAGGGCAGACTTAATTCTCGCCTCAAACTGACACAGCTTGTCGGAAACCGCAAGGAATTCTTGCAGAGCCATCTGTTTTGGTAATCTGTTGACCTACTGCCCTTGTCCGTTTACCCTAAAAGGTATTAAAAACACCGAAAATATCAGAAAAATACCGCAAAATATACCAAACATACAACGTTTTTTTGTGCGCCCCGCAATTTTATCTTTTTTTCTAACAACCGGTGTTCCTTTCATACATTTCAATAAATTAATTACTTTAACCGTTTGCTACATCGCGTTTATATCCTGTGATAGTGCATGATATTAACTTCTTATCACAAAACAGATTCACTTTTTCTTCTGATGTAGTTGTATTTTTGAAAACCTGGTTAAGTTCGGAACTCTTTTCTTCCTGAAGAGGCGGTGATGTTCTATTTGCAGTAGACTCCAACCTCTCATCGGAGTTTCTATCCATATAAGTATGTTTTCATGATGTAAGATTATTTCTTACTTGCTCATATATACTTCCGTCGTCCGATTTATCTGTATACCAGAAACATCTGGAAGCAATAAAATCTGGTTTTGCGTTGTTATCCGACAAAGATCATATTGTTGTTCTAGGAGACTTTAACCTTCTTAGAACAGCTTGGAATCCTTGTGATAACTTTGATTTTCTTATTCCTTCAAACCGACATGCCTTTATTGATGCTTTACTGGAATTGTCTTTGGGTCAAATTAACAATATACGAAATTCTCGTTGCCGGCGATTAGATCTGTGCTTTGTCTCTGAACCTACCAGCGTAGTTCTATCTAGATCGGAACCCCTTACATCTCCTGAAGTCCCCTATTATCAAACTCTGGAGTTAAGAGTCGAACTTAGCAGATCTGTACTCACTAATTCTGATGTACTTGCCGATCGAGTTCGTTGCTGTCGAAAGGCTTACTTTCCCAAATTAATCCAACTTCTTCATCGAATTGATTGATCTAATTTGTATTCTTGCACTGACATAGGGGCCGCCGTCAATTTGTTCTTATAATAAATGTAATCTTTGCTTTGATACCAGTATCCCCACTAAAAATCCCGCATAGGTCTAATAAACCTCCTTGGTTTTGTAAACAACTTGCTAATCTTAAGAACCTGAACGCGCCCTATCCCTACAGCCTGTTTTGATCGAATAGTATCTTCAGTCCCTCAATGATTGTGGAGTCGCTGATTCGAGATCTTCAAATGATTTTTCCCCATCTAAAGATTAGCGATCAACCAAAAAAACAAATCTGACATATGCATCTTTAATCTTGGCAACATATCGGGCCCAATCAAAGACGGCAGATGTTCAATTTTGGGCTCCTTGGGTGTCAACAACGACCGATCAGAAACATTCGTTGGCATTTCTCGGAACAGAAGAACGAGCTATAAAGATGGGCGCATCGAGCATTACTCGATGTACACAAATTGCTTGACCTATTTGGAGAATTGTGATTTCTTTTTTGGATATAGATATAATGATTCAAAAAAATATTATCTATGTAAAATCTTAAATTCTGGGTTAAAAAGCATACTTATGTATATAAGTATTTTGCTGAAATTAAATGTATGTAAGCAAACAAAAAAAACAGAATTTATTTATTTTATTGATACTTTTAAGACCATATTGGAATATTTTCTATTTTGTTTTTGAAAATTATATTTATTCCAAAGATTAAGAGGAACAAAGTGGAAATGTGAAAATAACCATTACATTAAATATGTATGGCAATAAGCGATCTCAATACATATGTTTCATAGAGGTGTCAAAACATCGATGTATGGAGACATGTTTTTCACCCAAAACATCGATGTTACATCGATGTTTTAAAAAATTCAAATAATATTTTTTAAATTATTAAAATGCACACTTGCGGTTGTATTAAAAATAGAAACACAAAATATTTATTCACTTGGTATTTTTGACTTAGAAAACTGAGATAATTTCTTATAACTTAGTTAAACATTTAAAAAAAAAAAAATGATTTTTGTTTATACACATAAGTTTATCTACGATGTCAGACTTTAAGCGCGTCCTGCGGTCAGAAAAAATGTGCCCCGCCTTGCTGAAGGCTCTTTCTGACTCGCAGGAAGTGGCAGGGACACATATACATTTTTTAGCCTTTTCTTTAAAGGGCGCCATACTGTTCGACGAGTCCTGAAAGTATAGTTAATTAATAAAAATAATTACATCAAACAATTTAGAAGCTTACCTTCCAATATTTCAACGGCTCGTACTCTTCGGCCTCATTCGAAGTTTCTATATGCTACCATACTATATGCTGAGCATAACAATTGCTTCGGAGCGCGCCGTGCTATTTATACCTGCTACCCATAGGGTAGAAGGGTATTATAACTTAGTGCCAACAGGAAATGTATGTAACAGGCAGAAGGAGCCATCTCCGACCCCATAAAGTATATATATTCTTGATCAGTGTCAACAGCCGAGACGATATAGCCATGTCCGTCTGTCTGTCCGTTTGAACGCCTAGGTCTCAAAGACTATACGACAGAGAGACACCAAATTTGGTACATAGGTTCCTTCATTCCTTACGCAGATCATGTTTTCAAAAGTTGGATGACACGCCCCTTCGCCCACAATAAGCAATAATCTAGAAAAAGTCAAGTTAAGGTTTTTTTAATTTAAATCGCGTATAACTCCAGAAGTTCTTTGTGTAATGATTTATTTGGTAACCCATCTGCGCTTAACACTCTTAATATACCCTGTAATTTTGGTAATTTATTCGTTAAATTATTTATCAAAAATTTTTGTGCCCAATGCATATAGACGTTTTAAGTGTGTGAATGACCTAGAGATATCAAATTTGGTCACAGTATTCATGTAGCTCTTACGCCGATCAAGTTTGCTTTAGATTTTTGCCACGCCCCTTTCCGCCATCAAAAACTGGAAAAGCTGTAATAATAGACCTAGAGCACTGAATTTTGGTATGCAAAATATTAATTATATTCTCAATGATTCCTGGAAGTTTGGTTAAGATTGAATAAAAAACAAGGAAGTTATTATTGAATCAATTTTATATGCAAACTTCACTTGCAGCTGCTTGCGCTTTGTTTGTTTAGTTGACAGTGTGACCATGTCAGTATTTAATGGATAATGTCATGCCAGGTCGGCATTGCTCCGGGTGCAAGAACCCAGTTTTTTTAACCTGGGGTCAATAATCATGGCAATCCGTGACACTATACGGGATTCATAATGAGCGAAACGTTCCGCAAAGCGTCCATCTATAGCATCAAAGGCTATTATGATTTCTGGTGCTTTAAAACTTTTCTTTAAACTTGATATTTTAATTTGCATTTCGCAAATAATGGGAATAACCAAAGATATCTTGGGGTACTTTCCAAAGGAAATCTTTTTTGTCGCTTTGTCGAAAGGACTCAGTAATGTGCACAGTTCTTCTAAGATCTTGAGATCTAATTGTAAGTTGCTTTTAAAAATACTTACACATCAAGAATTTGTAAATCTTAATGCCGTCGCCTGCACTACCAATTGAACGTACTATTACCGAACAAGCACGAAAGCTACAGTCGAGAGTGTTCGACCGTAAGATACCCGCAACCCATTTCGAGAGAAAATAAAAAACTTAAATGATAATTTAACAAAAAATATACCAAATAATATACTGAAATTTTGTTTTTTGTATATATTCGAAAAAATCCATAACATACCGACATGGTCACACTGTCAACTAAATAAACAAAGCAGCTGCAAGTGAATTTTGCATAAAAAATTAATTCTTTAATAACTTCCTTGTTTTTAATTCGATCACAACCAAAATCACTGGAATCAGTGAGACTGTTATTATTATGCATACCAAATTCAATGCCCTAGGTCCATTAATACGACTTTTCCAGAGTTTGTGGTCGGAAAGGTTATGGCAAAAATCTTAAACAAACTTCATCTGCGTAAGACCTACACGAATACTGTCACCAAATTTGATATCTCTAGGTCATTCACACACTTAAAACGTCCATATGCATTGGGCACAACTATTTTGATAAATAATTTAACAAATAACTTTTGTTCTACTTATCTTTACCAAAATTACAGGGTGTATTAAGAGTACTAGGCACAGATGGCTTACCAAATTACACATCATTACACAAAGAACTTTTGGAGTTACACGCGATTTACATAAAAAAAAAATTGGCTTGTTCTAGATCATCAAACTTTTGATGCATTACTTGATCTGCGCAAGGAATGCACGAACCTATGTACCAAATTTGGTGTCTCTATGTGTTATAGTCTCTGAGGTCTAGGTATTCATACGGACAGACAGACGGACAGACGGACATGGCTATATCGTCTCGGCAGTTGACACTGATCAAAAATATATATTTTTTGGGGTCGGAGATGCCTTCTTCTGCCTGTTACATACATTTTCTGTTGGCACTAAGTTATAATACCCTTCTACCCTATGGGTAGCGGGTATAAAACCTGCAAAAGAAGAACTTTAATATTATAATAGAAAAAATGAAAAAAATCTGTTCTTTTACGTACCTTTCCTTTGAATTTTGTTCCTAATAGTGACGACACAGAAACATCGATGGTTGAAAAAAACATCGATGACTTAGAAAATTTCAAAAACATCGATGCATCGATGTTTTGACACCTCTAGTGCTTCAGGATTGACTAACAATAGGTCGTGAGTATTGTAGGGTTGTTGGATTTTGAAAAAATATCGTTTCGATTATATTTGCTGTATACAAAATATCACTCGATAATATTTCAAAATACTGTGAAAATATCGATATATCGAGTGTTTTTGATATTTTTTATTATTCAGCTAAATTTGAATAAAGGTTTCCTATTTCTGTAAGTTTGGGTCTTTTATAGGCCTAAAGAATAAGGATAATTAAAAAAACGTTATATTTGATTTCATTAATCAGAAAACAATTTTGTATTTATTGATTTTAAAAAAACTCTTTCGGTTATATGTTGGTTAGTCATACGACTATGGGAGTCACAAACGACACACTTTATGGCAGAAGCCAACCTTTCAGATGAAACCGAACTACCAGGCGTGATCAGGCAACTTAATGCCACCTTCGCTAGCATGGGCATAGTTTTATTTCATTATTTTATTTTATTTTTAATGTGGGATAACAAATTGGTTGTGTTCCCACTGGTCTTTATCACTTTATAATTTTGCCGCACTCATTTTTGCAATCTATGTACCTTCGTGGCTTTCTGGCTTAAGAGTGACCAAGCATAAAAGATCGAAAATATCCACTTAAAAAAATATCATTATCGCTATATCGCGATAATAATATTTTTTTAAGAGGTAAAATATCGATATATCGATGTTTTGATATATTTCCGACATCCCTAGAGTATTGCAAAACTCTGTATTCAACAATACATCCAATAGAAACAGTATATTGTAGTATATTATTTGAATCCGGAGAGTGTATATTTAAACGTCAATGTGGTAATCTCGTTGATGGTGACGACTCGACATAATAAATTCCTAGTAAATATTAATAATATTTCATAAGGATCCCCATTCAACTTTTCTTCTACAATTTTTTAGACATTTGTCTTCTAGAAAAAAACACACACCAGAAACGGAAAGATGTATCCCTTCTTCAATGTTTCTAATACAAAAGGAAGAATTTCTTCCGAATGACGTCACAAGTGAAAGCATGCGCATTAAATACTTATGTACAATGTACGAAGTGAGTTAAGTTACAGGCTTTCAGGTAAATGTTGAAAAGGATATATACATACATACATGTATGTATGCGAAAATTTTTCGCGCATACCAATTTAACGGGTTTCAAATTCGTTGGGACAAACTGAAATAATTCCAATTAAAAGTTTAAAGTAACTAAACATGGAACATAAATTTTATGCTTACGTTTAATATTAGTGTTGGTAATGCAAAAATTAGAAAGTTCAGTATCTATTACAAGAAAATCAATAAAAAGGAAATTACAAACTCCTGACTGTTTATTTGTGATGACACCATGAATACGCATATGACAAGTTTGAATACACATATTTATGTATAATAGTTATTGACAATTTTGTAATGCCAATAGTCTCACACATGTACATTTAATGGGTGTACAGCAAATTCATTTGTTCATTCACAAGGATCTAACACCAGTTATGAAAAAAAAATCATATATCAGTGATAATATAATTCTGTAGAAGAAAACTATCTTGAACTTTGGATAACTTAATACAAGCACTTATAAATCGATTAATACTACATACTATACTATACTATGTATATACATATATGTTTGAAGTTATTAATAACAATGATAAAGAAATTGTGTCAATGCCTCATTCAAATCGATATGACATTAAACATTTTATGCAAATATACCTACAAGATTTTTTATTGATTAGCATAATTTGGAAATGTCTGCTTGTCCCTTCGTGCGTCCATGTTAGTGCTTTGATCTCCGAAATTTTAAAGTTTTAAGGTTTATTGAAATATTTTATATCATTAATGATTTTCTAAGAAAAGTTCAATTTCAAGTATATTTACGATTACGAATAATTATAATAAATTATTTATGTATATATAAGAAGGAATGTGACATACTCTTCCTGTTTGTTTAAAGTAGTAATAACGGTAACTAACGGCCATAAACATTTTTATACTGAAACGCAAAGCCACTGTCTAAAAATGAGCACATAATCATTATAAGGTTGCCACAATGACAGTTTTTAATAACAAGGCACTTATTGAATGCAACGTCTTCTATTTCAGAACATAGACGCACAAAATCAGCTGTTTTAATGAATCCCATTGATAGTGAGTCGGCGATCGGTTTTGTTAATCAACGTCGAAATTTCAATATCAATGAATGCAATACAAATAATTTAAATCCTGGCGGTAATGTCAGCAGTATCAGCAACGGGGGACGGAGGAAGTCGCTGAACTATCAACCGCAGCTATCACTTAAGTCGCAAGCGCCTGATGAAGATGATAATGGCTCGACGAGTAGTACGAAGCAGCAGCTGTCATCAACTGGACGCTTTAGTCCACATCCCAATGATATATTTCTGCCACAAACAGCCAGACTAACAATACCGCCACCGTTTGAAAAGTTCGGTGATTCATTAATTTCTGGTTGTCTGCCGCCACCATCGCCAGCGCCAAATAGCGATTGCTTATCTTCCAATTACGCACATCTTCAAGCGCAGAGCAACAAGGCCAACCAGCAGATGCAACAACTGAATTTGAATCAGTTCCAGCATCAGCATCAGCATCAAAGTCATGCTCATCACAGTCATGTTTTTCCACTGTCATCCTCGAACTCAGCAACATCGCTTTGTACAAGTAATTCTGGCAGTGGCAAGTCACAGTCATGTATTCTGGCATTAGCTAGTGCCGATAGTAACAGGCAAACTAAATATAATCAACACCAAGGGCAGCAACGCATCATGTCACCCAACTCAAAATATCGCTTGGATCGCTACCGAGAACCAAAATCAAATAGAATGGAATCGATCAGTCAGTCATCATCAACAGCGACATCCACAGCTCGCTATTTCTTGCCCCCCTCGAAAGTGCAATGCAGTGATCCATACAGTGGCTATTTGGGCTCAACGGTACATACTCCAGTTAAGCGATATGTGCCAACACCTCCATTGGCCAGTGAGCTCTATACAGATTTGCCGCTATCCTCAACAGTATCGTCATCGATGACATCGTCCTCGTCAGCAGCAGCCGCATCCGTAGCAACTTCAACATCATATCCAACCTCGACGCATTATTTAAATATGCCGTTACCATTGCATCATAATTATCGGGGGACTAAATGTTGCCATCAAGCCAGTGAGGAATCAACAGCGCATTCCAAGAGTGCGCAAACTTATAATATGAACAGTAATAGCAATTTGCTATCATCTTCCCCAAGCTGCCCGTGTCCATCACCATCGCCCGCATCATCATTGGGTATATCAGCAGTCTCTTTTTCGGCAGGAGCACCACCATCATTACCACCAACAGCAAACATCTGCTCCCCAATGGTTGGTACAAAAAGCGTTGCATCATGTAACAAGCTACGCGCCAAGCCCGATGAAGCTGACTCTATTATCGTCATACAGCAAACAATTAGCCAAGGTCAAGGACCAGGGCAAGGGCAAGGGCAAAGTCAGGATAACACCGCAACCTGTATGCACTGCAATACGGCTCGCCGGACGACAGGTGTGCATCAGACGACACAAACAACTGGGCCGATTAGTCCCATACCCGTTGCCATGCCACTCGTGCCGATAAAAGTGGCTGCTATTAATGATTTAGCGAAATTCAAGCAGCAAGAACAGGAGCTGGCAAATTCGAAAATGGCCGAAGCGACGTTACTCATTAATCAGCAACAACCAAAACATGCTGACAATGCGAACAAGTTACCAACGTTGCATCATCAAACGCATTCCCATCAGATGTATGCCCAATCCTCCCCAATGACAGCACCTCAACTGGTTGGGGGCTCGCCTCGAAGCCAAATGGAGCAACATATGCAGCAGCAACAACAACAGATGCAGCAAGTTTTAGCGTCACAGCCTTCACAGCAACAGCAACAGCAACAGCAGCCGCCTCAACAACAACAACAGCAGCCGGCGCCACAGCAACAAACCTATCGTTATTCCTGTAAAAAACGCATTAGTATTTATATGCGACGTGAAATCGCGCGCTTCTTTGGTGTGGAAAGCAGCTCAGAAGCGGCTGACTTTACGCTCTGGTACGGACGACATCGACGTCTAGCAATACGACGTTTTGGTCAATTAAAGTCCAACCCAGAGCTAGAATATAATGTAAGCAATCCAAATGATAATCGTGATGGAACTAACGCTGCTGGAGGAGTGTCATTTGGAAGTAATCAGCGCAATGTTGCCGAACCGCCAAATGGTTATGCCGAACGTCCTGATATTCTGCCAGCCCGCGATGCTCAATACAACGATATGACGCTGTATGGCGCTTGTCGATGGCGCACCAAATTCAATGCTAATCACGATATCAATGCTACCGAATATGTGGAGCGCAAAGCAAGCGTTGCACATATGTTGATTACAGGCGTTAGCTATGTTATCAACATCTTTAACACAAAGCTAACAAGCCAGATTGGTAATGGTGGAAGCAACTTTGGCAGTAGCAGCAGTTGTAGTAGTAATAGTAAACGACCCCAATGGTCGCGCAGTTTTGCCCCCATACATGTGCATGGTAGAACAGATCTGGATGGTCTAGATCATGGTGAGCATTCTGAACGGCGCCATCAAATGGATGGCATTGATGCCAGCGAATGCGCCAATACAATAGCTACAATTATTGAGGATGAGGTATTTTTTGATAATCCAAGCGAATCCACTTTGATAGCGAACACGAACGATGAAGGCGTCGGCGCAGATATGGATCGCAAGAAAACAGCAAATCAAAGTGTCCCTTTAGGATTGGGGATGGATGCCAGTGTTGGTGTCTATATGGCAGAGCGCCATCACAATGGTTGGCGGACCACTGCTCTAATTAGCGCCAATAATGCTAATGATGTGCATTTTATTGGCTCGTCCCACGATGCACATATGCAGCCAGCGAATCAAATGAATTTAAGCAATTCTGTGCAGAGTCAGACCCATCAGATTCGCGCCTCAAATTTCATTGCATCCTCGACCAATCGAGGTACTAGAATCAGTGCACAGTTACTCGATGGTGTTTTGGAAAACTCTCGACGTCCGCAAATGCGACGAATTAAATATTTTTCAGTCAATGATTTGGATGATCGCACCGATCATCGACCGTTCTTTACATACTGGATTAACACGGTGCAAATTGTTGTGTTGTTCCTGTCTATCGTTTGCTATGGTATTGCACCGATTGGCTTTGGGACGGAACAAAAGACTGGCCAAGTTTTAGTGACCAGTCTAAGTCTGCAAACCGTACAACACGTGGAACCACGCAATTTTTGGATTGGTCCACGCAGTAATGATTTGGTTCATATGGGAGCAAAGTTTGCCGCTTGTATGCGTCGAGATATGAAAATCATGGATGTTCTTACCAAAACAAAACGACAGGAACGTGAAACAGCTTGTTGCATTCGAAATGACGATTCTGGATGCGTTCAGAGCTCGCAGGCCGATTGTTCCATACGTGGCCTTTATCCAGCAGTAAGTTACATATGTATGTTTATTAGCTGTATTTTACTGACAGATATTTTTACACTCATAACCGTGGCAACTGAGTTGTTAAAGTTATTGCGCTTACAGTGCACGTTAATAAGTTTCAAATGTGTAACTTCTAACTTTACTTTTGTCTCAAAATTTGACCATATATAATAGATAGCATATTATTATAATTGTTTGCACATGAATGGCTTTGAGGCATCTATTAAGGGGGGATATACATATGTATGTATGTATGCACCAGAGATCGTCAACAAGCCACCGCAAAAATGTGTATACTCGTAACTCACGAGTATTTTTGCCATTCGAGTATATTTGTTACGAGTAGCAAAAATGATTGAGTATTTACGGGTGCGAGTGCCAATGGCACTCGTGCTTACCGGGTACGAGTGCCGATACCACTTGTGCTTAGCAAGTGCGAGTGCCGAATCCACCGCATCATTTTTATGATCGGCAAAAAGGGTGGAAATGCATACTCGTAATATTTGCTGTGGGTATTTGATGCGCAAGTGAAGATTGTGAGCGGATATTTTGTGTATACGTAAATGTATTGATGTGGTTGTTGGGTATATTTAAAAAAAAAAAAACACTTTTAACGTGGAGAAAACCCGGTTTTATGCTTCGTTTACGTCACGCATGCTTTCAGCTCTGTATCTTCTAAGATAATTCGAGTAAGCTTCTGAAATTTTGTGGAGTTATTCTTCAATAGTTTGTCTATCGATTTAAAGAATACAACAATTTTCGATTTTCGACAGTAAAAAAATCGAAAATTTGTTTATTCTTTGAACATATACATGTACATTTGTCACATATATTCCTTATATTTCTGTTATTCATCGCTATTTATTGTTATCTATTTAACAGTAACTATTGGTACACAAAGACTCTAATTCAATAAAAAAAGCAATTCATTTTCAAATTAAAAATAAAAGAAAAGTAAGTGTACAACAATCATGTTAAGTTAAAATGTACTTATTTTTTTAGAAATCCATATCGACATGGAAAAAATGGTCACCCGGGGAGTCCGGCCCTGGCGGTCGCATATCAGGATCAGTGTGTGGATTAGATCCAAAATATTGTGATGCGCCTGCATCCATTGCACCATACGAGTGGCCTGATGATATTACCAAATGGCCCATTTGCAGGAAAACTAATTCATTTTCACAACGCTACCGCTACAAGGATCACACGGCAGAGCATATGGTCTGTGAAGTAATTGGACATCCATGCTGTACGGGTCTTTATGGCGAATGTCGCATAACGACTCGAGAATATTGTGATTTCGTCAGCGGCTATTTCCATGAAGAAGCATCACTTTGCTCGCAAGTAAACACCATAAATCAACTATTCCCCTGAGTCCTTCAATTACTTATTCAATTTACATGCATAACACTCTTTGTACTCTACTCGTCAGATATCTTGCTTGAACAACGTTTGTGGCATGTTTCCGTTCTTCTCAGTGGAAATTCCAGATCAATTCTATAGACTATTAACTTCGCTATGCATGCATGCAGGTATCTTGCATCTCGCCATTACTCTGATTTTCCAGCATTTATTTCTCGCGGATTTGGAGCGTTTAATTGGAACAATGCGAACGGCTGTTGTCTACATTACTTCAGGCTTAGTTGGCAACCTCACTAGCGCAGTGCTCGCTCCACATCGTCCAGAAGTAAGTTCAAATTTGTATTTTGTATTCGTATTTCAATTTTATCACGGTTGTCATATAAAAATAATTTTCCAATTATCAATTCCTTAAGAAATTAACAAACGTAGATTATTCAATGAAATTCATAACTTCCACAAATACGAAAAAAAAAAAAAAACACAAAAATTATATTTAAAACTTATTATTCCGGATAAATGAAGAAAACCGTGTATTACTTTTTATTGCTACAAATGACATACATAATTTATTCAAATACTTTCAACATTTTGATTTTTATGGGGAAATTCACTTCAAAGACGAATACGTAAACCCCAAATTTTTCGAAATATAAAATCTTGATGCCAGTATAACTCTGGAATGGGTTTTGTAGTTTAAAATATTAGAATAAGAAATAAATTTTCACTTGTAATGATAAATTTGTATGTATTATATTTAATTATCAGGTGGGACCGTCTGCTTCACTCTGCGGCGTCGTCTCCGCACTTATTTCGCTACTTATATTGATGCATTGGAAGCACTTGCACAAGCCTTATGTGGCATTGTTCAAGTTTATACTTTTATGTACGGTTCTATTCGGCATCGGTACACTACCATATCAATTAAATGTTGCTGGGTTGCTTGCTGGTGTTGCATGCGGAGCATTTTTAACAATATCTTTAGTTCCATTCACCACTTTTACGACGTATGAACGCAAGAAAAAGGTAATTTACATTCATTTTTAATAAATAATTTAATTATAACTGCATACAACACACTTTAAATTTCAGATCAATCTGATTTGGACTTGCTTACTCTTTCACTTGTTTGTGTACGTCAGTCTAATTGCAACGTTTTACATCTATCCAAGCGAGTTTAGTACATTGAATTTTGTTGAAGATATATTTGGTAGTGGGCCTCATAATTACATTAGTCCCACAAACAGCAATATTGGACACAACAGTCACAATGGCGATGTGGTAAGCAGCACACGAAGATATTCACAGACCCAGAATCCTCAATACTATTATCATCATCATTCGGAAGACATAATTAGGAATAGCGTTGCGTTTACAGAAGGAAATAGTATCAAGGTATGCAGTAAATATCTGAATTACATACATACAGCTATTGACAGTTAATTGGTGAGAGCTTTTTATTAACAAAAATGTTCACTGATGACTTTGAAGAAAAATAGGATATAATAATAAAAATACAACAATTTCTCTCTAATTAGGTTGAAACTAGAGAAATTATCTCTAAACTGAACAAAATGTCAAAATGTGTACTTAGTTGTCAATAGTTGTATGTGTACATTTCTCCTCATTGTGGTTGAAATTTTACACATTTTGGATCATCTTCACGTAGCACATACTGCATCCAGTAGAGATAAAGCGAGAGAATGACGTCAAGCCGCCTTGGCCAGAAAGGGCGTATACGCGATCATTTGGATACGATACAAATTACAGTATTGCGAATAGTATCCGTGACAGAACTTCAACTGTAACTCTCGTCAAAACTGCCAAGGGAAACTTCCACTCGCAACCCGGACAATTTTTAAAAAAGGAAAATAACTCACTTGTCAAAATTGTCATGGCAAACAGTCAAATTGATCTCAAATTCACCGTAAAGATAAATAATACCAAAATAAAGGGCTTGTAAATCTTTTTCATTTTCAATATATAGAATCAAATATCTTTTTCAAGTAATAATGGCAACATTTATGAATGAGTGCACAAAATAAACACGCAAACACACATCTGTAATATGTATCAAGATTGAAATAAACAATTACAATTTCCTGATAATGAATCATTTATTTTCTTACGTTTAAATTAGAATTGGAATTACCAACGTCCACGTCCGCCGCCGCCACCACGTCCACCGCCTCCACCACGTCCACCTCCTCCACCACCACGACCCCTATTGAATCCACCACTGCCAGTTCCACCACGACTTGCGCCTCCTCTAAATCCACCACGACCGCCTCGATTACCTTTAAATAAGAGAACGCCAATTAGTTATTCTCACCTTTAGGTTTTTAATCAAGCTTTGCATACCAAATCCACCTCCGCGACCCCTAGTGCCACCAATACCACCACCTCTTTTCTTAGCACCTTTTGGCATTGGAGGTTTTGGCAGGAATCTTGCAATTGGTAATAGTTTCCCTGGGTCAATGAACAACGTTTGATTTGGAGAAAAACTGTTCGCGTATATATTATCCGACAGTTTGATTGACACCGAATAGTCTCGCACAGTACCAAAAATTTCGTCAATTTTGCCAATCTGTTCCTTGTTTTCAAGGAAAATTGGTGCATTAAAGAACGGTACGTCGTCAATCCCGACTTTGCATACTAAATCGTTTTGGCACACATAGCTAAAGTTTCCCAATGGTATAACGCGTTCCGGCGGACCTTGATCAAAGGCGCCACGACCTCCACCTCCGCCTCCACGTGGTCCACCTCTTTTAAATCCTCCACTGGAATTGTTAAATCCGCCTCCGCCTCTCGATCCTCCGCCGCGGAAACCTATATTTCAAGTAAATATTTATGAGTAAGCAATTAATTAATATTAAACACTTTAAAAAACCTCTTCCGCCACCTCCTTGAGGACGTCCAAATCCCATATTCAATATTTAAAAATTCAAAGTTAGGAAACAAAACAAAACACGTGCGGCATGCTTTGCTCAATCAACTGGTATTAAATATGCCAGTACTCTGCAATGTTACCAGCAACGATAATTTTTATAATTCCACATATCGCATTAGTGGTTGTTCACACCATTCTTCTCAATTCATTCATTTCCACATGTACAAAAATTACGTTTTTCTCCATATATTTTTAATGCAAGATTCACCCCATGTAAAGTTCCATAAGAAAAAACTGAACATATTTCTACGTTAAAAATGTAAGTGAAAATATCGGATACCATATATTAGTATATTTTCTTACTCACGCGATAGTGTATTGAGCACCCCACACCTCCAAAAGCGCGACATGGATTAAAGGTGTACACGAGAATATATCAACGTCCATTTTGGACTACTACCAATTCGATTTAATGTATTTTATTGCGGTATATCCGATTTTCTGCAAATTTTTGGAAGTTTTTCGATTTGATAAGATAACGAAATAATAAATTATTATTTTAAATTTGAAATTCCAAACAAACGGGCAATGGCCAAACAAACAGGCTGTTTAAAGCTACATCTGTTCTATTCCCTCTTGGTATAGCTAAAACAAAATGGGTGTCATTCGTCGACAATCCTGGCAGCAGAGAAACCAAATTATACAAATTATTGTTTAAAAGCAGACTGCTTAGAGTTTCCAAGCTCAACATATCTGCTATAGCTCCGACATTTTGTTTTGATAATTTATAGCTATTGAAATCATAATTTTGTTACATTTCATATTGAATAAGAGCGCATGCCATTTTGTCAACAATGGGATATGGACGTGGAAGCTAACGCGGAACATAGTCTAATCGGGTTTTGGGTTTTTTCACGTTAGCACTAACGCGACGCTAAAAAAAATTCTAATGTGGAAAAGGTATTACTTCAATTCTGAAATCGAGTGTGTGAATTTGACTAAAATAATTTTCAAAGTCACTATTTATCTGGTTGCTGATCGGGATAATACTTTAGTGTATTATATAAATATATATAAAAACTATAGTATTCATAAATCAAATATAAAAATTATAATTTGAATTTCAAACATAATAAATGCATAGAGGTGTGAGTGTGATGGTTTGGGATTGCATGGCGGCTTCAGGAGTTGGAAATTTAGTTTTCATCGATGGGAACATAGAACATGTTGCATAATCAAATATTATTCCAAAGTGCGGGCAATCTGGGCGCTCTTCCAATCCCATGGTTTAGATTTTACCAGGACAATATCCCAAAACACAAATCGGCTATTGTGCAGTACTGGTTGATTTGAAATTGCTGGCACGATATTATTAACCAGCCCAGTCACCTGACCTCAATTTTATTGAGAACTTATTGACCATTCTTGATCATGCCATTCGCATGAGATCCATATTCTACAAAAATGACCTTAAAAAAGCGCTCATAGAAGAATGGAACCAAATCCCATAATGTACATTTTTTTCAAATAAAAGATTATTTAATTTGATTTGTGTCTCAATTTGCGGCTAAAATATATTTAATATTTCATAAATTAAACTTTGATTAAACTTCCAGAACCTAGTCCTGAAATTCGACTCTAAAGTTGCGATGCTATCTTAGCGCACATTTCAGTTGAATAGTTCATTTGAAGCAATTGAACAAGTTCTCTAGCATAGCAATTTACACCAACAAATAAAAGGTAGGCGGAGAATGACGTCATAAAGCAATCGCAAAATAAATCTGATAAATCCGCAATTTGAATCGTACAATCGTACAACTAATCGAAATTAAAAAGTTGGTCAAAAAATATTGAAATTTTTATAAATAAATGCATTGTTGACAGTGAAGAAACAAATGTGTGGATGTGTGTGTAAACATTTGCAGTCTGTATGCATGCACATATTTACTTAAGTCATTGATGACCGTTAATATATGTACATACATAAATATATGTATGTATGTGTGTGTGCATTTGTACAATTCGGTTCATTCATGTAGGGGGCATACATAAATACGTACATACATACATATGTGTATGGCTTTAACAACTATATAATGTTGTGAGCAACAATTTGGTTATTTCCAGGAATCAATTAAAATACAATGACACTTGGTGAGACAGACAACGAAAAGGGGGCCAATCCAATTCAAGTAAAAAACAACAACGCGAAAGTAGAATCTTTGAGAAATTCCCAATTCATCAAAGGAAGCGAATCTATGGATAATGGATGTGTCGATAAATCGAATGGTAACGCAAAGCAGCACCAAAAGCAGGTAATTACAAATTCAAATTCAATTCAAATTAGTTTAAGTTTCTTATTGTATCGTCGTATTTAAAGATTTGTATGTATTTATCGATGACAGCCTAGAAGTCTATCGAGAGTAGAGATGAGATCACATGGGAATATTTAGAGATGTACATATACATACATATATACACAAACATACATATATGCAGATATTTGTAAATACATTGGTACATATTTGCAAAGAGAACGTCACTTATCCATACATATGTACTTACATATGTGTGTGTGTGTGTATGTGTTGTATACACATTTAGCCAATTAACGCTGTTAAATTGTGCGATGATGACCAATAAACTAAACATCTTCACTTTACATATCAGCGCAATATGTACCATGTGTTAGGTTAAAGTATTATGAATTTATATTTTAATCTTTAACCCCGCTACCCATAGGCTAAAAAGTTGTCATAACCTAGTACCCAAAGAAAATGTATGTAACAGGCAGAAGGAGGCATCTGCGACCCCATAAAGTATATACATATATTCTTGATCAGCATCAACAGCCAAGACGAAATAGCCATGTCCGTCTGTCCGTCTGTATGAACACCTAAATCTCAGAGACTATAAGACATAGCGCCAAATTTGGTACATAGGTTCCTGCAGTGTGTACGCAGATCAAGTTTATTTCAAAAGTTGGATGCCACGCCCCCTTCTCCCACAATATGCATAAATCGAGAACAAGTCTCGTTATTTTTTATGTAAATCGCTTTTAACTCGAAAAGTTCTTAGTGTAATGATGTAATTTGGTGAGTCATCTGTGCTTAATACTCTTAACATACCCTGTAATGTTGGTTAAAATCTGATTAGTAGAACAAAAGTTATTTGTTAAATTATTTATCAAACAAGTAAGAAAGCTACAGTCGAGTGAGTTCGACTGTAAGATACCCGGTACCCAAAGATAAGTGGGTAGAATAAAAAGGAAATAAATGTAAATCGTTAAAATTTTTTTTTTTTTTTTTGTATAAATAATATTAAAATGAATATAAAATATATAAATGTAAATATAACAAATATTTTAAAATTATTATAAAAAAATATTTAATACATGTAATTCTGAAATTGAATTTTAAAAAGTAAATTATTAGAAGCGGGATTTGAACGCAGGACCCGCTAATTGCGAGGCATCGTGACCTCTGCGAAGCCATTCTCTACCTTTTTTGGGCCTGGTCAAATTCCATTTATTGAGATAGATAGACTTTTAATTTATATTTATATTGTTTTGCAATTTGGAATATTGCTTTTACTCTTCTACGTAGTACGTAGTACGTATTACGTACACACTCGCATATGTCAGTTATGTTATGGGAGAGACAAAATAGACAAAAAAAAGTAAAAAGAAAAAAGTAAATCAGAAGCTGAATTCGAACGCAGGACCATGTGATCGTGAGGCAAAAATCACCTTCGCGGAGCCATTGCCCCACATTTGTTGTGGTCAAAAAAATTCATTTATGTTTTTTCATTTTAATTGATTTGTAATTTGCAATATTGCTTTCCTTCCCATTCAACACTTATGGCGCTCAGAATTATCGGTGCCGGCCTTCACACTCGCATATGTATGTGAATTATGTAAAGCGAGCGACAAAATAGGCAATCAAATTGTTTAGAATAAGTCTTAAGTGGGATTCGTATACACGAGTTACAGTTATTGATTGCAAGGCAAAAAGCATCTTCGCGAAGCCATTGCTTCACATCTTTTGCTTTCAACAAAATGCATTTATTTTTTGTTGTCAACAAAATCTTTTTATATATGTAAATATTATGTACTACAAATATACATAAGTATTTTTCTTTCATTAATTCGCAAATGTCAATATTGTATTCTATCTGTTTAATTCTTGTCGTCATGCATTATCCATGTATGTTAACACACTCACACGCTATTTTGTTTAAATATATACATACATACATACGTATGTAAATGTCAATAAAACTCGATCGATTAAAAGGGCGCAGGGTTCAGCTATCAAACTATCGAATGTACATATTAGAGGTGGAGAACTATCGATAGTGGGCGCCATCGATAATTTACTTTAAACCATCGATAGTGTCAATAGTGCCATCGATAGTGGCTCGATAGTATAGCCCAACAAAAATTTGTTTAAAGCAAATATGATCAAATTATGCTGTTTTTTAACTAAGTTACGATTTAAAAATAAATGAATGAAACGAATACTATAAAATATGCTTTATTTCAGCCAAGAGTTGCGATTTAAAAACAAAAGAATGTTCGTTTTCTACAATATTGTAAGGCTGCACATCTTTGGCAACCATTTTAGTTAGAGCTTTATCTATGTCGGTCTTTTAGAATATGAATCATACACGACGGCTCTTTTAATGTAAGACACCACAGAGTTCATGCTCGATCTGCAACTGCTGCTTGTAGATGCAGTGTCGATCCTCTCAGCACGTACAACTTGTATGCTCGATTCTGGGCTCTTACTTTTCACGCCAGGATAAAACCTTTTTAAATGGTCGTGCAAGTTAGATGTATTGCTGCTTGTCTTGTATTATTTGCCACAATCGAGACATTTGGTATATTTCTTGTCACCTTGTCTTGTGATTTACAAACATGTGAAATGTTCGACTTCTTTTTGTTACTCTGTCGATTTGGTTCCAAATCTTTTTCAGAGTCTGTGCTGGAGGAGCACTCACAGTCCGGCTTGTCGCACTTGATGAAGGCACTCGACGTTTACCTTAAATTTAACAAATTACAGATCAAAACACTTATGTATATAATATAGTAAACATACCCAGATTTAAAAAGCGATCCATGTTAATTTAATTAATTTTTTTTTGTTTTTTCAATTTTTCCTCGTTTTTTGCAATTGAAGCCAACACAGAAAATGCGCGAAAAATCGATGGTGGCTCGATAGTGCCAAACCATCGATAGTGGCGATAGTGCCGTCGATAGTTCTCCACCTCTAGTACATATGTTTGTGTTTCCAATTCACACATATGTACATACATATGTGTATATGCATGCATATGTACCTACGGATTTGCATACATGTGATGTTTTCACACATGTTAAGTGCTGATTACATTTTTCTCTAATTGTATGTTTTCTAATGATATTTTAAAATAGGCATTTTAAAAATGTTTTACTTTTATTAATAATAATACAAAAAAATAAAAATGCATATGCACACAAATGATATAAAACAAAAAATATTAGTCTGTGGCCGAATCTAACTCTAGACCTAGAATGTTGCTTCACATCCGTACCTTCGTCTAATAAATGCCCTAAACAGTTACACCTTTATTATATAATAACTAATATATTTAGTAGCCAATTGAATACAAATTTTTATAGTAAGCCGTTATAATAGACGTAGAGCATTTTTGAATTTAGTGTGCAAAATAATTATAGTCGCAATGGTTCCTGTGAATTTGGTTGTGATCGAATGAAAACAAGGAATTTATTAAAGAATACATTTTATAGGCAAAATTCACATGCAGCTGCTCGCGCTTTATTTGTTTAGTTGACAGAGTGACCATGTCGGTATGGAAGGGATTTTTTTCAAATATATACAAAAAACCCGATTTCAGTATATTCGTTGTTCAAATATCATTTATTTTTTTTGTTCTCTCTCGAAATGGGTTGCGTGTATCTTACGGTCGAACACTCTCGACCGTAGCTTTCTTACTTGTTTTTTTATATTCATTTGCAATTAATTTCAAACCTTCATCGTCGAAATGCATTGTTAGCTTTGGTTAGATAGTACAGACTGCTCGACCGGAGTCGATAGCACACAGAGACTTAATGGTCCATTGTCTGATTGAAAATAGGAGGAATAGTTGGGAGGCGTTGCTAGGATAGCAGAGGCATGTTTTATTTATTTTATCTATATGCTACTGGCCAGTCCCGTTAGGCTGCGGTAGCCCTTGGAACCAACCGGTAGAGTCCAGAAATAGTTCCAAATTCTCCAGCGAATATTCGCAGGACTACACAGAAAGGCTTGCCCAGAAATTGAGTTCTCTTTCTAAAAAGTGCGGGCCAGTCACAGAGGAGGTGTAGGACACTCGATTTCTTCATTATTAACCCACCAGCGATAGAAGTCCTGTTGCGATCCCCCGTACCGTTGAGCCATATGGCTGATTTTAAGTCTTAAGTCCTATCACTATTCTTACCTTGTTTTTTGTGAAGTGTCGCTTTGGGACGTGTCATGGTCATAATGCTTGTGACACTTCGAGCCCGGTGATGCTGCCCAATATATGGCAGCCGCTGTTGTCAGGTAGCAATTAAGTTCCGATTGGTCTCTTAATATCGGTCACCACGAGACTTGCTGATGACGCCAATCCTAGTCGAGCACATTCATCAGCCGCCTCGTTACCTGGTCCACCAATGTGCCCCGGTACTGGTTGGGATGGCACTGAACGCCATCGCTGTGTTTCGGGTTAGTTTACTTTGTTATGGTGGGCGACGAGAGTGCTTTTATCGCTGATTGGCTGTCAACGTAAATCGACGCGACCTTCGGGCTTCCGCCCCATGTCTGTATCAACTTGGTCGCTTGCCAAACAGAGTAGATATCCGTTTGGAACACACCCCAGATCCGGTGCCTTCCTTCGTCTTTGATCCGCCTGTGTAGATTGACAACGCATTTTGCCACAACTGAGATTCTAGTTGCCAATCGGATCTGTCAGGGAATTCAGTTGTAAACCTGTCATCCCACTTAAGTTCTGGTACCCAGTAGCCGTTCTCATCAGTCACAGTTAATTCTACTAAGCGTAGAATGGAATTATGTCCTGCACCAGGCTTAAGGAGACACTGGCCAAGCAGCCTGAACTCACTTATTGCTGCCACGTGCGTGAGAAAGACTCTAATGGGTTCCAGATCTAACATCACATCAAGCGCTGCTGTTACACCCAGGCAAGCTAGTTTCTCAACTTTACGGAGGTTGTTTAGATAGGAGTTGGTCTGTCCCGCCTCCCACCATACAAGCGCCCCATAAGCTAGTACGGGTCTGACAGTTGCAGTGTAGAACCAATGAATGATGTACGGTTGCAATCCCCATTCTTTACCGAATGTATTTTTGCAGACAAAAAAATGCCTTCTTCATCCTCTCCTCCGAGTTTCTCCTCCAAAAGACTTTAAGAGTCCAGGAATACACCAAGATACGTTGCCAAACAAAACCAGTTCAGTCTTTTGTAGGTTTCACCCAAGACCGTTGTATTCTGCCCATCGTAGGGTTAGGCTCAATGTGCCATTTGGTAGTTCACTGACTGTTGGCGGTTACCAGTTACCATTAGAACCAGGTCGTCCGCATAAGCAGTCACTCTGCAGCCCTTATTCTTCATAACAAGGGGGATATGAATGGTCGAAGCGCAGAGTTGGGCTTTAATCATTCTCGGCCAAAGTATGTTCCTAAGCCATTGTCGTTATGAACTCGATCCTAATATTGTTAAAGGCACCCTCTATATCAAGAAATGCCGCCAACGTAAACTCCTTCCTTTGCAATGTGCTTTCAATTGTGTTAAGAGCTCTCTCAACTGATTTACCTTAAGGGTAGGCGTGTTGGGACTTGCTAAATGTATGAGGTGATAGCTTACTTCTAAGATCAAGGTCCAGAATCTTCTTCAGTGTTTTTATCAAACACGTTGAAAGACTGATGGGCCTATAATCTTTTGGAGAGCAGTGGTTTAACATAAATGCCACCCTCACTTCTCCCCAGATGTTTGGAATGTAACCCTAAAGATCTTTAGAAAACAGCTTCTGCGTTCAGTTGTAGAGATTCTTGACTGTCTTTCGCAAATTTACAATCCAGGTTGCTTAGCAGTCGTGGTGTGGCTGGATCTTTCGCCAGCTACCTTCGAAGTCTGGACGCTTCTGTGGTGTTGGTTAGCTCTTTGTTGCCCTTTTACATTCCTTTTTAAAGATTTTAAAACTGATATGGTAGACATCCCTGCCTACCTGGCAGTTTCCATATTTTGCTCTGTTGTACAGTCTTGTTTACTTCCGTATCTCACCGAGTTCCGGAGTCCACCACTTGTTGCGGTTTGACTTAGGAGGACGGCTGATTGGACAGGATTTGATGAAGGCCTTACATTGTCTGTAACATTTTGGGTCGATTTATCAAGTTTGTCTGGGTTGTCTAGCCTTCCCACTGGGTTGTTAGAAATATATTCCCTGACAAGTTATGAGAATTTGACTCAGGTTGTTTTTCGTGGATTCCTGAAGGGCAGCCTTCCCGCTCTGGACCATCCAACTTCGCACACTATCCTGGGATGATCCGAAAAAGAGCATTCCGTGGATACGTGCCAGTCTTCTATGTAGAGAGCGTCGCTGTCTCGAGGGTTAAATCAATAACCTGTGCTCGGTTCTTTTTGCGGAAGGTGGGATGGCTACCCCGGTTACACACATTAAGATTTGGACCATCACGTATTCAAGCAGCGACTCGCCTCTCTCGTTGTTATCTTTGCTGCCCCAAAATGTATTGTGGGCATTGACATCACACCCAAGGATTAGATTCATGATCTCTCTCTCCCACACTCTTCTTGTCCACCCACCGTAGTAGGTCTATGGAAGGAAACCTTGAGTGGTGCAGATAATTGTGCACTACTCTAATTCTCTTCGGTCGACCTAACATCTCCGCGCCCAGAGCCCCCAGGAATGATTGCCCGAACACAACCCATTCCCATCTTCAGCCGGCCTTGCTTACGAATGTTTTGGCTTTTGGAATCCGGACCAATACTGATCCAGAGATCCTTAAAGTTTCCTTTGTCTTGGGCTAGACCTCTCTTGATTTTCCAGTCCACTGTGTGGTAGTCCGCATTCTGGCTTTTGATCAGTATAATGGTGGTTCGGTCCTCCCGAATGGGAGGTGGGATCCAGACCTTAATGATCGTTTGGTCCGGAATTTGGTATACAGGGTCTTTCCCCTTTGGAGGTGACCTGGGTTTCTTATATTCCACCAACTTTAACGTGGAAGGTTTGACTTCCTCTTGGCTCTGGCTATCGCCTGAACACCATGGGCACATTGGCACCGTACACTCGGCAGGCCAACGAGCCTTAAGTACCGCCTCACGTTGTACTCGTCTTTCTTGCGCAGTTTCCTCTCGCGCTCGTTCAACGACTATGGGTTGCGGTCTTCCAGTCCCTTTAGACAGCTCTTGAAACCGGAGCTTTGTTTACGCTTGAGGTTAGCGCCTTTTTTATTTAAGCCAATGAGCACGAAGTCCGACTCCGTGGCAGTTGGTTCCAGGTCCACACCCTCTTGTCGATGGAGCTTGTCGTTCAGCAGGTACTAATTACTAATGGATCATACAAATTGTATAATTACTGATCACAATTACCTGTTGAATGTGCTCAATGTAAATGTGGCCAAAAAACACAACAACAAAATTACAGAAATTTTTAAAATTTGTGATACAAATTTTTTACACGAAATAACAGCTTCAGTGTCTGGTGTGTATGCACAAAATGGTAGCAGTACAAGCTGAAAGTTTGTTTTATTAGGAACTTTCAATGTAATCGCACTTGCTGTGCAAATCTTTCAATTTGGGTTGTGCATTGATAAGGTTATTTCAAATTATTAATTTTTTTTTTTAGAACGATGAAACTATCTCATTTCTGCGAGCAGCTCGCAGTGGTGACCTTACAAAAGTGCTTGAATTCATCAACAATGGTCTAATCGTGGACATAAATAGCTGCAATGCGGTAAGTTCTATGAATCTAATTATGTTATTTATAATTTACCTTATTTATATTTTACGTTATATTTTTTATATTATTTTTTTGTGTAACGGCACTATTTCCCCAATTTCGTTAATTTTGCAATAAGGGGACGAAAGGTTTTTAACGATTGGATCTTACATATGAATTTATATATTTTTTTTTTAAGAACGGCTTGAATGCTTTACATCTGGCAGCAAAGGATGGATTTGTTGACATTTGCAATGAGCTCTTAAAACGTGGTATCAACGTGAACAGTGCAACAAAAAAGGGGAACACAGCACTGCATATTGCCTCGTTGGCTGGCCAACAGCAAGTGATCAAACAACTTATTCACTACAATGCCAATGTAAATGTGCAGTCATTGAATGGATTTACTCCTTTGTATATGGCTGCACAGGAGAATCATGATAACTGCTGCCGGCTGCTGCTTGGCAAGGGCGCGAATCCATCACTAGCAACCGAGGACGGTTTTACTCCATTAGCCGTGGCAATGCAGCAAGGCCATGACAAGGTCGTGGCTGTGCTGCTCGAGAGCGATGTGCGCGGGAAGGTACGTTTGCCAGCTCTCCACATTGCCGCCAAGAAGAACGACATCAATGCGGCCGTTATGCTGTTGCGTCAGGATACAAATGCAGATATCGTATCCAAATCGGGCTTTACCCCCCTCCATATTGCAGCGCATTATGGCAATCGCGAATTTGCTGAATTGTTGCTCGAACATGGGGCCAATGTGAATTATACGGCGAAGCACAACATTACGCCACTCCATGTTGCTTGCAAGTGGGGCAAGGCAGAAGTTTGTCGTCTATTACTTGCCCGACAAGCTCGAATTGATAGTACTACACGCGATGGTCTCACTCCGCTCCATTGTGCTGCGCGCTCCGGGCATGTTGATGTTATAGAGCTGTTGTTGTCCCAGAATGCTCCGATTTTGTCGAAAACAAAGAACGGATTGTCAGCACTGCATATGTCATCACAGGGTGAACACGACGAAGCGGCGCGCCTTCTTCTTGACCACAAGGCACCCGTCGATGAAGTCACTGTTGACTATTTAACAGCGCTTCATGTCGCCGCCCACTGTGGCCATGTGCGCGTAGCAAAGCTACTGCTGGACTATGGCGCAGATCCGAATTCACGGGCTCTCAACGGGTTTACACCTTTGCATATTGCCTGCAAAAAAAATCGGCTTAAGGTTGCAGAATTGTTATTGAAACATGGCGCTAGCATATCTGCCACCACAGAATCTGGTCTGACACCGTTGCATGTTGCAAGCTTCATGGGTAAGTAAAACACATCGAAAATTATAACAAGTAAAAAAGCAACAGGCGAGAGTGCTCTCCGTCTGTAATAAACCCCCATCCGTTAATACGAGTATATAAAATATAATACCGAAAATTATATATTCTGTGGAATATACCATTATGTTGAAAAAAAACTATAATATAATTATAAATTCTATACACGGTCATACTGTCAACCAAACCAACCGAGCCCTTGCAGCAGCACTGAATAAATTCAATGTTTTTCATCCGATTACATTCGACGGAATTTACATAAATCAGTTCAACTATAGTTATAATGTTGTGTACTAAAACTCGTAATTGTAGATTTAAATTTACGATTGTAAATCGTTTTTTTTTTTCAATTAGATGTGTCGAAAAGCGGCGTGTCAAGTGTTTAAACAAATTTTGTAGCTCGAGCTCTTAAAGTCTTTGAGATCTAGGTGTAGCAATTTTGACGGAACAGAAAGGACAATATTTGTCTATTTGATTGAAATATATTGAAAAAGCGGGACATAAGCGAAAAATTACTAGCCAGTTTCACCCGGACATTTATTTAAGATCCAAAAAAGCCGGTATTGTCCTCAATATATTACACTAGTATTATCGTATAACTTAACAAACTTTGAACGCATGTGTCAAGTCAAGTTAGATTAAACTAATTTTAATGTAAGCTAAGTGCATTCATTTTTTGGGGATGTGGAGAAAGTTGTTGCGTCCCTGATAAGTTAATGTTGTTGTTTTTAATGCAATAGAAATAATTTTCGTGTAAACATCAAATGGTTGCAGCGGAAAGCTGCAGCGCAACGCAACAACAAACAAATAAATATAAATTTATCAAAGCTCATTGCTGGCGAAGCATCGGTGCAAGCCTAAACGGCAACAAAATCATAACTTAACATGCAGCTCACGATTCAGAAGAACTTTAAAAGTATTAAATTAATTAATATAAAATCCTTAAAATAAAAATCTATTTATCAAAGTTTATCGCTGCAACACGCTGTTGTATGTACACCCCTGAGCAAATTAATTGTTACATACATCAAATCAACTTTGAGGTAACAGAAAATAATGTTATTAATTATTTTAAACTTGAAGCTTAGTCTTATGGGTTCTTACGGTTCTTCAAATGGGTTCTTAACAACACTTTTAACAATCTCAGCGAAACCGAACCCTCCGATTGGAGCACCAGTGCACAGCGAACGCATAGACTCAGTTCAATAGCGAGTCAAATGCAAAGCGTTGACCAAAGACTTATTTCGAAGCGCTGTGCTTTCGCTTCTATAAACTTTAAACGTTTTATGAGACGTTAGTGCTATTAAATATATTATTTATATAAATACAATTACATTTCTTATTTGAAGGATGCATGAACATTGTTATTTACTTGCTGCAACACGACGCTTGTCCTGATATGCCCACAGTACGCGGAGAAACTCCACTTCATTTAGCTGCACGGGCAAACCAGGTCAGTTATTTTATTTTATATGAAGTGTGGCATTACAAAAATAATCTTTTGATTCTAAATTCTATAATTTTATGTTTGAATTTTTGCAGACTGATATTATTCGAATATTATTGCGGAATGGAGCCAAGGTGGATTCTATTGCTCGTGAAGGGCAAACACCGTTACATGTTGCGGCGCGTCTCGGCAACATTGACATAATAATGTTGATGATTCAACATGGGGCAGATGTAAATGCCACAACGAAGGATATGTACACAGCCTTACACATTGGAGTAAAAGAAGGACAAGAAGAAGTGTGTCTATTGTTAATCGATAACGGGGCACAGCTAGATGCGATTACCAAGAAGGGCTTTACTCCATTGCATTTGGCCAGCAAATATGGCAAAACAAAAGTTGCGGATCTGCTACTGCAAAAAGGGGCTGCCATTGATTGCCAGGGCAAGAACGAAGTCACTCCATTGCATGTGGCCGCGCATTATGATCATCAGCCTATTGTGCTGTTACTTTTGGAACGGGGTGCATCCACGCAAATCAGCGCACGTAATGGACATAGTGCTCTGCATATTTCTTCAAAAAAAAATAATTTGGAAATTGCCCAACAGCTGCTACATCGCGGTGCTAAAGTTGATGCTCTAAGCAAATCTGGGTTTTCCCCTCTTCATTTGGCTGCACAGGAGGGACACGTTAATTTAGCTCAACTGTTGCTTGACTATGAGGCGAATCCTAACATTAGCGCTAAAAATGGTTTGACCCCATTACATTTAGCTGCCCAGGAAGGCAATGTTGCCGTTTCACAAGTTCTACTTGATGCCGGTGCTAATATTTCAGAACGTACTAAAGCTGGATATACACCACTACATATTGCCGCCCACAATAATCAAATTAATGAAATAAAATTCTTACTTGAAAACGATGCCAGCATTGAGATGACCACTAATGTAGGTTATACGCCACTTCATCAAGCAGCTCAGCAAGGCCATATTATGGTCATCAATCTGCTACTTCGACATAAAGCAAATCCTAATGCAGTTACAAAAGTAAGTTCAATAACAATGCCATATTAAAGCATACCATACCATATAATAACTAAACCGCCAATAGAAGCCATCTCCGACTCATTAGATTCTACGTACATATTGTCAAACATCAATAATTGCAATAATTACCCTTCCGCGTGTTTGCAATTTTGGCTATCCTCATATACTTATTCTAACTATCTGTAATCACAGCATACAAACATAACAAGTTTGTGTTTGTTAGAGATGAAAATATCATTGCCGAAATTAATCGATGTTTTCAAAATGAAACATAGATTTTGCGTAAAAGCTTCTATTGATTGATATACTGTGGTCATGTAAATAGCACAAATAAATATTTCAGTTTTAAATGTTTATTTTAATTTAAAATTGACATTTAAATATAAATACATACAATGTTGTAAATTTTAAAAACTTTCCGGCACTAAAATGTTTATATCAAATATAACGATGATAATTTCCAGAACATTATGGCTAGTTCTTTGTTAAATTTGTAGGTGCATGTACACATTTACATATGTTAGGATTGTTCCGCTCTAACACACAATATTCAAGTGGGCACGGATTCGTATATGTAAAATGCTCAAACAGACGTTTTAACAACCGGTGTTTAATACATTTTCTTTAAAGTAATTACTTTAATTGTTTGCTACATCGCGTCTCTATTCTGTGATAGTGCATGTTATTAGTGTTTTATCACATAATAGTGAATTACATTTGTGCTTATTTTGACATAAACTGAGTTCAAAGTTTTGTTGTTGTGGTAAGCATTCGATTTTGCGTGTCTACTCTTTGAGCTTTCCTTCCCGCTCGCAGAGTGACGGTTTCTCTCAACAACTCTCAGTTGACAGTATTCCGTTAGTGGCGCTCTCTGCTCTCACTGCTTGCTCTACTGTTTTGTTGTTGTTAACATATTTCTGTTTTGAATCTGTACAGTGGGCATAGTTCCTACTATTTCAAAGTAAATTTTTTTTAATTTTGTAAATTTTAAATTTGCTTTTTTTATTTTCATTTATAATGGAAGGCGAAATTGTGTGTTGACTGAAGAGTTGCCAGAAGCAGATCACGGCTTCGCAACCCAGTATGGCCTGCTGGCTCTGTGATAACGTAGTACACGTAAAGTGTGTAGGTTATTCAGGGCTAGCTGCAGATGCCATTGCCAAGAGAACTGGGCTTAACTGGTGTTGTGAGTCATGTCGAGAAGTTGAGTGCGAAATGCGGATGTTTATGAGACAGACAAGAGTTGGTTTTAATAATCTAATTGGTGGCTTTCATAAGTTAAACGATCAGTTTAGTGCTTTGAATTCTCAGTTCAATAGTTTGAAACTTATGGCTGAGTCTCCAAAGCGAAAAAAAAACAACTTCTTGTGACTTACAATTACCCAAATTTTTACCACTACCATCGAGTGACCCACCCACTTCACCGTTGGTTCCGCAGTTAATCTCGTTTGCTACCCCAGTAGCAACAACCGCTGCGGAAAGCATTCCCATTAGGGGACTTGCTCCACCGACATTAGTTAACGCCGAAGTTGTGTATGAATTGTCCACGGTTGTCACTGGAAGTAGAGGCAAGCCGAATCCCAATAAAAAAATTTCTTCCGCACCTCCTCCAACTGTCGGATCACTGACTTTATTAGGTTCCAAAGATAATATACAAAATATTACTCCTTTGGCTCCTAAACCACTTGTGGGGGTTCCACCATTGAAACAGATTTTTGTTTCAATACTTGCCCCTGATCTCACGTCAGATGACGTAAAGGCTTTCATTATATCCAAAATTAAAAATGCCAATCCAAAAGTGGATAAATTTAAATTTGCTTATGATAGACAAATTGCGTCTTTCAAGATCAATGTCGCACCTTCACTTTTTGAAACCATATGCTCGCCAAGTTTTTGGGCAGAATATTTGGTGGTAAAAGAGTTCAATCGAACCAACATGACTTTATTGATGGTTTACATGAATTATCTTTGGGTCAAATTAACAATATACGAAATTCTCTTTGCCGGCAATTAGATCTATGCTTTGTCTCTGAACCTACCAGCCTAGTTCTATCTAGATCGGAACCCCTTACATCTCCTGAAGACCCTTATCATCCAACTCTGGAGTTAAGGATCGAACTTAGCAGATCTGTACTCTCTAATTCTGATATACCAGCCGATCGATTTCGTTGCTTTCGAAAGGCAAACTTTCCCAAACTAATTCAACTTCTTAATGGAATTGATAGGTCTAATTTGTATTCCTGCACTGACATAAGTGCCGCCGTCAATTTATTCTATAATAAATTAAATCTTTGCTTTGATGCCTGTATTCCTTCTTATTTTCCGCAAAGGTCTAATAAGCCTCCTTGGTTTTGTAAGCAACTTTCTAACCTTAAGAACCTGAAGTCTAGACATTACAAAAAGTTTAAAATTTCAGGCTCTACCTTAACTTTTTCGCAATATATAATTGCTCGGTCTAATTTTATCGAGCTTAACGCTGTGTGTTATAAAAATTACTTAGCTCGCCGTCGGGTTAGCTTCTCTGAAAACCCAAGAAAGTTGTTTAATTTTGTAAACACCAAGCGTAAGTCTTTCTCTTATCCTCCTTGTCTATCTTACGAAAATTCGAAAGCAAATTCAGGTCAGGCGATCGCTGATCTATTGCTTCTTTTTTTCAAACTACTTATTCTTCTTCCTCCTACTCTAACGCGCCCTATCCTTACAGCCTGTCTCGATCGAATTGTATCTTCAGTCAATGAGTGAGGAGTCTCTGATTCGATATTTTAAAATGGTTGAGCCGCTGTTTCGCCCGGTCCGGATGGAGTTCCTGGCTGTGTACGGAGCCGAGGCTTTATGCAGACCGTTGCTGAAATTATTTGATTTATCGCTCGAGCCATAGACTTTTCCCTCTTTATGGAAGGAGTCTTTCATTATTCCTCTCCATAAAAAGGGAAGTAAGTCTGACGCCAAAAACTATAGAGGGATATGTAAATTGTCTGCTATACCAAAAGTTTTTGAGAAGAGTCAAGTCATTTACAACATTTATGTAGTTCTATTGTTTCCCCCTACCAGCATGGGTTTGTGAAACATAGATCCACTGTTGCTAATCTTCTTGAGCTTTCTTCGTTCGTTAACCAGGGTTTCCTTAAAAACGAAGAAACTGACGTCATCTATACCGATTTTAGTAAAGCCTTTGACTCAGTAAATAATTCTCTTTTGTTATATAAGCTGTCTAAGCCAAAGAACCCAAAAAGTTTATTTTAATAATTTTCTTTCTAATACATTCCGAGTTACCTCTGGAGTTCCCCAAGGTAGCCATCTCGGTCCCTTACTTTTCACATTGTTCATAAATGATCTACCTACGTAATATCGCCTACTAATGAATGCAGATGATGTTAAAATATGCCTGCTGTACAGGGATTGGCCATGCCATATCAAGTTGCAGAGAGATCTTGACTCTTTTCAGTCATGGTGCAAAGTGAACTTGTTAAATTTAAACTGGTCTGAATTTGTTGTGATGTCCTTCTATAGAGTTAATCCACATTTGGCCTCTTACTTACTGACCGGTAACGATCTAAAAAGAATTACTGCTGTTGATGATCTAGGTATTCTCTTAGATCATAAACTTACATTTTCTGACCACATTTCTAGAACGGTCAATAAAGCTATGTCTGTACTCGGTTTCATTAAGATGTGGTTAAAGGAATTTGATGACCTTTATATTACTAAGACCCTTTATACATCACTTGTCCGTCCGATTCTGGAATATGGTTCGTGCGTATGGTCTCCACAATATTCTGTGCACCAGTATCGCATTGAATCTGTTCAAAAACAGTTTCTCTTATTTGCTTTGCGTGGCTTGAACTGGAATGCTGAAGTGAGATTGCCGTCATATAGTAGTAGACTTCTTTTAATTAACCTACCTTCTTTAGCTAACCGTAGGATAATGCTTGGCATTTTATTGATTTTTAATCTTATTAATGGTGATATTGATTCTTCAGAATTAATATCGCGACTAACCTTTTTTGTTCCATCTAGACTAACCCGTAGTTACATTCCGCCTGCTCTCCCCCTATGTAGATATAATTTTGCATTGCATGACCCTTTTAGAGTTTTATGTTATAACTATAATAGATTTTATCATGTATTTTCTAGCGCTAACACTGCTTTTAATCTTAAAACTTTACTACTAACCTATTTAACTAATAATTAGACTGAATTTAGCTTACAGTAATAAATTAAAATTTTTCAATTCACCCGTTTCTTTCTTATGTCCGATCCTGTATTTCTATTTTATGCTATCCGCGTTTTTTTTTTTGCATGCCCGAATCTATCCTGTCCGAACGCGAATCGTGTCGTTCGTCCTGCGACAGCGCCTCTCGGTCGGTCGGGAGGGAGGAGGGTTTATTGGGATCCGCGCGTAACAAGCATTGGCTTGGTATCGCTTGGGCCACTTGAATGTGCTTACAATGTACGTCAACGTTCACCCGCGAAGAACTTCAAATAATTTGTTTGTTGTTCCTCCCGCTGTAGCCCCTCGTTTATTTCATTTCCATTTAAAATTAAAGAAAACATACGTCCATCGCTGAGTTAAAAAGAAAGAAGATACAGCCTCGGTCTGCAGCTACTCGCTGCAGTCTCTTAAATGTTCTTAAATGAATATTACTTTGTTTCCGTTTAAATAAAATAAAATAAAATCCATCTGGCCCCAGCTGCTCTGCCTCCCACTGCAAACTCATGCTTCAGCCTTTCGGTGTTTGGGTAAGAAATTTTGTTCCACTTCCCCAAAAACAAATACTCATAGCTTTTATTCAAATTAATCAATACAAATAAAAATAGAGTTGGAAGTTAGAGTGTGCAAAACATAAATGAGTTGAGCATCGACTCCGAGGTTTTTGTTGATATCGCCGTTACGAATGCAATAATTGTTGTTGTAAAACCAGCAAAAACAAACTAATAACTAGTGAGAAAGCTACAGTCGAGAGTGCTCGACTGTGAAATACCCGATACCCATTTCGAGAGAATACAAAACACATAAATGATATTTGTAGTACAAATATACTACTATATTTGGTTATTTGTAGATATTTGAAAAAAATCTATTCTATACCGACATGGTCTCACTGCCAACTTGACAAACAAAGCGCGAGCAGCTGCATGTGAATTTTGGCCTGTAAAGTTGACTCTTTAAAAGGTTCCTTGTTTTTAATTCGATCTCAACCAAATTCACAGGAATCATTTAGACTATAATTATTATCATGCATACCAAAATATCTAAAACAAACTTGATCTGCGAAGACCTGCACGGATACTGAGTATTAAACAGAGATGGCTACCCAAATTACATATCATTACACTAAGATCTGTTCAAGTTATAAACTTATCTAAAATTACATTACAATTTTTATTTTTCTTTACACATTAATAAATTTTTTAAATTCATTTTTTTATAAATTCACCTTTTTGGTGTCTGGTTTTTTCCATTATTGTTTGTTTGTTGCAACAAAACTTGGCTACTTCGTGCAAACGTAAGAATGGGCTTTGTTTGCTGATGGTTGTGCGAAAATGTGTCGCACGAGAAATTCGCTGGCCTCAATGAGCGCGTTATTGACCTAATTGAGACCAAATCAGGCTTGAAGTGGACATGTGAATCATGTAGGGATGCGGAGAAGGACATTATGGGCTTTATGCGACAAACCAAGAAAGGCTTTGCAGATATCTTCGGGCGGTAGATGATGAATTCAAAAGGACTTTTGAATGAGTCACCTGAGCGTCAAAAGGCTAATCCGAGGTTGTCCATAGGCGTCAATGAACTTTCCTCACACCCAAATCATTTGTCTCCTCCGTTTGTTACTGCGATAATTAATTTTTCTTCCCCTGCTCCTCCAATAATGATTAATAGTGACTAGAATAATGTTCTGCCCATGGATATTGTCCTACTGACACCGGGGAAGGTCATGTTTCAGTTGTATGCACTAATGCTTTAACCACCCCAGCAGTTTCTGCTGGTCAGCCGTCTAAAGCTGTAGTTGCATCCGTAGGTGCAGCTGAGGGTAATTGAAAATCACTTGTTGGCGTTCCACCAAAGGCTTGCCCCTGATCAAACTTCTGATGAAATCATGGCTTTTATTCAAGCCAAATCTAAATCCAATATTATAGTGGATAGTAGTCTTTCCTTTTCATATACTGTCATCGCTTTTTTGGAGACTTTTTTCATAATGTTTGTAGTTTTATAGCTTGTTTCTATGTTCCTCCTGCTTCTGATTCATCTTTATATTCTAAAATTTTTGGGCTATATTTTCTGTGTCCAGTTTGCTTTCCGATCGCGATAGTCTTGGTGTTCTTGGTGATTTTAACATTTCCGGAACAACTTGGCAATCAAATTCTGACTCCAACGCTTTAAATTCACCCAGCATGATTTTATAGACTATTTGCTTGGGTTATCATTGAGTCAAATCAATGCTATTCCAAATACATTTTGGTTCTAACATTGTTAATATGAAGCGTGGCTCATCAACTCTTCCATCGACAGTTTTTTTAGTTGAAAAGAATACAGCGGAAACCAATCAGTCTATTGCTGATTTGTTTCAAACTACATATAGAACTCAAAACTTCCGATTGGTTTTACCTTATTCTATGCCGTATCAGATAAATGACTCACATTTTAATTTTTCAAAAGTTCACAACTAAATAATTTAAAGGTTCTAAAGTTTTTATTTTCATGACGAGATGGAGTTCCAGTATGTGTACTTAGGCATTGTGCTGAGGCGCTATTAATTCTTTTATACAATCTTTGTAATTTGTCAATGGAGTTAAGTTCTTTTCCAAACTGTTGGAAGGAATCTTTTATTATTCCTCTCCATAAAATAGGAAACAAATCTAACGCTGAGAATCATAGAGGAAATCCAAATTGTCTGCTATTCCGAAACTGCTTGAGAAATTAATAACCCCACAGTTACAACATTCTTGTAGATCTATTATCTCACCATGCCAGCATGGGTTTATAAAATATAGATCTACTACCACTAACTTACTGGAGTTTACTTCTTTGGTAATTAATGGTTTCCAAAATGCAAACTGACATTATTTATACTGATTTGAGTAAAGCTTTTGACTCTGTTAATCACTCACTATTACAACATAAACCGTATCTCTTGGGATTTCACAATAAGTTAATTACCAGGATATCTAGCTATTTAAATTTCAGTACCTAGAAAGTGGCCCCCACTTATTTACATGTTTATTAAGGATCTTCCATCCGTTATTAAATTTTCTTGTGTGTTGATGTATGCTGATGATGTCAAGCTTTCTTTATCGTCACTTGATTCTCAATCTGGTCAAAATGCTGCAAGCTGATCTTGACAGCCTCCAATCTTGGTGTCATATAAACCTTTTAAATCTTAATTCCAATTAATGTAACGTATTGTCTTTTTACAGCCGTTTGCCGTTTAACAATACTTATTTTCTAAAGAATTAAATGATCCCTACATCACTAAAATGCTTTATATTTCTCTTGTTCGAATATTGGCTTTTGTATGTGGTGTCCCCAATATAAGGTTCATTAGGATAGAATAGAGTCCGTACAAAAAACAATTTCTTTTGTTTGCCCAACAGGGTCTTAACTGGAGTGCTAGCACTCTTTTATCTTCCTATCGGGGTAGACTTTTACTTATAAACCTTCTTCTCTTTCTGATCGTAGGACCATGCACAGTGGTGGTGAGATCGATTCGTACGAACTGTTTAGCCTAATTAATTTTAAGGTTCCGATCAGAAAAACAAGTAATTGCTTACATCTTTCACTTCCAGTTTGTTAAGGAAACTATGCTATACATAAAGTTTATGTCATAAACCTTTCCGGATTTTTAAATTAATTTATACATATTTTAGCTATATGGCTACGATTGTCCGTTGCCACACGCTGCTTGCTTGGTGTCGTTGGGACACTTAATGGTGTTGTTCATCAGCAAATAAACGTCCAAATAAATTATACTCTATTATGAATATTGAATGAGGGAGCCTATGTACAAAATTTGGTTTCTCTAGATCTTAAAGTCTCTGAGATCTAACTAATGTACAAAAATTTTTTTGTTAAAATATTTAATTTTTTTGTTATCTCTCTACAGCTCGACTGTAGCTTTCTTACATGTTTTTTTTTTTTTTTTTTTCAAATTTTGCCTTTTTTATTACTAGGTAACAGTCTTTCCATTATTATTATATTAAATAATATACATAATTTTAATTATAAAAAAAAAAAAAAATAGTCAGCAGCGTCACTCGAACCACTTTTGTCTCTATAGCTGTAATTGCTTTCATACATGTAAGCGTACATAATTAAAATTACATCTTTTATTGCTTATATCTTCTATGTTTTTCACGCGTTATTGGTTTATTTCATAAAATAAAATTCTAAAACAAAGTTGCTCTGCTTGTAGCTCTAGCTCTTATAGTCTCTGAGATATATATACTTTATGGGGTCGGAGATGGCTCCTTCTGCCTGTGAAGTACATTTTCTGTAGGCACTAAGTTAACCTTCTACCCTATGGGTATAATCGGTATAATCGATTTAAATTTTTTATTAATCAAAATATTCGTTTGTAACCAAAATTGTATGCATATTGGAAAAATACTTTTACAAATGTTAAAAATGTGGTTGAACTTTCTGGAGAATTGCCCATATGCATACATAATTTCATTATTTATTATCATGTTGCTTACATTTTGATGTTGACACGAAATATTGTAAATGAAATTAAGTTACATTCATTTTTTTATTTTTAGAATGGACAGACAGCTTTAGATATTGCTAATAATCTGGGCTATGTAACTGCTGTGGAGACTCTGAAGGTCGTAACGGAAATATCGGTAATAGATACAACAACTGGAGTTTTGGAGGAAAAATACAATGTGGTCGCTCCCGAGTTTATGCATGAAGCATTGATATCAGATTCCGAAGACGAAGGTTGCTGTGACGAACTCTTTGACCATAATCAATACAAATACATGGCTACTGAGGAATTAAGAAATACATCTGATGAGCATGATAATCACAACTTCGACACCACTAATCCAGGTCAAGAGTTGCTGGATGGGTCGGCGGTTGCACCTGTTATCGAAACAGGTAAACACTCTAATGACATTCCGTTGAGTGTACTCGATTGGGAGATACCCGCTAGATAGTTTGTTGCACGTTACCTATATTACTTGGTTTTGTGACACCAAAAATTGTTTTCATCATATTTGTTCTTAATTGTTCAATTATTATTACAATCACTTTTTATTTCAGAAAATACGAAAATAACCGATTTAAATTTGAATGCACCTGTAGCAGGAAAGAAGACAGATAATGTATCCGTCGTCCGACCACCGATCCATTTGGGGTAAACTTTTATGAGATATAAATGAACAACTCAATAATATAGTGATATTCATCCATATTACAGATTTCTTGTTTCATTCCTGGTTGACGCGCGAGGAGGTTCAATGCGTGGCTGTCGTCACAGTGGTGTTCGCATCATTGTACCGCCCAAGGCATGCTCAGAACCAATGCGAATCACATGTCGTTATGTCAAACCACAACGAGTCGCAAATCCTCCTCCCTTAATGGAAGGCGAGGCGTTAGTCAGTCGCATATTGGAAATGTCACCGATTGAGACAACTTTTCTGAGGTATGGCAATAATACTGTGAGCCCTCAATACAATGATTAAATGAAACTCTGAGTTTGTTCAAAATACTGAATATTTAATTCGAATGTAGTACAATTTTTAAAATTGTGTAAAAAGAACATTATTTTTTATTTATGATGCCTTAGCTTTGATGATAATTTATTTATTTATTAAAGTTGATGTAGTTTCTAAAATTAAATGAACTTAAGTGTTAAGCACTGTCGCGAGGCCTTAGGCTATGTGTTGTCATATATATACATATTTATGTATATATTTTTGTTTACACTGATTTTTCTTATATATATTATTAATCAGCAACCTTAACCCAACCAACTTAACTTAACTTAACTTGGGTTAATTTTTTTTTTGTTGAGCTGTAAAGATGTGTTCAGGAATTTGTTCGGGTCAGTTTGGTTGGTATAAGCGGCATTCTAGCTGCTAAGTGGCCATCGTGGCCAGGGATCCAGATCAGTTTGATTTTTGGGAGTAAGTTTTATGATATTAGACCTAATATATGTATGTGGGGTATATGTTGCTATTGCTTGAATTTACTATTGAGTCTGTTGTTCATAATGAGTCGGTGCATATTACATCGCCTCTTTGGTTTTTTAATAACTTCATTGCTTCTAATACTCCCATTGTTTCGGGTAAGTATTGACGAGTATTGGGGTTTAAAATGTTAGTGTTGTTGTCTGTTGTTATGGCGAATGTTACTGTGTCAACTACTTTTGATATTTCATATTTAGTTTGAAAAAGATTAAGGTATTTATCTATTAAAGTAAATTTTAGTTAGGTTTAGTTTAGTTTTAATTGAATTAAGAATTAGTTTTTGGTTTTTAAGTTTGTTTTAGTAGTTTTTAGATTTGCAGAGAGGTGTTTAGATGTGTCTTTGGTGTATATTCTTAGTTTGTGGTCTTCTGTTATTTGCAAGGTATATGGTTTAGTATTTAGTACGTTGGGATGATCACTTTCCATTTCTTTTAGCTCCATCCGGTTCATCTGGGATCCAGAAGATGTTGCTGTGGGCTCAGATAACAATGTTGGCCATGAAATGTTCAAGAAATGTTGGATGGTTTGTAGTTTTGATGTAGATCCTTGCCAGTTTAGTGGTATATTTGTTAGTGCTTGTGTGTTGGTGGTAAGGTGTGTCGTTTTTGTAAGGGTTCTGGCTTAGGATGTTTTGGTGTGATAGCTTTGTGTTCCACTTTTTCTTTAGAAAAGGATGCATCTCCGACCACATAAAGTATAAATATATTCTTGATCAGTGTCAACAGCCAAGACGATATAGCCATGTCCGTCTGTCCGTCTGTATGAACACCTAGATCTCAGAGACTGTTAGACCTAGAGCTACCAAATTTGGTGACAGTACTCTAATAGGTCCTAGTTTGTTTTAGATTTTTGCCACGCCCCTTTCCGCCCCCAAAAGCTGTAAAAGCCGTAATAAAAGAGCTAGAGCATTAAATTTTGGTATGCATAATAATAATTATATTCTCAATGATTCCTGTGAATTTGGTTGAGATCGAAAAAACAAGGAAGTTATTAAAGAATCAATTTTATGTGAAAAATTCACTTGCAGCTGCCAGCCCTTTGTTTGTTTAGTTGACAATGTGACCATGTCGGTGTTGCGGATTTTTACCCGCTATTTTCAAATATATAAAAAAAAAACAAGTTTCAATAGTTTTGGTATATTTTTTGTTAAAATATCATTTAAGTTTTTTGTTTTCCTTCGAAATGGGTTGCGGGTATCATACGGTCGAGCACTCTCGACTGTAGCTTTCTTACTTGTTCTTTCTACGTTTTGTGGTTGAAATGTGTTCCGTTTGATTTTGATGGTACCGTTTTGTTTTCGCTACTTGATTTGACGGATCCTGTTTAAGTACGTATTGTCTCTAAGAAAGTTGAAGTGATACTGATTGATGATAATAAATTCGATATCTTAGTACATATCTGTACGCTAAATTCTTTGTGCATTGCACATTCGTGAATCAAGTTAGTACTCTTAGAAAGTTGTATTAGTTTATATGACTTATTTGAATGTAAACTGTTAAAAATATGTATTCTCTTAATGAATCTGTTCTTTTTATTCCAGCCCAATTATATTGGAAGTGCCCCATTTCGGATCTTTGCGTGAGAAGGAACGCGAGATTATCATATTACGATCGGACAACGGCGAAAGTTGGCGTGAGCATAATTTATACGACAATGAAGACCATCTATTGAATGAAACCATGAATACGGAATTGAATCCCCTAGAGGATTTACATACTAACCGTATTATTCGCATTGTCACCTATAATTTACCGCATTTCTTTGCCGTGGTCTCGCGTGTGCGTCAGGAGGTGCATGTCATTGGTCCAGATGGCGGCAGTGTTTGCTCAACAGCGGTTCCCCAAGTCGAAGCTATATTCCCGTCGCATGCACTAACCAAAAAAATACGGGTTGGTTTGCAAGCGCAGCCAGTTGATTTGATTGGTTGCTCGAAGCTATTGGGGCAGAGCGTAGCTGTCTCTCCGGTTGTTACCGTTGAGCCTCGACGCCGGAAGTTCCACAAAGCGATTACATTGAGCATTCCATCGCCACAAACCTGCAATCAGGGCATGGTGAATGCTTCATATGGCGCTATTAATGCGCCCACATTACGACTTCTCTGTTCCATAACTGGTGGCCAAAATCGTGCTGTTTGGGAGGATGTTACAGGATCAACGCCATTGGCATTCGTTAAGAGCAGTGTTAGTTTTACGACAACGGTATCGGCGCGATTTTGGTTAATGGATTGCCGTAATGTGGCCGATGCTGGGCGTATGGCAACCGAACTTTATGCATACATGGCTCAAGTACCATTTGTCGTAAAGTTTGTGGTCTTTGCCAAGAAAATTTCTGTCACAGAGGCAAAGCTATCTGTATTCTGTATGACTGACGACAAAGAAGATAAAACATTGGAACAACAAGAGTACTTCAAAGAGGTAGCTAGAAGTCGTGACGTCGAGGTTTTGCAAGATCAAAATATATATCTTGAGTTTGCTGGCAATTTGGTACCCATGCTTAAATCGGGAGAACAATTAAATACCAAATTTCAAGCATTTCGTGAAAATCGTTTGTCCTTCTTAGTTCACATTAAAGATCAAGAGCAAGCTTTGGGTCGCATCAGTTTCATGAGCGAACCGAAAGTGCGACCTGGTGAGGCTCCATTGCAGCCCATATGTGCTCTAAATGTATCACTTAAGCCTGAGGTTTTTAATAATGATCAAATACAAGAATATCCAACTCTTGTTAATGGTCATAATATAGATCAAGGACTGAGCTATAAGGATCTGATTAATGCCGAAATCAAAGCCAGCTCTAAAGAAATTTCAATTAATGCAGTCGAAAATATTCAATGCGCTGATATAAAGTTGTCAGACATTTCCAACTTGATTGGCAATGATTGGCCTCAGCTGGCTAAACATTTGGGTGTTCCACAAGATGATATCGATCTGATTGGAACTGAGTATGCTGACAAGGATACTGAACAACAATGTTTGGTGATGCTCCGTTTTTGGATGTCACAAAATGGCTCGACAGCTACTGGTAATTTAATGTCGAAAGCTTTAAATCAAATTGGGCGAGACGATATTGTGGAGCAATGCATGTTTAACTTGCATCCAGTAACAGATCAATTAGAACGAGGTTTAGCCACAGTGAGAATGCAGTCACCTCAACACGAACATAATCATAACACTCATAAGCTCCCTCGAGATGACGTTAGTGAATTACTGAATGAGAAAATAGTTGACTCCATCGAATATCAATCAAATAATGGTGAGCAGCTCCACTTTAACTTTCCCAATTTTTTGATTTCAAATAACTCGTTAAATTAACTAAATGAATAATAATGTGCATTACAGTATTCATCGTATCCAACAGCGACACTGAAGAAGCTATAACTATTCCGGAATTAGAGCCACCAGGTTTGTATTTTATAAACCATTTGCTAAAATCTCGATGCTAATTCTCGTATTATTTTCTTTTTATTTTAGATATGAAGATAGTTTAAACGATTACCGTTGTGGATCATATACCTACAATAAACAAACGAGTCAAACAATCGTTTGGTTAGATATCATATCGGAAATATTTTCATATGGAATATTTGGAACAATTTGTTGTTAACAAACCGAGTTAAATTTTCACTTTATTTCAATGCTTCTTATTTATTTATTTATTCGTATACTCATTAAGTATTGCAAATGATTGGAGAACCCACACTATTAATATAACAGCATTAAAAAGTTTATAAACTTATATGAAGTACATATACATATACATATATATATATATATATATCGATTAATTGAAATTGTGCATTGTTATTAAATGATAATCGGGTGCCAGTATGGTACATTACAAATTAATTTGGTGTTGCTGAATTATAGGTAAATTGCAAGGTGAACTGATATGGGTGAAAAAACGTCCATGTCCGTCTGTCTGTCTGTATTAACACATAGATCTCAGAGACTATAAGACATACCAAATTTGGTACATAGGCTCCTGCATTCATTACGCAGATCAAGTTTATTTCAAAAGTTGGATGCCACGCTTCCTTCACCCACAATATGCATAAATCTAGAACAAGTCACGTTTTTTTTATGTAAATCGCGTATAACACCAAAAGTTCTTTGTGTAATAATGTGTAATTTGCCATCTGTGGTTAATACTCTCAATATACCCTGTAATAATTTAATAATTTGGTTGTGATCGAATAAAAAACAGGGAATTTATTAAAGAATCAATTTCATAGGCAATATTCACATACAGCTGTTTACGCTTTGTTTATTGAGTTGACAGTGTGACCATGTTGGTATTCTATGGATTTTTTTCAAATATATACAAAAAACAGATTTCAGTATATTTTGTTGGTATATTTTTCAATTTTACGTTGTTTTTTTTTCGTCTCGAAATGGGTTGCGGGCAAAGCTCGCAAATAACTGTCGACCGTTTTTCTTCTTGAGGTCTCGTTGCGAGCACAACCGAAAAAGTTCATACTCTCTCGCTCTCGCTCTGGGCAAGAGGCTCTTGCTGTCTTCATTTATGTTTTCCGTTGAGCGCTCTTCGTTGAGCTCTTTGTTCTTTTAATATCTTTCTCTTTCGGTCTTTCAATTTTAATTTTTTTTTTGCATTAAAAATGCCCATATATATTTTAACGTTTTTTATATATTATGTGTTAAGTTTTATAACTAGTAAGGCGTTCAGATTTTCTGCACGAATCGAACTTCTTCGTTCATTTAATATAATTCACGATCGCAATTAATAGATTCCGTCTGCAAAACGATTTGCTTGCCTATGCGTGTGAATCAGAGATCGTCAACAAGCCACCGCAAAAATGTGTATACTCGTAACTCACGAGTATTTTTGCCATTCGAGTATATTTGTTGCGAGTTGAAAAAATGATTGAGTATTTACGGGTGCGAGTGCCAGTGACATTCGTGCTTACCGAGTGCGAGTGCCGATACCACTTGTGCTTACCGAGTACGAGTGCCAATGCCATTCGTGCTTAGCGAGTGCGAGTGCCGAATCCACCGCATCATTTTTATGATCGGCAAAAAGGGTGGAAATGCATACTCGTAATATTTGCTGTGGGTATTTGATGCGCAAGTGAAGATTGTGAGCGGATATTTTGTGTATACGTATATGTATTGATGTGGTTGTTGGGTTTTTTGTACTTCATGCTAGTTATTTTTACCTGGTATATTTAAAAAAAAAAAACACTTTTGGCTTTATAATTTAATTTTTATTTGAGATCTATACTAATACAAATAATAATAATAGCTAAATAAAAAATTTACTAACTCACATATACAAATTCAGTCAACAAAAGAAACCCAAATTTGAATTAAACTTCAATTTACCTGTTGTATTGACTAATTTTTAAATTCAGTCAGTGGTTAAAGAGAATATCAATATTTTAAGGATACTGAAAGTCTACCTGTATTCATTTTAAATTGATTAAATTGTATGTTTATGAGCTTGTGGTAAATGTATATGTATAATAAAAAGGGTTTTTGCAGATATCTGTATTTTCCGGAAATTCCATAAAAAAGTAAGTGCAAGGCATGCAAAAGGCACTCATAAAATAGCTCATCCAAGAACCCATGAATCGGTTGCTCTCTAAGTCTTTTCATAAAGAGTCAGGAAAAGACACTTACATATTTGCAGACAACGAGAAACGGTCGACAGTTATTTGCGAGCTCTGGTTGCGGGTATCTTACGGTCGAGCACTCTAGACTGTAGCATTCTTACTCGTTTATTATAGAATTGGAATTGTTCTAGAAGAACACAATTTTGTCACCAACTTTGATATTTCTAGGTCTTAAAGTCTCTAAGATCTATGTAGGTGTTCATACAGATGAACAGACGGACATGGCTATATCGTCTCGGCTGGTGACACTTATCAAGAATATGGGGTCGGAGATGACTGCTTCTGCCTGTTACATATGTTTTCTGTTGACACTAAGTTATAATACCCTATGGGGAAAAAATTATAATTATTACAATCAAGAAGGCTTAAAAACTGGTCATATATTTTTACAATAATTTAGTTAATGCACAGTGTTGCTCAATAAGAAGTGAGCACTGGAAAATAAAGAACTTAAATAAAAATCGACTTTAACAAATAACAAAACATCAAATATATTACAACAGAAAAATTAAATTTTTAAGATATTTTATTTATAAAATTCATTTGTTATATTTTAGATTTTATTTAAAAAAACATTTTAAATATTTTGAAATTTGATTGCTATCCGTATTATTAATAAAAAAACTACTCCAAGCCACGATTGATTTTGTGTGAGTAATTTGTGTACGCTATTATCTATCTCAAAGATATTTGCAGAGAAAAGTTATTCAGAATTTTTCGATGATATTAATGAGTCCGTATATCTAATTTTGTTCTTAAATAATCAATAAAATTTGTGATATCAGCTCGCTATCATTGTACTATACTTTTTATCCGACTAATTTGTATCTATGCGCCAAACTTTAAATAATACCGTGGGGAAGACCGCTTTTGACTGACATTTATAATGAACTTTAACATATGTCATTACATAATCATCATTACTAGAGTTTTGACCTTTTCCTTCATCCCTGAATTTTCAGTTTTCAAGAAAGCTCCGCAGCTGCGTGTCAAGGCATGACATACAACTTTCTTGGGTTATTCTTTCGTTTTCCTGAATATATGAGAGAGGTAACTCATGGGAGACATTTTGATAGTGGTTGCTTCTGATTTTGGTTGTTCAGACATCATAAATAATATTCCACTGACATGGATCGCGGAAGAAAAGGCTTTTATTGACATTTTCGTTTCGTTTTCCCTTTTGTGCGTGATGATTCATGTTTTAAAGCATGCCATTATGGTAGTACCATTACGCTAATATGGCAGCCAGAGGTGTTTTTTAAACAGGAAATTTGAGTTTTCTTAACTCAGAATTCCAGCGCTAGTTTTATTATGAAATTAACTCGCTAGTTTTACCCGGAAATCAACTTCTCGTAAGTAAGTGAGCCAACTGTGTAAAAATCTATAAATTACAATCTTCAGAGGTAAATAAATTTCCGATTTTTGGAAAAAGTGAAAAAAAAAATGAACTGAATTCACATTTTCGCTGCACATTTAAGGTGAATACATACAAGATACGTCAACTCATAGAGCGAATTTTATTCATTTGAAACAGCGTTATTGCAACCCCAGCGAAGCCGATTGGAACCCCAGAGCATGATACAATAACACAAGGTAGTCTCGTCGGCTGTCGAAACGTTCGGGTTGTCAGTGTGTGTTCCTCTTGCGACAAAAAACCAACACGCACTGACCAAAACCTGAACCTTTTGACAGCCGACGAGACTATGATACAATAACCAGTGTTGACGTTTAAACGTTTTTCCCCCCAGATTTGGGGTTTTTTGAATGGCCATTCCGGAACAAATTTTAAAACAGTGGGAAGACGCTAATTTAGCCTGAAATAAGGGTATTATGGTTTTTTCTGTATCAAATTATATTTTTAAAAATTTGCTTTTCTTTAGCTTTTACAGCACTAATGCTCCGGAACAGCGAGTTTCAGAAGTGGGTGCGAAAAGACCTTACCGATTTTATTCTGTCGACTTTCGGAAAATTTTGATATGCTAAAGCAAATAAATTCAGGCAATATTTAAAAAAAAAAAACAGTTTGGAATACAAAATATTGACCAAATTGAAGTGCGACAACAATCTGTTAATATTCTAAATTGGGAAAACAGGGACGACACATAGCAGTTTTGGCTGGAAGCTTACGTATACCGCGATTCTGGTGGAAACCAGAGGTTAAAACAGCTGGCCACATGTGCTTTGCAATTACTTTCGTCGCCGTGGTCCAAAGCTGAGGTTGAGCGGGTTTTCAGCCACGGGAATTTGGTAAAGTGCAAGCAGAGAAACGAAACAAAGTTAGAAACTTTGAAAAAAATTTCCTAAAGAATATCTAGGTTTTTTTTTAGCTTTTTTAGAAGGATTTTTGGGGTTTTTTTTGTTTTTTTTTGTTAATCTAGCGTTTTTATGCAAACAATTGTGGCAACACTGATACCAGCGTCCATTTTGGACGCGGGTACTACCAACTCGTTTTAAAGTAATTTATGTGGTGTATAACGAAGAGAAGGACAACGAAATAAAGCATTATGATTTTACATTTTAAATGCAATTGGGCAATGGTCTGATACTCTAATGTTGAACCAAGGGTGTGTAAAGCTATACCAAATCGGTTTTCTATTGGTATAGCTAAACGAAAGTATGTATGTAGGTGTCTTTCGTTGACAATCCTGGCAACAGAGAAACCAAATCACAAAAATTGTTGTTTAAAAGCAGACTGCTTCGTGCTTCCAATTGATGATGATTTATCCTTTTTTGCATAATTTTGTTAAATTTCATATTGAATAAGAGCGCATGCAATTTTGTCAACAATGGGATATGGACGTGGAAGCTAATGCTGAACATTTTCTTAACGGTTTTAGGGACTTTTCATGTTAGCACTAACGCAACGCTAAAAAAATACTACTGTGCGGTATTATTTTATTTGCTCCATGGGTTTCGTTTGCTATAAGTTTAAATGGTTTCTTGGATTTTTCACGTTATCACTACGAAACGCTAAAATACTCAATAGTATATATACTGTATAAGTGTTGCCGGACGATTTTAATGTAAATCAGTAAATTTTGTATTTTGTAATTTTGTATATGTAATAGAATTTAAATTATATATTGTTTCAGTTTGTTTAGTATCTTAAAGACTTTGAAAACGAAAGCCAGTTGAATTCTCTTCCTTGGATCCTAGGTCGCATTTGTTCCCTTGCTTTTCGCAGTGCTAGTTGGAACTCCCATTATTAAATCATGAGACAAAAACCTCGGGTCGCAATATTTTTTTTTCGTCGGGTTGCGCCAGTCGAGCAACAAATTCAGTAGTTATGTATATGTAGTCCGTGAGTATAATATATTATTGCTCTTACTATTGCAACTATAAAAATATTTTTTCATATTTCTCTGCCACTAAACGCCAATATACATACATTTCTAGAAAAATATAATTTGTGGATCGTTTAGAGGGTTGTTGAAAATATATCAAAATATCAATATATCGATATTTTTCTAAAAAACGATATACTTATATGGGGATATTTTGAATGTCTAAATATCGAATATGCGATATTTTTTTTTGATATTTTAGGATATTTTGATTCGCAAGTCACTCTTAATCTGTGTGGCGAGCCCGAAAAGTAAAAGTAAAGCTATGGACATTATGCCAAAAAATTATAAAAACAAGCGGCAATTCATCAAATTTGGCGTATGATGCTTTCCTAAAGTGTAGTCAAAAAATGTATGAATGCGACGTATGACGGATTTTGCATATAACTCAACGCGTATTTTTAAAGTCCATTGACCTAAAATATTGGTTTTAAACATCTTCATTTTCATAGCGCGTTTATTTGAAAATATTAAATTATTTGATTTGTTAGTTACTATAGATTTTGTTCTTATTATGGGGGAGACTTATCAGTTTTTGTGAACAAAATAAAAATATCAAATATATCGATATTTTAAAAGTGATATAGAAAATATCATATTTTTTCAGAACAGAATTTATCATCGATACGATATTCTAAAAATATTCGACAACCCTAATCATTTACCACTTCTTAGGTTCATCATATGCTACAAAAATATTAACCAAAAAACTACCGTTCTTACCAGCAGATTAAATACATTCGATATTATCGACAGATAGCAATCACACACTTAGCTTATCTTGTGAACCACTTGTAAGTATCTCTATTTCAGTAGATTCTTGTTACGATAATTTTTTGTTTAACACATGCTCATGTTTTCTATTAGAATTAATGCTTATCGAACAAACAATTGAGGCAATGAATATTGAGTCTAGTTGAAAACATTGAATGATCAACAATTAAAAAATGACTTTTGCTGGCATTGGTAAAAATGTCTATGTACACATGCATTCGGAGTGCATGTAATGTCAAGCAGCATGAATCACATGTGTTTCATTGATACTGTATTAAAACCTATCGGGAATAAAATTTTATCGATAAGTGATTATATGTTATGAGTACATTCATGCATAGAAGTACTATGCGGATACATTGATATCGATTATTCGAAAATCATTAACAGCGGCGCAAGGTTTATTGCAAAGTTTTTATTATTGTGTATATACTGTTTATTTTAATTGTATATTTGTAAGAATAATATGTATTGTTTCTTTCAGACTACCAATAACTTCGTTATTAACAAGGGAGCAAATAACATCGTTGTCAATCTTAGACTTAATCATCATATCTAAGTGAATAATGAGTCTGCAATTGGACGTGGACGTTGGTTTTCAAGGAATAAACTCAACAAATATAAAGAATTTTTAATTGACCGAATTAAAAAAAGAACGCAGCGAAATTCAAGACAAACCATCATAAAAATTATCAACGGTTTACTACAGACAGTCATCCAAAATCGAACAATTCTCGAGGCCAATTACATAAACAAAATAATATTAATATTGTTCTCAATCAATCAATAACTTAATTAATTGTGTATGTGCATGCACATGTGTATGTGTAGTGTAATCGGTAAAATATCTAAAAATCGAAATCAAACCCATAGTGCAATTTGGCAGCAGTAACCAATGGCTAGGACACTTAATAAAATTTTATATATGTGTATCACTGTGTACATATTTATGTGCAGATGGACATGAAATTGTAATATTGAAATTGTGAAGTTTAAATATTGTGCGAAGAACAAGCAAGACAAACAAACAAGACATTGACCATTCTAATTGGTTTGACAAAATCTTTGTAATTGTTTCTAGCCATAGCGTAATGCATTCAGTTCGAAGTGCCACCGAGCAGCAGCAGGAGCACATTGGGTCATATAAGAGAAGATTGGGTAAACGTCGAGACATTCATAGTGCTACGACTCTACCAACTACTGAGCAATCTTCTAGAGGCGCTGTTGATATCAATCTGGAAGATTTAGTACTATTGCAGAAAGTGTACGTGAAACAATTCTATTTCGAGAAACGCGTTGGCAGTGGAGGACAAGGACTTGAACAAGGCCGACGACAAGTGCACGTTGTGTCGTGGCTTATACTTCTAGTTAATGCCAACGCAAGCTTTGGATGATTGAGCATCATTTGGGGTAGCTGCATTTACATATCTACACCCAAACCCAACTCCGAATCCAAAGTAGTTTTCACAAATCTGTTTGCTAAGTGTCGTCAGAACGGGTTACACGCACTGGCCTTACGGCAGCGGCGTAAACGAAAACGTTATAAAGTTATAATCACAAGGCGCTCCTGGAAAAAATAATGCTTTTATACATGACTGGTACGCGTAATATTACTATTACTACGGCATTCAAATGAGGCCTTATTCGTGTCGGTGTTACCATATTGAAGCGTTCGGACAATTGAAAGAGATGTATAGCTGACATCGTTGTTGTTGTTGATCAATTTGGACTTAGACATAGACTTTTATATCAGTCTGTCCAGCGACTGTAGAAGTTGTGAGCATAGACAATTAAAATAAAATGTTCCACTACAATTCATATATCATATCAATATAACACGACGAAAAATATTTAAATTCTTATGTATACATATGTATAACATTTTTTGTCCTGGCTGACTGACTGATTGATCTATCAACACCCCCAGTCCCAAGAATAAAAACTATAAAGCTGCAATTTCTATATGATTTCAATGTGCAATATGACGTAATCGTTCCAAAAGTGGCGTGGTAGCGTTTAAAATTTTAAAAATTACATAAAGGTGTGTATATCATCGGCAAACTCATTCAACGAATTAAACGAAAGAAGATCAACCTATCCTGATGCTCATCATGTCTGCCGCTGCCACCGCTCAACGTGTTGATGGTGAATGCGTCATTGCAGATCCCGCCGCAACTCTTTACTCGGAGCTCTTGCCAATGCAGCCACTTTTCGATAGTAGCACAGCTACTGATGTAAATGAACCAGAGACAGTGCTTCATATTCCTCGAATTGCCACTAAAAATAATCTTATAAAACTCAACTGGTGGAATTCAACAGTAGCACAACAACCGCAGCCGCATTCGACAACTGAATCGTTTCCAAAATCACCAAATCCCCGCACAGAAACTAATCTTCCACCTGCAAATGACAATAACAACACTACCGCGCGAGGCAGTTTTAATACACCCACACGTTGTCGCCGTCGTTGCTCAACTGAAAAGGATCAGATGTGGAAACCACCGATAAACTCAGCCAACGCTAGTATTACGCTCGATCATGATGAAACTATCGATCTTCAAGATTCACAATTACTAGTCAAGGGTAGGTACACACGTATTTAATATACATACATATGTACATATGTATGTAGACCGGATCATTGCGATTTCGGATACCATTTTCGATAAAAGTGTACAATAGAATTTTACTTTTTAAATAAGATCAAAAGAATTTTTCACGATATTTGTTGTTGGATTATTTTCATTCAGATATATTTTTAAATCAATTTCGTACAGTTTAGTGTCGTACATATTTATTTAAATAATACGAGGCTGCAATATTCACACAACCTAGATAGTTTAGCGAGTTTAGGAAATAATTAATCTGACTATCTTTAATCACAGTTTGAATATTCAATGCATGCTATGTATTAGTATTTAGCCGCTCGGCCTGCAGTTTCGGTTAGTGACTCAGGAGCTAGAGTTGTAAGCTCTTAGTCGACCGGACGACCGAGTTCAAGTCGCAAGTATTCTCTCGTAATTTTACTTTTGAAAAATATGTCAATTTAAATACGTTGCAGAATGAAATTGTAATGTACAACAAATGTTGCTAACATTAAAATATATATGAATGTTGAAAAAAAGCAAAAACGAACTTTTTTTTGCATTGAATCTAAAAATATTTTGAAAGGCTTAAGTTCGTGTTTGGAAGCCGGTCTGGCTACGGGGGTAATGGTCCTGAAGTTATTTTTATATCCGCCTGTAAATTGCGAGTTCCGTGTTCGAGTCGCGCAAGAGAGAGAAAGGCCTGCCCGACGTGAAGTTTTTTAAATTAACAATAAAACAAATTCAAATATTTTTTTGTATTCGCAATAAATAAGCGCAGGCTGTGGTTCAGGGGATAGAATATCTGAACGCGGATGAGAAGGTAGTGGGCCCGAATCCTGACGGGGGTTCAAATTTTTTTTTAATTCAGCAATAGCCAAACTTTTTTAAAATTACTTTATAAATTAGTGAGAGGCTGCTATCAAGGAGTTGAGCATCCAAACGCAGATGCTGAGATCGTAGGCTTGATCATAGAATCCATACTTATGTTTAATTCCGCGACGGCCAACATTTTTTTTTTAATATTGAATTGTCATGAAGAAAATATGTTAGGTCAACGTAATAAAAATAAAAATAATTATATTTAATCAAAAAGTAACGCGAGCGAAGCTGCTGGTGAAACTGGCTGTAATAAATGTATTCATAAACAAACAAAGCCTGTTTGTTATTGATCAATTATAATAACATATATGTTCATACACTCATCGTTTATATTATTACATATCAGTTTTTTCTTGGTATAACCTCGACACAGCTGAATTTTTTAGTACAAGTTGATGTTGAGTAAAGCATACAGTGTTTTTTTCGATTGTGGAGCTGCGCTCGGGAGATTCTTAATTTGCAACAGTGTTGAAAAATTAGCCATTATCCCGCCATAAATAATAACTTTATAGATTTAAATAAATTTTGCTATATAAATGGTATTCGATAATCATTTGGAAAGAAAATTTGTATTGGTTGTATTTATATTTAACTCCATTATATGAATGTATATTTATATGCATATGTACATATGTATGTATGTGTGAATGTGAATGTGTGAATTCTTAAAGTAGGCTGTTATTGTTTTTTATCTGATCAGTGCTTGATCAGATAAAGCTGCAACAAGCTGGTTTGCCTAAGTGAATTCAGTTAAGTTGGCGTTTGGTTAGTTGTATTTTCAACTAACAAATGGCGTTAGCGCAGATGACGAACGTACTGTGTTTATAATATGCGTTTGGCTTTTCAACATTTTGCAACACTAAAACTATTTATTTTGGATTTTTAATGTAAATTCGTATGTATATTGGTATTTACAAGCAATAATTGAAACAAATAAATATTATTTATGTAATTAATGTTAAGGGTATTCATCTTCAAAATATGCTGCAATGAATTAAAATGAATACGTACATACATATGTGTGCCCACATACCAAAAACATATGTTTTTGTGTAATCATAATTAGACTGCCAGCTGACATGGTTGACGAATTGTAAATAGACTTCCATTCTAAGCAGTATTGTGACCACAACCGTTATCTGGAGAATAGTTATTATATGTACAAACATATACTTAGCTATATACAAACAAACATACATACATATATGCACGATAAGTAAGTAATCAGAATTAAGATGGGTTCATATGTACATACATATATGTATGTATGTATATATACATATATACATATGCATGTAGACTGTAGAAATACACGTCGGTATATCCGATACTTATGTGATCCAAGGTTATTACAATTTTGTGTCAAACAAATATATAAGCAATATAGGCAAAGAATGGGCATACGCGAAGCATGGTTTAGAAATATTTTTATTCGGTGCTATATTTTTTCGGTGCTAAACTTAACCAATTGGGATGATATAGTATGTAGTTCTATATTTTAGCTAGCGGGTATTTTTCAGCCGAGTTTTGCTTGGCGCTACAGTAGATTTTTCATTTGTTTCTTATCAATTCATCTTTATCTACATATGTGTTGTACATTGTATGTATGTACGTATGTACGAGTGGTCGAATCTTTGACATGTTTGATTACCTCCGTTTTGCTTAGGCTTAGAGTCATTTCAATTGGTTATAGACGGATCCGTAGACGCGTGCCAAATAATTGATTTATAAGTATGTGGTATTTTTTTTAATTAAATTGAGTACTTTTTTACACAGACAAATGGATCATTTAAATTATTACTCGAAAATAATTAATTAACATTCATATGTACATACATATGTATGTATATAACAAAAGGCAGATACGAGATAATGGTATTGTCAGGTAGTTGGATTTTTTAATAGGTTTTGTAGTGGAGCAAGAAAAGTATTTTTTTAAATTTAAAGAATATTTAATCTTGCATGAAACCGGGATCTTGAGCATTTAAATGAAATGTTGTGGAATATTGCAGACGTCCACACCACCCCCGATATAAAGCGGCCAAATTCGTTAGCAAACATTCGTGATGAGCTGCGATGTATTGCGAGGTATGAAATAATAAATGTTTTAAATCGGCAAAAGAGGTGAATGGTGTACCTACAATAATTGCATACGTTTATGTACATGTATATTATATATTATGGTATATATATATGTATTCATATATTTATATTTATATTTATATTTATATTTATATTTATATTTATATTTATATTTATATTTATATTTATATTTATATTTATATTTATATTTATATTTATATTTATATTTATATTTATATTTATATTTATATTTATATTTATATTTATATTTATATTTATATTTATATTTATATTTATATTTATATTTATATTTATATTTATATTTATATTTATATTTATATTTATATTTATATTTATATTTATATTTATATTTATATTTATATTTATATTTATATTTATATTTATATTTATATTTATATTTATATTTATATTTATATTTATATTTATATTTATATTTATATTTATATTTATATTTATATTTATATTTATATTTATATTTATATTTATATTTATATTTATATTTATATTTATATTTATATTTATATTTATATTTATATTTATATTTATATTTATATTTATATTTATATTTATATTTATATTTATATTTATATTTATATTTATATTTATATTTATATTTATATTTATATTTATATTTATATTTATATTTATATTTATATTTATATTTATATTTATATTTATATTTATATTTATATTTATATTTATATTTATATTTATATTTATATTTATATTTATATTTATATTTATATTTATATTTATATTTATATTTATATTTTTATTTTTATTTATATTTATATTTTACAAATAATAACTACGAATCCTTTATTCGTTTTCAAATGTTTACTTCATTTCAGAACCGAAATCGTACGTGGCATTCCTTAACCAGGATCAGCAAGATCAAATGAAAATCAGTGGCTATCGTCGATCACATTTACGTTTAATCTTGTGTTGGATATGCATTTGCTTAACTGGAGGATTGTTGCGTCTAGTATTACATTGGTGGCGTCATTGGTATTTGATAGCCACATGTCAACCATGTTCTTTGGAAGAGGCCCAACAGGTTTTGGTTGAGGAAGATTATCAGGGAAAGCACAAGCTTTACCATGTCAAGCCTGTCCAGATCCTAACTATCAAACATTTAAAGTAAGTTCCATACATATAATATCATATCATGTGCGAACAACGCCTAAATTACTATGTTTATTGCAGAAATTTGATTCGCGACAAGGTGCCTGAAGAAACCATCGATGATAACAAGCTTCAACTCTCCGTTCATTTCTCTTCAGCACATTTTAAAAGTAGGTTCCATACGGGCAAATGGTATAATATTATGGTAATGATTAGATGAAATTATTATAATTACAATTATAATATTCGGTTTGAGATAGCTTTCTTTATATTTTGACAGCAAAAGGAAATGTTTTGTGAATATGTCTATAATTTGAGTTATTATAAATACAAATTTTAAACGGTTTTTCTAAAAATTTCCAAAAATATTCATTCAATTATTAAAAATGAATTACATTTTAAAAATAATTATTTCTAAACTTTTATTGCAAGTTCTATAATAATAATTAATAATTAATATTCTAAATTTATTATAATAAATGAACATATGAATCTATGAATCAATACTTATATTTTTAAGTAGATTGCAAAATTGTTAACCCAAGTCTTAACATAACGCGTAGAAAGAGGCATATGCATATAATTTATATAACTGATCAGGAGCACTAGCCGAGTCGCTCGCGCCATTTCGTTATGAATGTCCGTCGACCGTACTATTCTTCAAAAGTTTCAAATTTGGTTTGTTCCCTAATTTTCGAATAATACTTATTAAGAATATATTTTATTATAAGCGTATTTCAATAAGCGTATAGATTGTCATGTTTAAATTTATTTCATTTGATTTTTTGGTCATTTTTAATACTACATTTAAAATACTTATAAACAATATATTTTATTATAAGCGTATTTCAATAAGCGTATAGATTGTCATGTTTAAATTTATTTCATTTGATTTTTTGGTAATTTTTAATCAAATGAACTTTATTTTTTGTGGATTGCATTGCAGGGTGTCGATCGTTAAGAACATTTCGATGTAAGCAATTGGTTTATGCTTGGGACAGCGGCACCAACAACTTTAACAAAATCAATGGGCTAGATGTGGAGGTGCCTTGCTCTTATTTCCATCAGCAACGTGGATTATCACTCCACGAACAACTGTCGCGTGGCATTGTGTTTGGTATCAATGAGATAACTGTACCCCTGAGAGATGTGAAAACACTGTTGTTCTTGGAGGTTCTGAACCCGTTTTATGTGTTTCAAATATTTTCAGTAGTGCTATGGTTCACCTATGATTATTATTACTATGCTTGTGTCATCTTGCTGATGTCGATATTTGGCATTACCATGTCGATCATACAAACTAAAAAGGTGAGACGATTTATCTATATATCTTAAGCGCTTGTCCGAACTGACATACAGCATTTTTATACAACATGGTTGTAATATTTTAAAATGAATGGTGAAAGTTCCTTTGACAAACCTTTTAGCAAGAGGAAAATGTTATGTGAGTGTTTTGTAAGACCTAGGCATATCAAGCTTAGTGTCAGTACTCGTATATATCTTACGCAGATCAAGTTTGTTTTAGATTTTCGCCACGCCACTTTCAGCCCCCTCAAATCGAAAGTACATGCCGTAAAAATAAAGCTAAAGCCTTGAATTAAAACAAATGTTGGTTTTAGGATATTTGCATGCTACCTAACTTTTGAAAGTTGACAAATGATATACAGTTTAAAATGAATTATAAACGTTTTTCACACACTCACAGTTCAAATATGTGTGTGAAGGGGGCGTGGCATCCAAAATTGAAAATGAACTTCATCAGTGTATTGAATGCATAATTATTGTAGTCTCAGGCAGATGGACATGGTTAAATCAACTCAGCTGTTGTTGCTGAACACGAATATATCCATATTTTGTAGAGTCCTTCCTGTTACATTCATTTGAAATTTTGCACAAATGGGCATTTTTATACCCGCTACCCATAGGGTAGAAGGGTATTATAACTTAGTGCCAACAGAAAATGTATATAACAGGCAGAAGAAGGCATCTCCGACCCCATAAGTATATATATTCTTGATCAGCGTCAACAGCCGAGACGATATAGCCATGTCCGTCTGTCTGCCTGTCTGTCCGTATGAACACCTGGATCTCAGAGACTATAAGACATAGAGACACCAAATTTGGCACAAAGGTTCCTGCATTCCCTACGCAGATCAAGTTTATTTCAAAAGTGGGATGCCACGCCCCCTTCGCCCACAATAAGCATTAATCTAGAAAAAGTCAAGTTTTTTTAATGTAAATTGCATATAACTCCAAAAATTCTTTGTAATATGGTAACCCATCTGCGTTTGACACTCTTAATATACTTTGTAATTGGTACAAATCGGATAAGTAGAACAAAAGTTATTCGTTCAATTATTTATCAAAATTGTTGTGCCCAATGCATATGGACGTTTTAAGTGTGTGAATGACCTAGAGATATCAAATTCGGTGACAGTATTTGTGTAGGTCTTACGCAGATCAAGTTTGTTTTAGATTTTTGCCACGCGCCTTTCCGCCCCCAAAAATTGGAAAAGCCGTAATAATAGACCTAGAGCAATGAATTTTGGTATGCATAATAATTTGGTTGAGATCGAATGAAAAATAAATTTCGAGAGAAAACAAAAAGCTTAAATGACATTTTAACAAAAAATATACCACAGAGTATACTGAAATTGGTTTTTTTGTGTATACATATTTTTAAGAAATCAATTAAATACCGACATGGTCACACTGTCAACTAAACAAAAAAAGCGCGAGCATCTACAAGTGAATTTTGCATATAAAATTGATTCTTCAATAACTTCCTTGTTTTTCATTCGATCTCAACCAAATTCACAGAAATCATTGAGAATATAATTATTATTATGCATACCAAAATTCAATGCTCTAGGTTTTTTATTACGTCTTTTACAGGCTTTTGGTGGCGGAAAGGGGCGTGGCATCCAATTTATGAAATAAACTTGATCTGCGTAGGACCTATAAGAGTACTGTCCCCAAATTTGGTAGCTCTAGCTCTTGTAGTCTCTGAGATCTAGATGTTCATACTGACGGACAGACGGACAGACGGACATGGCTATATCGTCTCGGCTGTTGACACTGATCAAGAATATATATACTTTATGTGGTCGGAGATGCCTCCTTCTGCCTGTTACATACATTTTCTGTTGGCACTAAGTTATAATACCCTTCTACCCTAAGCGTACCTGGGATAACAAGTAAGAAAGCTGACATACCCGCTACACATTTCGAGAGAATACAAAACACTGAAATGATCAAAAATATACCGAACCCTACAGCACAAATTGTGAATAAACATTTCTCTTATGCAATGATTATATAAATAGCGTTCATTTCGCTTAATTGGGTTGAAGTACATGCTAATTGGGTCTTAGCTTAAGGTACTAAATTGTTTGGTTGCACTCGTTAGTTATAGTTTTGAATTAAGTACCAGTTGGCCAATTTTCAAGTAAACCGAAACATGTAAAATTTGCATTTTAGAATCAAGATGTGCTGCATAAGACTGTGTTAAATACTGAAAATGCATTGGTTGTGAATGCCAAGGGAGTGGCCAGAGAAGTGCCAACATCATCACTGGTTCCCGGTGACATTATTGAAATACCAACATCAGGTTGTACATTGCAATGTGATGCTGTCCTGCTATCGGGTAATTGCATTCTGGACGAGTCAATGCTGACGGGTGAGAGTGTGCCGGTGACTAAAACACCGTTGCCGATGAAACGTGACGTAATCTTTGACAAGAAAGATCATGCGAGGCACACTCTGTTTTGCGGCACTAAGGTCATCCAGACGCGTTATATTGGCTCGAAAAAAGTTTTGGCCTTCGTCATAAATACGGGCAACATTACCGCAAAAGGAGGCCTAATTCGTTCTATATTATATCCACCGCCCGTTGACTACAAGTTCGAGCAAGATTCATACAAATTCATTCAGTGTTTAGCACTGATCGCTTGCATTGGTTTTATATATACATTGGTTACAAAGGTAAGTTCGCCATAAATTCGGTTCAACATAACCATTTACTGTTCAAGATTCCTTTAGCCGACCAAATTTAAGTTTAGATTAATCGAGGCTACCTTATAAATTAAATAATAATTAAATGATTAAAAAAAATTAAAATAAAACTAAAAAAACTTTAGAACGCGGATACGAGTATAATTAAGCGCTTTTAAAGGTGCTCTTGAGCAGTAGAGGTTTATTGACAATGTATTTTAAAAAATGATTTTTAATTTGTGCGATCAGATATTACGTGGTACAGATGCTGTAAAACTAGTTGTGGAATCATTGGATTTAATCACGATTGTGGTGCCTCCAGCCTTGCCAGCTGCAATGACAGTTGGACGATTTTATGCGCAAAAACGTTTGAAGAATAATAGCATTTATTGCATCTCGCCTCGATCTATCAATGTCGCTGGTAGCATTGATTGTTGCTGCTTTGATAAAGTAAGTTACCATTTAATTATTAAACACATAAAACAAATATAATTATATTTAACGTATGTAGCATCGACCACTAAAAACAACAAATCTCTCCATCCATTTAACCTGTAAAAACACACATGACAATTTTTTAATGTCCGAATTTAATGGATTAATTTATTTACATAAATTGTAAAACGTACAATTTTTATTCTATGCGCAGACTGGAACCTTGACCGAGGATGGCATGGATATGTGGGGTGTTGTACCAAAATCGTCAACAAATCAATTTCAAATACCTTTAAGAGATATAAGTCGATTGCCTTACGATCATTTTTTGTTCGGCATGGTCACTTGCCACTCGATTACTGTCATGAATGGAAACAAGATGGGTGACCCTCTAGATCTGAAGATGTTTGAATCCACCGGCTGGATCCTAGAGGATTTTAATAATATACCAGAAAATGAAAAATATGGTCTGATTTATCCCACAATAGTACGCCAGCCGAATTGTGACAATTTAGATATTGAGACAAAAGCAACGCCTGCGCCTGTTATCCGACAGTCATCGGTGGATGATCTTTTAGCCAATGTTGGTCTATCCAAGTCGGCGATGCATTTTGATCATGGCATTGTTCGTGAGTTTCCATTTACATCGAACTTACAACGTATGGCGGTCGTTACGCGTTGTTTGAGTGCTCAAGGATTCAATGTATATTGCAAGGGATCCCCAGAGATGTTGCAACAATTATGCCTACCACAGAGTATACCCGATGATTATACACAACAGCTCTCAATGTTTGCTAAGCGAGGATTCCGCATTATTGCCTTGGGTTTCAAGGCGCTAAGCCCAAAGATCAACTACACAAAAGTGCAGAGATTGTCGCGCGACGATGTTGAACATAATTTAGAGTTTCTCGGATTTGTGATACTGGAGAATCGGTTAAAGACCGACACAACGGCTGTAATAAATTCGCTAAATTTGGCAAATATTCGTACGATCATGATCACTGGTGATAATATATTGACAGCGATGAGCGTGGCTCGCGATTGTGGTATTGTAAGTTCATCGCAAGCAGTGATAACGGTGCATGCGGTGCCAACTTCGTCATCTTTTAGCAAGCACGATTCTGATGTTCAGCACCTGCATACGCAATATGAATTACAATATACTCTAGAGCTGGGCAGTGAATCGATGTCCCTGCCTACGCCTACTTTAAACGGCAATGGAAGTTGCTTAGGTGGAGCTGCAATTGCCCAGCATATGGGACTATCGCAGTCAACCAACTCATTGATGAACGGCGGAGACTCAAGTTGCGCAACGAGTGTGCTGCCTAATAGCAACAGCTTAACTAGCGTTAAGACTGTTGAAACATGGACTCACAATGATGATGATGTGGATTTGGAATTAGGAGTGGAGAACAGTAAATCAATTAATCAACAGCATGACAGTTGGCGACAACACTTCACATTTGCAATGGATGGCAAAACCTGGCAAATCCTGCACGATCGATTCCCCAGTCAAATGGCAAACATTTTAACGCGTGGCGCGATTTATGCACGCATGTCACCCGAGCAAAAACAAGCGCTCATCGTGGAGTTGCAGAATCTGGACTATTATGTGGCCATGTGCGGTGATGGAGCCAACGATTGTGGTGCTCTCAAGGTAGCGCACACTGGCATATCGCTAAGCGAAACGGAGTCGTCAATCGCTTCGCCGTTTACATCGCGGAAATCAACCATAGCTGCCGTTCCGATGGTGATCCGGGAAGGACGCGCCGCATTGGTCACATCATTTGGCATCTTTAAGTATATGGCTGCTTATTCGCTGGTTCAATTTATATCCGTTATGATATTGTATTCAATTAACTCGAACCTCACGGATAAACAGTATTTGTACATTGACCTTGGACTCATCTCAGTGTTTGCATTCTTTTTTGGCAAAACTGAGGCATATGCTGGCCAACTAGTTAGTCAAGTGCCTCTTAGCTCGTTAATATCATCAACACCCTTGGCTTCGCTCCTATTGCATCTGGCCGCTGTGATTGTCTTCCAGGTGGCGGGTAAGTGCAAGAAATAATAATAGAAAAAAACAAGGAAATACACTCGTCGACTCCTTTTAATGAAACGATTAATCCTCAATTCAACTGCTGATCATTTATTTATGGCGCTGCCGAAAATTTCACCAAAAAGGGTCGATATGTGAATTAATTTATGTCTGTATGTAATCTGGACGGTCTACAATTATTTTAAGACGTACTCTTTTTTTTTATATTTTTTTGTAGGTTGGCTGCAGCTACACCAACAGACCTGGTTTCAGCCATTCGACCAAACAGCCGATAAGGATCATTTGGGCTGCTATGAAAACTATACGATGTTTGCTATATCGAGTTTCCAGTATGTTATACTTGCTTTTGTCTTCTCAAAGGGTGCACCTTATCGTAAACCCATCTGGTCCAATTGGCCGTTATGCCTGACCATGGTCATCAACCTGGCTATTATAATTTATCTGGTTGTTTACCCCAGTGAATGGATATCGGAATTTTTCCAACTAGTCGTTCCACCCGAGATGTCATTTCGTCTTATTATGCTCTCATATGGTGTGGCTGCATTTATCACGCATGCTCTAATTGAAACATTTATAATCGAATATTTGTTATTTCAAAATTGTCAAGTGCAACGTGAGCAAAATCCTTGCACATCAACTCGTAAATATATGCAACTGCAATACGACATGCAATCATTAGATAAATGGCCACCCATAACAGATGCATACGAAGTGCACGACTTATCTTCAAGTAAACCGCCAGGAGCAGAAATACAGCAGCCTACATATGTGAATTTAAGTGCTGAACACCATCCGGATGCAGTACAATGTGGCACCTTTCCTGGGTTTTTTGAAAACGTAGTCACTCATAACGCAGTCGAAGATTAACCATATAATTATCATTGTCAATCTATTAGTTATAGTGGATTTATATATAGTTTCTCTTCTGCTGAGGCAAGCACAGCTAGAGACCGAATATCGAAAAGAGCCTTACATATATGATTTGTATAGATATATATATATATATATAAATACTTAAATATATGTATATTTAACTTTTAATTTGATATTTTTAATGAATATGTATATGATAGTAAGGTGCATTTGATATGTCTGTAATAATTATTTACATTCTAATATATCTGAGGAATTGTAAATATGTCTGTATTTCTCTGATAGCGAGGACGCATATAGGCTCAACTACCAAATTCATTTGAATACATCTAAATTTACGTATTTGTCACCGAAAGCAAAACAGAATCGAAAATGTATTGATCAATAACGGCAACTACCTCTTAAAGATTCAAGATTCAAACTGCCAAAAACAAAAAAAACTGGCAGATTTAATGTAATTAATATTTATTAATGTAAATATACATCGTTCTACTAGCTCAACAATTGGCTACCTAAATAAGTATTGATAATGCCGTTATTCATTTCTGTTCCTTTTATAGTAATTATATACGATATATATCAGGTTATGTTCCAGTACTTAAAAAGTTACCCAATATTTATGTAATTTGGGCTGAACAAATTAAATGGTCATTGATTATAAGCTATTTCATCCCGATTTTCATTTCATCGAACGATATATGTTTGTACTTGGACGAGTGTTTTATAAATTCTGCAGTAAACCTGTTTTGAATTTGATTGGTTTTTTTCTTATTGATTTTATTTGGCCACTTTGCAAAGATCTCTCACTATTTATGTATGTCAGCAGTGAAAAATACAAAAGACCACTGTAACTTAGCTAAATAAATATGTAAATAAGCGACACAAATGTGGGAAGTTGATAGAAATATTATCAGCATATACAGTGTATGGCATATATTATGGCAAATAAGCAGAGATCTGTCAAGTGCATTTCATCGGATTACACAAAATGTGTTGTAAATAATTACGTTCAAACAATAAAACCGAATTTGTCTAAAATTTTATCTGTTTTGGTAAAATTAGCATACGAAAGAAATTTGAATATATGTTGCCAATTGGCCTTAAAAAAATTTAATTATATGGCAAATTTTAATTAAGATGGCAATTTTTGTAGATCGTGGCTCAAAATATAAATTAGGCCTGCTTTTACAAAATATTTGCAAAAAAGACAGTGTTGCATATAGCCGATATTCACTGCATATCTTTATTTGCTGTTGTCCCAATAACAACGGGGCAACTCATTTCTGGCGAACCGGCGGTTCACTACTATGTGGCTGTGTTTGCAACAAACACATGTACACAAAACATTTATATACATATTTGTATGTATATCTGGCCCATCATATCACATAACTGGCTCACCTGAACCAACCAAACAGCTTTTGCACTGCGCTGCGCATGCGCTCGTAATAATAGCGCTCTCTTGGTATGGGTTGAAATTCTGGTTTAAGGCAGCCAGAAACTTGTTGGACTTTACGTTGTTGGCAAAGCCAAGTCAGTTTTGTAGATTTCGTCTGCATCGAATGGTTGTATTGTGGTCCTCTTTGCAAATCTTGTATGTATCTCTTATTGTGTGGTGAACGTGTGTGCTCGCGCTAGTTTCTCATATCGTGTGTTACCGTACCTTCGTTTTCACCATTATACATATGTATGTAGATGCGGATGTGTACTATATGTATGTTATATGTACAGTAAATGTCTAAAGTCCTCTATTAAATATTATTTTTATAATACATTTTGAGGACGACAACAACAAATGTACAAAACTGAATAGTTTTCGTTAAAAGTAAAACAAATTTTAAAAAAATATCCTTTAGATGCGTGTTCGAGCCAAGTCTTTTATGAGTATATTACATTTGCATATTCGTGTAGTTGTAAATGTTCATCTATTCATATTGATTCTACTAAAATTATTGCATGTGTAAGTCCTTTGTGCAATCTATTAAAGGTTAAACACAAACAAAATCGGAACAATCTCGTACAATAGTGAAGAAGCAAAATCAATACGGAAGTAAAAGGTGTTTCTGAAACAGTCTTCGGTCTGTAGTCGAGAGAATAGTTGAATGTAAGCCGACAAATATAAGGCAACATGTGCGATCCTCTGCTTTCTCGGCACCTCAACATTTTGCTGCTTCTAATCGGCTTAATAGCATTTACATCTTCACAAAGAAATGGTAAGTCACATTCTTATGATGTATGCAAAATGAGTAACGAGGAGGAGCACGCAGCTCCTACTATTTATTAGAATTATTGTGTGTATTTATTTGGTATTAAAGGTCACAAAACCACATCATTTATGTCGAATTTAACATTTAAAGTCATACAAATATTTTTTGCACAACTATCATGGATACTGTAACGATGTACATACGATGTATACGAAAAATTTGATATATATGTATGTATGTACAAACTTACACAGCTGGACAGCAAGCCAGAAGTCATGAATGGATGAACTAAACTTACATGCTCATCAAGAATACAAATATAGTAGTATATACAAATGTAGGGAATAGAATCAATGATGACCTCTTCTATCTGTTACGTTCATTCAAGATATTGATATTGATACCATATACATAATATACCTTGTATGTGACGTTCTGGCTTATATGTATTTGATGAGTTTATTTGATTTCTGATTTTGTTATGTCGGTTACCTGGTTAATGAGCTATAATTTATTTTTGAAGAATTTATGTAAAAGGGCGCGTACGGTATATTATGGATTATTTTTCTTATTTTCACTATATTATTTTTTTACATTTCATATAAGTGTATCGTATTGTTTCACTTTCGTGCACTCTCGACTATATTTTTCTTACTTGTTGTTGCTATTTAGATTTACTTATATTTTCTACAAAAATAAGTGCGCCCTCGTGTAGACGATTGACAGGTTGTATTTTGTTTGCGTTTTTTGTTTTTTAATTTTAATTTGTGAATGTCAATATCCATTTTTTTCGATCACCATTAGGGAAGAGAAAGCTGATTGACTCGTTTTAGTTGTATGAGTATTTCTTCAAAATGTTAACATGTTCATAAGTATTTGTGAAAAGCTCGCAGTAAGGTGGGATGTCTCATTGAGATGTCTCAACTCTTCATTCAATTCTGAAAAGAAGAAGATTCACAGCACCAGGTTCTTTTTTGACATCAACAAAAAGAAAAGTCAAATCGACATGGCGATGATGACATACTACACCACAACAACAACAACAACAAAAAACCAACTCTTTGTCGAAATAGTTTCGCTTCCAAACCAAGCGAACAAAGCAAACCAAACTGGCTTAAAAACCCCAGATGAAGCATCACTAACCTCAACATTACCGTTATCGCATACATAACATACATACTAAATGCTTGTTGATTTCAAATGAATAGAATAAAATATTTTTTTGTTTGCAATACATAAATGTAAATAGAGGCAGAAGCAGATCGAAAAGGATTAAGGAAGTTATGTGAAGCAACTAATTTCATACTGCATACATATATGAAAAACTTTCTAACTTGACTTGCAACTGCCCGCGAATTCTTGGATAATTACCAAATTTTGTTTGTATATTGTTTATACATGCACAAATAAGAATACTAATTCATAAAAAGATAAGACGGCAGAAGTTTTAGGAAAGCCCTCCTTTTTGCACAATCTAATTCCGTAAATTATTTATATGGTGTAAAAATGGCTCTTGGCTCTTACTGTTTAGTTTACAGTGCTGCTAATTTAGTTAGCTCTGGCGCAAGATACAATAATGTGTTATTGTATCAAATGTCGCGCTTTACACAGACCCGCTATGTATGTCTGACTTCTGATTTGGAGTTGGTGCAGACATCCGTGTGTGACCGTTTTCTTTTTGTGTACGTCTAGATTATGTTCTGTTCTGCCTTTTAGTTGAAAAACGACAGGGACGGGGAGCGACAACTTAATTGGCAAGCACAGCTACAAAGTTTATTTCAGGATTAGAGCCGCTTTCAGAGTGGAAGCCGAAGAAGATATTCCCATTGGAGAAATAACAAAAGAAAACAATTCAGATGAAACTCGAATCAAAATTTAGTGATATTGAAGATGCACTGAATTAAGTTGAATTCCGAATATACAAAAACTTTCTATACAACCTTACAAATGAAGTTAGTTAACTGCTAAGTGAATCTAGTCCGACCATGGACGACGTAAAAATGAGTACGCTTGAAGTGCAGCTTCCGCGAATATTATTAACAATAACAGGGCGTCTGAAACAATGGAGGAGGAAACCGTTACGAAGATTACTACAAGGATGCCAAGGATGGTTCGATTACTTCCATTTCAGCGAACCATTCCAATTTGACTTATTTAAATTCGCTAAAATGTAATGTGAACGCAATTATAACTTATTATACGACTTACACATACATACATACATATGTACATACATATATTATACAATTAGGCGAATAATACTGTTAAAAAGAGACGATTACATAAATTATTTGACTACAACTCGGTTTTCTGATTTCGATCCTGATTTCGGAGTGATGCAAACGTGAGAATTATATCAATGTTGGATATATGAACACTTTATTTTTGGGCCCACCGCGGCCCACCTATGATCTGAAATATATGTTCAAATTTATTTATTGAAATGTTGATGATGAGTCAATTTTATTTGGCAGAAATCAGTGACAGTAGTACTGCACACATTGGAAGTATACCTCAAGAGTTTCAGATTTAACATGCGAATGCTGTTATACAATATACATGTGTACATCAACAAGAATAATAGTTTGTTATTTAAAAAAAAAATGGTTGTATTTTCTAAAAATGCAGTAAGTACACCCTATTTGTTTATAAGCAAATTTTATACAGTAAAAACTACCAAACTACTACAGTAAAAACTACCAAAAAGACAGGCTGGCTAAGAGAGTTGTCCGCAAAGGAAGTTTTCATTGTATACAGTTTTTACATCAAATATTATGTTTTTTTTTTTTTGCAGATGAACCAAATATAAGACCAACACCAGCCTTTCGTCTGGCTAATGCAGATGGTAAGCCGAAAACAATTTCTCAACAGTTCTTTCGATAAGTGTGTAACGCACAAGAACAATTGATGCATTACCCAACACATACCACATGGAATAAATTTGTAACAGAAAGAATAAAAATATATACATAAATACATAATTAAATATAAAATGAAATGTAAATAGAAAGTTCCGTCAATTGTACATATTTACTTAATCTATTTCTTTTTTCACTTTTTCTCTTTATTTCTTTTTATGTATATCAATTCATCATCATTCTATGCTGTATATTCTGGACATGTGTTGACTTTATCTTTAACCACTTTATCTGTGCGTTCAACGTGCGTTTCCTTATTATGTATTGTACATATGTATGCATACCTCTACATACTATTCATCTTACTTCTAACTGAAAATTTCAAATCAAAAAACCTTTTATTTTCCAATCTCATCTGTTATCCCAATACTTTTATGATGTGTGGCGTGTCTTAGACTTAACTACTGTTTTGTTGGTCAATAACGATGGCGTTGGTCTTTTGGGGGACACGGTACACGGTAGATATCTATCCGTTCGCCCAGAGCTTGGCCTCTTAACGTCCACAGCTCGCACATTCATTCAGGAAGGCATAACAACCGAATATGCCACACAGGTGCTGGGCACAACCTTAGATAATGGTCGTCTCTATGCTCAATATCTAAAAAAAAGTTCCAGAATTCTGTTCGAGAATGGGCATGCTTCATCATTGCTATCCTCGCCATCATCATCACCTACTGTCCTTACAAGCTGGGTGGGAGAGGGAGCGGGAGATGTAGATAATTCAAATACTCGTTCTTATATACAAAGTCATAACGATTTATTCAATGCTGATGCACCCGAATGGCGGGACATAGATGATAGTTTGGACCATATTACATCTGGCCAAGTCACAGTCTCTGCCGAATTCGTAGGCAACACTGATTTTCCCAATTTGAAAGGCTCACGTCACGTGTTCACGTCAGCGGCAATCGAGTCTGCAGTCATGCCACAGTCAATGAAAATGTCAGAAAATCGAAATCAAGCAGCTCAAGTTGTGGACAATCAAGGTGGACAATTTGGAGGGAAGTTGGCCGCTCAGAAAGTGCTTCCTGTCGGCGATCTGCCAACATTTACAGTGAAAAATCATTTCGAGCCCAGTGGATATCATGCAAACGATGAAATTTCTGTTAAGCCATTCGATACCAATATAGATGCAGATATTGATAGGGAGGAAAGAAGATCGGCCAAAGAATTTTATTATCAGCACCAACAGTCTATGCAACTGAAGCAAAGTGAGCAGCGACTTCTCAACTCGCAAAATAAACGCCTCTTCTCGACTGTCACATATTATGGATTTGCCGATTTCACAACCGTTGTCGGCGATAGTGTTATTGTGTTCTCCCCAAGCAGTAGCCAGCCGAGCTCTTTGGTTGGCCTTGTGACATCTATAACGGGCATGGCGACACTTCGAACTAAACCTGTAGAAAATAATCAATTCAATTTAAGTACGAGTTCGACTATACGATTAGCAGGAGAAACAACAGCAGCCACTTTAGATACAGATAGATATACTATAAACGAGTTAAAATCAATCAGTAAGACGGTGGAAACTACAGCAACAGCTGTTGAGATAATAGAGGACGCTCAAGTCAATGCAACACCATCTCAATCTAGTATTGAAACATCTTCAGTTTCAAAACTTGATCTTGATTTGTCACCCATTGAAAGCATCTCGTTGCAGCAGTCCGAGACAGTGGAGAGCAGTGTGGGGAAGTCCACGTTATCATTGCCGACAGATCAAGAAATTCTCGAAATCTATGCATCATTGTCAAAAGCACAAGCCAAGGAACAATCGATTCTTTTAAGTACACAGACAACTCAATCAAATTTGAACGGACATGGTGGAGCCACAACGATTTTTGTTGATGATGATCCTTTTGCGAACTTTGTGGAACCCTCAATGAAGATCGACGAGTCTGGAACCACAACTGCAACAGCTAAAGAAACCGAAAAAAATGCTCAATTAGATACAGATGTTACTACACAATTGTTGCTTGAGTCGACCCAACTCTCACCTCTTCACCATTACTCTGATGAGTTGAGTTGTGTTCACAAAAGTTCCCAAATATTTCTGACTCAATTGCCGAAGTTGATTACGATTTTGAGCACGCACATTCAAGAGTTGAGCACTTCTATAGAAAGCAGTTATTCATCTTCATATGATATTAAAGAGACCACGAAATATTACTGTGTACCCACAGACACAATAACTGAAACAACAACGACGACTGAATTTCCCACTTCTACAGCTACAGAGTCTAATTCAGGATTAGAGTTGCTGTCGGAGTTGCAGCCATTGACGGAAACGGAGTCGCCCCTGGAGACTGATAGCATAAGTACTATGAAGGCATTGGAGGAAATGGAACAAGCCAAAGTGACAACAAAGGAAACGACTTCAGAGGAAATGCAAATCAAAGTCGAGAGCTCAACCGAGAGCAGCAACGCAGATGAGGATTATGTGACTGAGACTGAAAATGAGAACGAGGATTATGATAATGAGAGTGATATTGAAAATGGACAGAATGAAGTTGATGTAATATTTAAGACACTGTTCACAACCTATACATATCTAACAACATTTTTTGAAGGCGCTTCGACTGCTGTATCTAGTCATACTGAGATAGTAACAAATGTGATTACTTCGATATTGGGAAGCTCCAAACAGCACGAAGATTCACCTTCGACAGCTATAGAAACTGACTCTCCGAATAAAGCGACGGCAACGGCAACGGCATCGGCAACGGCTACGGAGACTGCGATAGCGCCAGTTTCAACTTCTAAATTTATTATACAAAATGAATTCGATAGATTGCTGCAATCAAGTGCTAATGATGTGCCATCATATCTTGACACTGATGGCCAGGTAACTTTGCAATTGGATGATGCCAAATACACAAAGACTTTCTATACAACCTACACCTATTATACAACTATTTTTGCTGATAGTGCAACCGAAATCACGTCACGTACTGAAGTATTTACAAATTATGTTAGTAAGCTGCTAACTGATTCTAGTCCGACCGTGGACGTCGTAATAATGAGTACGCCCCCAAGTGCTGCTGTAGAACTACCTGCAAGCATTGCTGCAACTTCCGCAAATAGTATTAACATTAATGGGACATCTGAAGAAGTGGACGAGGTGGACGTAGTGAGGGAGGAACACGAGAGCGTGAGATTGGTAACAGATGTGCGTTCCAGCAGTTCGACGAGCCGCCAGAAGCAAGTCATTGGTCAGTTATTGATGAACAGGGATCAGACCCTTGACGATCAGATAAGTTCGGAAAGCAATACTGAAGAGATCGTACCATCGGAGACACTGTTGCTGCAGACAAGTTTCACCACTTTCACCTTTTACACCACCATGTACGTGGCAGATGTCACGAATGTGGTGAGTCGCCTGGAAACCGTCACGAATATTGCTACTGAAACTGTACAACCATCAAAGGTTCTGCAAAATACAGGACAAGAGGATGTGGCCACGTTGCCCATCACATATTTCACAACATTCACCTATTGGACCAAGTTGGCCAAGGATGGTGAGATTACAACTATTAGCCATGAGGAAACCGTATCGAACGTGATTGAGCCAACAAATCAGCCAGGCATTCAAAGCTCTAGCAATTTGACTGATCCAAATACGATCACAGCGACAGCAACTACGCTAATGGATGTGAGCGTTAGTCGAGCAAAGGATTCCAACGGTGATGCGGACGATATAACCACTTATTATACGACTTACACATATTATACAACTATGTATGAGGCGAACAATACAATTACGGATTCCCGTTTGGAGACGATTACAAATATTATTCCACATACTACTGAGGTTTCGGTTTCGGTTTCGGATTCGGTTTCGGATTCTGATTCCGATTTCGCATTGACGCAAACAGCAATAATGCCAACGATTGGCACATCATTATTGGGTACCGTGACAAGCATGAGCAGTTTATCGAACTTGATTTTGTACGACTATAAGCATATTATCGATGCCGACAGCGTCAGCACATTGTACTTTACCACAAATATTTATGCATCGATTAATGAGGATGGCAACCCGGTCGAAGTGACTAGCAGTACATCCAATCTTCATGTTGATGAGGCAAAAAAGATGTACTTGGCTACAAGCAGTAGTCTGATAAGTTCACAAGCTGATAATCCGACAAGTGATGATGGCGATGCTGTTTCGTTGCGGCAATACAAAACCGGATTGGTGCGATTGATCGAAGGAACACGTATTGGGAATAGTACGACTACATTATACGAGTCAAAGGTTATTGGAACTATTATCGACAATCGTTATGCGCAGATTATCGAAAGTACGTCGAGTTTTCTATTTGAGAAGCCCACCGAGCCAACTGCAACATCAACTTTGATGGACTTTATTGTAATGAGCACAACTCAAAGTGTTCCCACTTTAGTTGAACATCACCATGGTGATTCTACCGAAGTCAACTTAGAAGAAGACCATACCGAAAGCACTGCTAACGCCGATGGGGAGGAGCATGAGGTAGAGAATGACAATTCGATCGATAATGATAGCAATCACAGTAATGTTCTAGCACAATCTCAAGGAAAGAAACGTACATTTGCCCCTGTGATTCGTCCATTTGCATCTCGGAACAGACCAAACAACCGATTCGCCCCCAAGCAAAAAACACAAAGTGCGAGCAGCGCAACAATCATAACTAGATTAGATATAACACCGACGATTACAGCAACACCAGCACTCAAGTCTGTGGGTCGATTTGGATCGTCACGAAGGGGTTCCATTTCAAATGCCTCCAATATTCTGTCAACCTCTTCACGTCGTCTCTTTGGACGACCCGTAAAGCAATCGAGTGGAGGAGCAGTTCATCAATTAACTAGCAGTAACATTCAAGGAAGCAGTAGCATTTCTTCATTGCCGAGGAATCGTTTTGCCTCAAGCTTGCGCACAGCATTGACTTCCAATCCATCGAGGCGTCTCAGCTCTTCATATCGAGGCTCTAGTAGTAGTAATAACTATCGTGTTTCGGCATTGAATCGGATCAAGCCGACGCTTGCCATAAGCCCGTCGATATCAATTTCGCAGAGCAGTTCCGATGTCACCGCTAACGTTTTGTTGGAGGAGGAGGAGAGTTCCAGTGGGGAAACCAATTCTGAGATCGACGTTAACGTTGAGGATGAAGCGAAACCCGTCGAAAATGCGAGACGCCAACAAAATCCGCTTTTGCGTTTCCGTCGACCACTTGGCCGACCTAATGGTTTTACTCTTGCCAACCGTTCGAATGCAACAAATGCAGCTACAATAACTGCGCCTCGTAGGAACCCCTTGTCTGGACGATCTAAATCTTCAACAACAGCAGCAGTCGCAACCACTACTACTACCTCCACAGAGAGACCACGACCGCGTAGCTTTCAACGTCCGACAATTTCCAATCTGCAAACGTCTGCACGTTCTCAGAGTAAACTGTTTCCGCCACGGGGACTATTTCAAAGAAAGGAGCAAAAGCCGGACGAGTCTGACTCTAATCTGAATGAAAATGACGATGCGGAATATGGCGATGATGATGAGGATTCGGATGCGGATGGCGATGCAGATGAAGATGGCGTGGACAATGACAGTGACAATGATAGCAATCGTCGACGCCGATCCCAATCTAGCAACAGAACACTTTCCCGATTGCGTCGTCAGGCAGTAGATACTTTAAATCGCAGCCGGTTTCGGTTTCGACGACCCAAGACCGCAACAACATCAGAACCAGCGCAGAGTCAGAGTTTGGGCAACGATGAGATAACTGAAAGTCCATCGACTAATGCCAGCCCTCGCCTAAAGCAAAATGCACGCTATGGCTCCCGCTTCCAGTCACACTCTCAGCAATCTACATCTGCTTCTTCGACGCAATCAACCTCTTCGTCGGCCCATCGGGGAGCAATACGACCCACGCGACCTACAACTACACGCATGCAATTCACACTGAGAGAGAAGGATACCAGCACAGTAAAGAGCAATGGCAGACAGGGCAAGGCCAGTAGTCAATTGACCACATCTTCATTTCGACGTCACCAGCAACCACCATCAAATTCGTCGCAACGTCGTATAACAACAAACAGTTCGCTCAATTCGCGACGCTTAAAAAGTTATGCCAATCACAATCATAATAACAATCACAATGCCGTCGAAGCTGCCAACCAGCGTACATCATCAGGCACATCTCGTTCACGGAACGGCAGTCGAGGACGTAGCTCCTCAACGCGCGGGAGGACGCCGCATCGTAACGAAGACGCGAGCTACACAGATTTGGGCAGCGTGACGATCACAGTGACCCATTTAATACCAGCCGAGGTCACTGTTCCCGTAGTAAATGGGCAAGTGACCGAGTACAAGAACATTGTCACTGGCAAAACCAGTTTGGAGGTGCTGGCACCACATCAATATACCCAGGTCTTGGGAAACAACGGTCAAACATCGGTATATCTGACTAGAGAGGATTCCAGTATCAATCAGTCTGGGGTTACGGAGCTAACGCGTTATCTGCTGCACGACACGATGACAACTACGGTTACATTCACACCGACCACCATTCGTGGACGCAAAACCTCCTTCTCCCACATCCTCCCATCGACCGTGTACTCTGTGGAGAATGTTGTGACGACAATCCAGCCGCAGATATCCGCAAATGCGCCACTCGCCAACATATTGCTGTCGCAGCTATTGTTGGGTAACATCAATTTGCCTGCTAATCAACTGCTGGGCGTTTTAGGTCAACAAGCTCAAGGATCTTTAGTCGCAACTGGACTACCTGGACTACCTGGATTACCTGGACTAGAGCCAGCACCAGCTGTGCAATCTTTACCCCAGACGGAGTATCGTACGCATACTTCAACTTACGTAACTACCATCTATGATGGCAAGTCCACGATATTGCCAATTACATTTCAGGGTAAAAAAATTTTAACCACCGTATTTGACACAACAGCACAAACAATAACAGCCACAGAATATAGCATCGACACAATCATAAATACGCCTACAGCACAACAGCAGTTCCAGCCGCAGCAGCAGCAGCAGCCTCAAGTTAATAGTTTGCTCCTACAACAGTTGCTATTGCAACAACAGCAGCAGCAGCAGCAGCAGCAGCAGCAACAACAACTCCAAATACCAAATCAAATATCCAATACGGTAATGCCGCAAATATTTTTGGGCGATCATTTGCAGGATTTGGACGGGACCGATGCCTTAGCCGATGCTGTTGCCCATATGCGCGATAACATCGATGATATCATCGTAACAGAGCTCGATGCGGACCGTAAAAGCAGTCGAAAGAAATCAAGAAAATCGGGAAAGTCGCAAAAGCGCCATAAGCTAAAGCCAGCAGATGTAGAAGAAGAAGCAGAGCGTAGTGTGATAACACTTTATGTTTCAGGTCGAAGACCTGGCGAATTCAGCACCATCTTATCCACCGTATATAATGATAATGATCATCCCAGCAGCTTACACAAAAGACAAGTTCAACAAACCGCCGCCCTATATAGCACTGATGATTTGTTCGAGTTTGGCGCTAGCGAACAGAATCCAAATATGATAAATATAGGCAACTTTGAATTGCAAAAAATTACACAGGACAAGGAATCCAGACTCGATGAATGCCAGGGCAACAGCTGTCAGAATCGGAATCTAAATACAAATTCACATACAGCTTCGTTAGAGAGTATTGTGGGCGACGTCGATTTGTGGTATGTCAAGTCCAAGACACAAGCGACAACATTATCATTTAGTAGCCAAACCACAAGAAACCCGAATTCCAATACTTTTTAACTAGTATGTCGGCAATACATTGCAAACAGTTCTATTAAAAAAAATATATATATTCTATATACATATAGTGGGGCAGTCCAAGCGACTACTTATGTAGAAAGTTAAAACATATATAACTAGTCAATAGAATGGATTGAACAAATTGCATGAATATATTTTTTATCCTTACAGCCAAAGAAATATCGTGTTGTAAAATTTAAATATACGTGTATTTGTAGATCAGCAAACTTAAACACAAATCATTCGAAACAGTCTACACCGCTATGTCAATTGTGAACTTCTCATTAATAATTCCGATAAATCATTTCTAATTCGGCAGCTACCTTACATTGAATTCGTAAATGTGAAATTTGTCCTGCTCCTTACACGCTTGCCACTTAAAAAGAATTTATTTTACCTATGATTTGGAACAAAAGTGTTATAAAATGTAGAACAAATATTTCTAATGTCCTAAAATTATTGCATGTTGTGGAAATATTGTTATTAATTTATTTAATTATATTGCGATGTCTTTTGCTGGCAAATAGAATGTTTTTCAAAAATACATTCGATAATCTGATGAAAGTGATCAAATGGAACAACCAACAACAAATTTTGTTATTAACGTAATCAATGTGGGAAACAACCGGAGCCGTCTCTTTTACAACTAAAACAATTCAAATTTCGACTTTAACATCTAAATTCTTTTTTCTCTAAACTGAATATGTGCAATTTTAAAGTGTTTTATATATACGCACAAATTCAGAATAGTAATATTAAATGCAGCTCAATAGCTCATATTATTCATTTTTGTAATTGAATGTATTTTTTTCATTTTTTGAAATGATAGAATTTTATAGTTACGCATTTTCGGACCTTTATTTAATTCAACATTTTTTTTGTTTAATGATTGTTTAATAAAGCAATAAAGCTTAGACAATTAAAAATTTCTTGATCGGCTTTACTCAAATGTCTGATCACAACAAATCAACAGCGCATGTTAAGGCATTTGGGTCACAAAAGTAGTAGAGTAGATTATTAATGTGCGACTTTTACATATTCGCATATGTAGGCTGTTGACTAACAACCAACAACTCCCATAATTGTTTAATTATATTCTTTTGTTTGTATTTAATGTATTTGGATAATTAAACGATGGTCATAGGGTATCTCGTAATCGCGCACTATTGACTAATTGAAATTGATTCCATTTTTCTATTCCAAATTTAGAAACAAAAACATTCAAAATTAGTTAACAAGTGTAAAACAAATATGTAAATATACTTTGTTTTTGTATAGAGCTAAGACGCAATCAATTGTTGATGAACATGAGGTTGTTGACAAGAAATCAAAATCTCGAAAAATATACATACATATATCATACAATACTAGCATTATAAGAAATATGTACCTGTGGGTATTAGCCACAATAAGATGTAAATGTATCGTTTGCAAGCATTACATTATTTTTTATCTTATCTGTAAATATGAACATACTTATATAAAATACGAACCAATTAAAATTTGTAAATTGTAGAAAAATTCAAAAACCCTATAATGTTATACAAATGTACAAAATTTATTTCTAATTAACTCTTAATTTATTTACATGCAGTCAATATACCGTGTACCCGTTTTGTTTTAAAATAAAAATTGTTTAATAAATAAAACCAAATATCTTCGATTTTTTAAAATGGTTCTACTTTTCTCATTATGTACATAGTTTTCTTAAATTCTCATTGGCTATCGAGGTTTAACCAATAATATCTATATGCAAAAATAATGTTTTCAATAAAATGTATATATATAGGTGTAAAAATCAGGGACCTAAAATAATGATTATTTCATTTTCAACAAAAAAATCATATACTTTTAGGAGCTGTAGGAGATTAAGATATTTATAATAATAATAATTATTATTTTTGAGCTACATATACTTTACTACTCAGCATATTATCATTATTTTTTGAGCATTTATCGATAAAGCGGGTAAAAACAGACAATTATTTTCTCATATTCAACTTAATAATCGGATAGGCTGAAGTTGAAAACTTATTGCCTCCAAAAGATTATGAAGCAGACTGCAGTATTCTATAATAAAAATATATTTATATCATTGCATAAACATTTATCATTATGTTAAGCAATGGATTTCGAGAATAAATGGGGTTAAGTTCAGTCCCTGCATATATAGTAAGTACTTGTTTTTATACCCGATACCCGTTGAGGAGTATTATAACTTCGTGCCAACAGAAAATGTATGAAACAGGCAGATGGAGGCATCTCCGACCTCATAAAGAATATATATTCTTGATCAGTGTCAACAGCCGACACGATATAGCCATGTCCAACTGTCCGTTTGGTTGTATGACCATCTGTATGTATGAACACCTAGATCTCAGAGACTATAATAAGTTAGAGCGAATTTTTTCTTAAACACAAGTTATGCTTGCACGCAGATCAGGTTTGTTTTAGAATTTAGCCCACGCCCATTACAGCCTTTAAAAAACTTATGAAATATACCAGCACGGACTGAAAATGTGAGTGAATGCATGTGATAAGCACAGAAGATATAAACCCAAAAAGATTTTATTTTTATAGCAAATTTTTCACGCTCACATGTATCAAAACACTTGCAGGTAAGTTCTCAGCTACTTACCAACAGGGGTTCAAGTCACGCACTAGACAATTTGTATTTTTAACTAACATATTTAAAATTATGTATAGTGGATATTGTAGTTGAAAACACTTTTATATATATGTTATAACAAACACTTAAAATTTGATAAAGCTACCCAAAGTGTGCTGCAAATCTCGCAATTGCTAAAGCAAAACACGTACAAATCAGTTAACTATGGAAGGATTTATTATTATTGACCTAACTATAATATTATATTACTTGGGACAAATGAAAACTTTTCCAGGAACCTGTATATAATAGTAAAATACAAAAAGGTTGAAAATAATATGCGATAAATAACTTAATTTGCTCTTAAAAACTTTTGTAATTCATTCAGGCAACAATCAAAGTCATGTTAACCTATATACGAGAACAACCCAAAATACTATAAGTCAGCTAGCTGACGACGATATATTCAATAAAAAGGATATATCGGACAAGAGCTTAGATGAGGCCAGATTTAATCTGGCCACACATATTATGTCAAATGGCGTGGAATTGATAATTGCCAGTCAGACAGATAGGGTTAAGCATACTAGTGATAAACAGAGCCATCAAAATCAAAGGTTAACCAGCATCATATCGTTATCAAGAAACAACCCAGAATCTAAGAAGCCAGTGACCTTTGCACCAAGCACTCTCATCAATCATATGATATTGGCGTTGCCAAGCACCAGCAAGCAGGTAAAAAGCACTAATTGTAAAAGCCAAATACTGAATTCAACTTTATCAATATAGTATGACACTTTATATAGGAAGATTTCACAATTTCACAGTTAGGCCCCAAGCAATTTATAACAAAGACCTGTCTAACAACATACACATTTCATACAACATACCTTCATAATGGTAGCGCTACAGTCAGAAGTACGGAAAAGGTTGTATCCAATCGTCACACAGAGGAGCGCTACTACATGGAGTCCAGCTCGAATTTACCACTTGGGGTATCTCTTTCGAATGTAAGTATAAAAGTAAGTAACGAAATGTTATTTCCAGCGAATCTTTTGGTGATTTTTGTGTTGAATCATATAATTATGTATAAACTATGTTTATTTAAGAGTTTGTATTTTTGTTATATTTTTGTTTAAACATTATGATATTTTATTACCGATTTAGACACCCGAGCTAGTGGTTGGTATATTCCCAACCACATATCGTTACTACAATACGTTTAGCAACATCAACAATGATAACGACATCGTCTTCACGTCGAGTTATACAGTGATAAATACGGTGACTGGACCTGAGGACTACATATCATACTTGCAGCCATCGGAGGAGGCGACACCCTCTCAGGTAGAGCTGGAAATAAGTTCTAAGCATTTTTATTTCTCTACATGCATTTGTTTTTTTTTTTTTTACCATTTTTAAACACATGTTTTAATTTAAAAAGGCTTTAAATTCACAATCTTTTTACACAATTGTGTGCAGTCTATACAATACGACAATTTGATGAATTGTTTAATTATTTATATATAAACAAGTAGGAGATACCCTGTGCACATAAGCTTATAATCATAACACCAATACACATAGATATATGTATGTACAAACAGAGTATATATTTGCTTGAGCTTTGCTACATACTCTTAGTATACCCTCTTGGTAAAAATCTGACTAGTATAACAAAAGTTAGTTTTCATATAAGGTGTGCCCAATGGAAATACACACGTTCAAAAAGTGTGACTGTGAACGTGTTGTGATTACAAACTAATAGGAAGAGGGCATCTAGTAGCCGAGCTGAGTGCATATATCCTACTCCATGAAATATATACGTGTACATATATATATTCATGAACAATGTCAAACGATATAGCCATGTTCTTCTGTGTTATGCTTGCACGCAGATCAAGTTTGTTTCAGAATTTAGTCACGCCCACTACTGCCTTTAAAAAATATACTTTAAATGTGTTGCCGTATAGCTGTAGCTCTGATCTTTCTTCAGCGCGGGCGATTCGTAAAAATTTGAGTGAAAACGCATGATATGTTTATCATGGAAGATATAATCCAAAAAATATGTAATTTTAAAGGCAAATTTGTTCGTCCTAAATGTATGAAAACACTTGAAGCACGCAACACGCAAAATTATCTCACTAAGTTATGTTTTATGTAAATCTAAATAAATTGAATTGTTGTTTACATAACAAACATTTTTGGTATGTTAGCAACATTTTAACATTTTCTTCAAAAGTCATAAACTGAAACACATATACATACGTATATTATAAATACTTGAAAATTAAAACTATCATTCAATACGTCTTTGCAGCCTTCGGTTCTTACATGAATATTATTTTTTTTCCATTTATATAAAATAATAGCCAGCTGACCCCGCAGCTTCGGAGCCTTAACCCAACAACAATATTTAATTTGGAAAGCATCAATAAGGATCGATATCGATATTTATATTTTTTTTTGGTAAAAATAACATCTGTCCCAAAAATTAAAATGGGCTAATTAAATCAATTTTTAAACAGTGATTAAAGATAGATTAATTGTTTCGGCTGTGCGTTGATAGAAGTATAGCTCTCTCAGTGTATAAGAACTACATTATATATATGTCGATACATATTATAGTTGAAAGCGCTTTTATTAATTGCCTAGTCGAGAGATCTCGACTACGAGATACTAGAGCTTGGAAAGCATCGAATTTTTCAAACATCGATGCTGGTACCATCGATATATCCGATGTTATGAACAAAAATACATTGATGCATCGATACATTGAAGCTTGAAAAAGAAAATTTTACCCGCCCATTTTAAAAGACATTTGTATCTATGTATATAAAACAAAATAACATTTTTTATTGTTCCGGACAATTTCAAAGTAGTTTCATCATTAAAATAAAAAAAGTTCTTCATTAATTAACATTTCATCAAGTTCTTAAACATAAAATAGTTCTTAAATTAAAATTTATATTTCCAAAGAAGATCATAGTTACGATTTAGGAATAGAATTTGGTTTACTGCAGACGGCTTTAATGAGCACCGTCTGTTTGATATGACTTGTCCTGCCTGCTGAACATTCTTTCGGAATCGCAGGAAGTAGCCGGAACGCAAATATATCGTTTGGATATATATCTCAATGCATCTTCGTCTGAATTCTAAAAAAAAAAACAAAAATCCAATATATGTACGTTTACTAAGAAAAATTTCGGAAACTATAGTTGAAAAGAGCGTATATTTAAAATTCAAATTAATCGTTGTGCTTACCCTTTGACTTCCTTTTCGCATGTGGTCTTAGAGAAGATATGAGAACGATATTGGTAAAAGCATCGATTCATCGATGTTGAAAGTGCTGGTGAAAACATCGCATCGATGTTGATTTTTTATTCCCGAACATCGATACATAGACGATACATCGATGTATCGTCAAGGCACCACGAGATACACTGTGTCCAAGATCTTTATTACAGTTGACGATTTTGTTATAATAAAATAACCATAATTTATAATTTTTTAAAGTAATTAAAGCACACCTTACTATTTACTTCTTTGATATAAAATACAAACGTTGATCACAGACTCTCGGATTAATTTATATATATAAAGTATTTCGTAGACACTGACAGAGCTATAGTACTATCAACGCACAGCCCAAACGTAAAAGTTACAATTCTGCAATTTTCGCACAACCTAGATATGAACATCTATGCGCCTAACTAAGAAGCGATTTTCCAAAATAATTACTCTATTATTAATCACTGTTTAAGAATCGAATTAATTAGCAGATTTTCGTTTTTGGGATAGAGATGTAATTTTTATTTAAAAATATCGATATTCATCTTGATTGATGTTTCCAATGAAATATCGATATTGGGTTAAAGCTTTGAAGTATTTATAAGGTTCAATGTAAAAGTTTTATACTTAAATGAAATTCTTAATATATTACAGATAATTTTTCTTAGTTTGTGTTTGTGGTCATGATAGATAGGGTTAGAGCGCCTGCATGGGGATGCTGTGGTCGTAAATTCGATCCAAGATAGAATCCATACATATTTTTAATTCAGCGACAGACAAATGGAAAAAATGGAAACGAAATAATTTGAATGCAAACAGCGGGCGGAGCAACAAACAATATAGTTTAAAGTTCTTCACGCGAAGCTGCGTGTTAATCTGGCTAGCCGTAACTAAAATGAAAGCGCTTCTTTAAAATAATTAAATATATTTTTAGGATATTTTCATGCCAACTTACTTTTGAAAGTTGACTTAATGATATACAGTTTGAAATGAAATATAAGCGTTGTTCGCACACTCACAGTTCTATCGTGTTTTGTGGACGAATGGCGCCCAAAATTTATTTATTCATCGCGTTCAATGCGCGACATATTATGGAAATTCCCAAATATGCATTTAGTAACTATCCAAAAAAATTATATTTAAAATAAAATAAATATTTGTACATCCATATCTACTTGCAGGACACAAACACATACTACAGTCGATTAACGCCAAGAAAATCCGTAGTATATGATAGTAAGATCGTGACCGATGAGAATATTTTAACCCAAGTTGTAATCACTGAATCAATCCCACCGCGAGGAGTAACAAATGTTGGTATATATGCGACAAAAACATTTTTAACCACCGTAACGTATATATCGACTTCAATTCAGCATCCGCATCAAAATAAGGATCCAGCTCCAGATGCACCTCTAGCTCTTCTATTTCAATACAATAATGAAATCAAGATAAACAAAAACAGCGAAATTAATCATGCCATAGAAACATTAACATCAAATGATTTTTCGACCTCAAGTCGCTATTCGTTTTTAGTATCGGATCTTGGGTATGTTAAAAACAAAAATAATGAAAAGGTTGTAAAAACTACCCCATGGTTGGGCGGTCAGTCGTCTCAAAAAAGCTCTGTACATATCCCAAATGGTTCGTTAACAGACTCTTCGATCTCTCAAAAGTACAATAATATTGATGAAAAGATTACCCATAAGAATAATATAACAAAGCTGATTATTGGAACTAGACCCAATTTATCGAGTACAATTTTGGAATACCACGATAACGCAACAAAATCGAATGATGATGGAGAGGAAGATATATCTTCGTCATCTTCAGGCGTTGATCAATTAATCGGTTCATTGAACTTGCAACGATTTCGGCCTGTATTCAATGTAATGGCCAACTTGCTGCATAAAAATATTGTAAGCAGACACATAGATCAAATAAAAGTGGTTTCAAGTAACACTCTTAATAGTGCAAAAAGGGGTCAGGCAACAGCATCGAGTAATACTGAAATGCAACCAATTTATATACCCGTGCAGATAGCAGATCAACAGCGTTACAATCAAAAAACTGAAGAAACATTCAGCAATAAGGGATTTCGAAATAAAAGTAAAGCTACTGACCAATATGACGTGATGGCAGCAAGTCTAAACATTAAAAGACCACAAATCGCGTTGACACATGCAATTATTAATAACAACTGGCTGAATACTCGTAAAACTCATAACGATTTTGCGATGTACAAGTATCGGAACCTTAGTCAAGAGCTTCGGCCACCAACGACACCTGGATATCCGGAACAGCATCCCATATTAGATAATGGGATTGCTATTAGACCTGGCGAAATAATTCATGCAAATGCTGATGTTGTTATTGGGAAGCCAAATGGCATTGGTATGCAGTTTTTGCGGCCAAGTGAACCGCAATTACTATCAACTATCGGTTATCGGTCGAACAATGAGTCGTCCCAGCGTTATATTGGTATGCAACCACATTCAAAAAAGAAAAACTGGGTGCCGTTCACAATTCCTCTTTCGCTTTCGCCTCCAAGTATTATAGAGAACAGAGAAACACCAATCAATTTCGATTACGCCTCATATAACTCGAAGCAAGAAAATAAGAATCCCTCGCTAATATCGAACCCGAATCGAAAGTATAATACACCATCAGCATATTTGCAGAAATCATTTCCAGGAGCACAAGCAGTATCCACATCACATCTGACCCATAATAAGCCCAACAATAATAACATTTACGGTTCGGAGCTACAAATTAGCAACATTAACTCGGAACTTTATAATAATGAAATTGTGGAAATCATGAGAGTGCCTCAAATTTTCAGTACTAAATACCATGCAATCACCAGATATCCAATATTATTTGGAAGTCAACAACACGCGTCACAATACATGCCCAAATTATCGGGGGTGATAGTTCCTGCATTTTCTCCCGCCTTTTCCGCTCACCAGCACATCAATTTGAAATTAAATGTGCTGAGCCATAATGTCAACATGAATGTACCTCCGTTAACTTTTAATAAAGATCATGTGAATGATTATCCAATGGCTACTGCTGTTGAAGGAGGTCATATCAGCGTTTTACCGTCGATGTCATTGATTCAGATACCCCCTCATAAATCTCTCGTTGAAGTTCGTCTTACTCCACAAAGCACTCAATTAAATGGAGAAGTACTTGAGTTTTATACAAGCAACCAACCCACAACGTTTAGACAACGTACTCAAAATATATCTAAAATATTAAGTAATATCGTTGATAAGTCAAACAGAAATTTATTTAGTTTGAATATGAGCCATACTTTAAAGCCATTTAAATCAAAACTATTACAATCTATTTCAAATAAACAAAGCGAAAACGTTTTCAATTGGATAGATTCAAATCCCATAGCAACCAATAAGCAATTAGTGTATTTATTGCCAAAAAATCGAACAAACCCAATTAACCTAAATAGAATAGAATTACAAGAGGACCAAACTACTGAACAAACAACTTATAATTTAAATACCAATTTATCAAATTGGAATAGTAGTAGTGTTTTAACTAATAATCAACTATTATTGAATACAAATAAAATGGAAAAGAATGCTGTATCTTCTTTGATATTCTCACCTGCTAAAGCATTAGCATTTTTCATCCATCATCCAAACACCAAAAACTTAAGTTTGGGTCAATCATTTTGGAAACCGGATCGGACTGAGATACAAGCAACAATAACCACACCAGTTGCGAAAAACATTTCAAAAAATGTATATTTGGGTAATGGCGAAGGCTTTCATCTTTACAAATCACAGTTTACGACGGAAATAATTTCGTCTATTGTTACTTCTACTCAAACTACAATAATACAAAATACTTTGGATTATCAATCGCATACCACAGATTTTTCAAGTTTGGCTTCACCAACTTCACCACTTCAACTTGCAAGCTCGCAAAAAGAAGGGTCATTATTCAGTGACAATATCAAACAAACAATAACACTCCAAACATTCCCACTCTTATCAAAAGCGATTCCGTCTCAATTCAAAACACAACTTAAGTCCATCCCAAATGTTCCACCAGAGAATTCATCGCATTCTAAAAACTCTTTTCGATTGGAGCTGAAAGATTATGGACCTATAGCCAACACAGACATCGGCCATAGTGGGCAGCAGAATATACGTATGATCTCACCCACAACAAAATCGCAAATTTTACTACAATCTTCGACAATAAAAAAACCAATGAAAGGACAAAAAAAACACAAAACCTTTCTTACAATTACTGAACACATAAAAACTCATCATCCGTCATCAACTATTAATGTAATGCCAGTATTATTGACATGGAGTACAACAACGAATACAACCTCAAATTCCAAGCCAATCACACTGTTTTCATCCCATAACTTCTTAGACAGTGAAAACAGGAATGCAAATAAAACAAAAACTATAACTTTTATAAGTCAGAGTGTTAATATTAAAAATCATGCAGACCTCTCATTGGAATCCTCAGAAATAGTATTGTCGACGGGAATAAATATGCACTATGGCGCGGATGCAATTAACAAAAACCCTTCTGAAAAGCATCAAAATAAAATGCAAGACACTCTAAAAAATGATTTTGCTACAGTAAAAATTGAAAAGTCCATATTTGGAACTAAAGAACTAAACATCATCTTAAAAGCAGATAATAGTTTTACTAACCCTACAGAAATTGTCAACAAATCAACAATGACACTGAGATTTAACACAAACTCTAGGAATGAAGATAACATTTATTTGAAGAACTCATCGCACTCCAAATTAAACATATTACCCTACAGTTCAATGATAAACGGAAAAACTACAAATGGGTCGCTGGGTAAAAAAAAGGTATTCAGTCAGTCATTGTCGCAATCAACATTAAAACATTCATCGGCCACGTCAACATTAATGGCGATAGACAATATCAAATCTCCCAATCTTTCAAGTATCTTGGTTATCACGTCTGAGGGCTTTCTAAGTGACGCCAATGATGTTATAGATATAAACGAGGATTCAAATACATTCTTTGACGAAGAGATTGAGTCACATGTTAACTTAAACAGTGTGTTGCTGGACGATGTCCTTATAGCTGTGCCCTCTAAATTTTCCAAGGAGTCAATTCCAAAAAAAACGAATGCTTGCAATCCACCCTGCAAGTCGACTAAAAACGAAATTTGCTCACCTATATCGGAATCTGAAAGTCGCTGCGAATGTCGACTTGGTTTTGACCGAATATTTCCTGATCGACCATGCAAGCGTAAGTTTTAACCATTACAAGATTTTTTCTTGCAATAATGTGTTTATTTTGTCACAATCTTTCAATGAATTCGTTAAAACCACACGAACATAATGTAATTATTTCCGATTATTCGAATGCTGTAGTGGGTTCGCTGTGAGATACTTGCTACCAAAAAATTTGACAGAATAAAAACATAATTGTAGTAGTGACAGCGACCATTAAACTTCCATACTAAAGTTAAGTTAAAATGTTATACGAGTATATCCCGTTGAATTAAAATGGGTACTATTACTATTGGGTACGCAATATACCATTATCGTGTACACTGTGGACAAAGATGAGCTCTTGTAGCTGCATTAAATTAAATGATCCCAACAAATCATATAAAAACTTGTAAGAACAGGGCAAAAATCTGGTACAATTGTATGTTTCAAATTTTACCGTGTATTCTAAAACATATAGTAGTACATTTTTATACCAAGTACATTGTTAGTATATTTTAGCGATCATGTTCTTTAACTGTTTTTATACCCGCTACCCACAGGGTAGAAAATGTATGTAACAAGCAGAAGGAGCCATCTTCGACCCTGTAAAGTATATATATGTATTCTTTATCAGTGTCAACAGCCGAGACGATATAGCCATGTCCGTCTGTCTGCCTGTCTGTCTGTATGAACACCTAAATCTCAGAGACTATAAGAGCTAGAGCTACGAAATTGTTTTTAAAACACTAGTTATAACTGCACGCAGATCAACTTTGTTTTAAAATTTTACGAAAGGTACAGTCGAGAGTGCTCGACGGGGCGTGCAAAAATCTAAAATAAACTTGATCTGCGTAAGACCTACACGAATACTGTCACCAAATTCGATATCTCTAGGTCATTCACACATTCAAACGTCCATATGCATTGGGCACAACTATTTTGATAAATGATTTAACAAATAACTTTTGTTTTACTAATCAGATTTTTACCCAAATTATAGGGTATATCGTATTAAGAGTTTAAAACACAGATGACTTACCAAATTACACATCATTACACAAAGAAAGAATTATACCTGATTTACATAAAAAAACCTGACTTGTTATACAACTATGAATATTGTGGGCGGAGGGGGCGTGGCATCCAACTTTTGAAATAAACTTGATCTGCATAATGAATGCATATCAAGTTTATGTACTAAATTTGGTGTCTCTATGTCTTAAGCTAGGTACACACGATGCAAACAATTTGCAGCAAATTGAAAATAATTTGCAGCAAAAGTTTGCACAGATGTTTACACCTATGCAAATATTGCAAGAAAATTTCTTGCTTCAATAAATTTTTGTTTTGCACGCAAACTTTTGCATGGCTATTTCGTGCAATATATTGCGTTAATGTCTACACGTGTTTTTATTTTTTGTTTGCAGTGCTTGCAAGTGACGCTCATTTGCAAGCTCTGTTGTTTTATGAAAGTCAAGGAATAACGACGTGTTAATATTATGTCGGCACAAAAATCGAGAGTTGCTGCTGTTGCTATATTAGCAACTTTAATTAAACGTAGAAAAGTGAGAAGATTGAAATCTGCAAAAAATAGAAAGTATTGGGTGAAAGAGTGGATTTCGAAAAGAGATGAAAAAGGAGTGCATCAGAACCTTTTAAAACATACTATTACAATTTTTTTCGCATGTCAGTCAGTGATTTCAACTTTTTATTAGAAAAAGTAAAAAACTGCATAACTAAACAAGACACTGTAATGCGTCCTGCGATTCCACCAAATGAGCGATTAGCCCTGACATTGCGTTTTTTAGCCACGGGTAAATATTAAATATAATCAGCATTTTTATAAACTTTTAATGAATATGTTTATTGATGTGAATACATTTTTTACAGGTGATTCATATCATTCTCTAATGTATCTTTTTCGCATTCCTGTGAGTACGGCTGCAAGCATTGTGCCGGGGACTTGTCGAGCTGTATATGAATGCTCCGAATGGAACATTCGACAATGAAGTTGATGGAGAAGTGGTACCAGGAACTTGGCGTAAAGATCTGACGTTAGAAGGAAACTGCATACCAATTCAAAGATGTACGCAAAACTCTACTCAAGCAAAAGATATTCGGGAAGAATTTAATGATTCTAGTACAATTCAATTAATCTTATTGTGTTCTCGCGATCCCACATGGTGTTTTGCTTGCTGCAATACTGCGACTAAAAGCAAACAGCACATGCAAACAAGCAAGCAACTGACGCAACCAAGATAGCGGTAAAAAAATGTATACAGACGACAAGCAAAAAATATTGCCGCAAAAAAACTTTGCAAGTTCTTTGTTTGCAGCAAAATGTTTTTACTCGTGTTTATACGTGCAAATTTGATTGCAGCAATCAACTTGCTGCAAATTGTTTGCATCGTGTGTACCTAGCTTTATAGTCTCTGAGATCTACATACATAAGTGTTCATACAGCTTTCTTTCTTGTTTACTTTTGAAAATTTTGTATTTTATTTATAATGGTTATAATAGTGGGTAACACTGTTATTAATTGCGTAGTAATAAAAGAAACTTAAAATTTGAAGACTAAAAAATGCACCCAAAGTATGCTGCAAATCTTGCAATTGTTAAAAAAAAACTCAAACAATAAGTAATGGGAGCTTTATTCTTATTGGAACTGTTCACACATATTTTCGACATTTAATTTTGTTTTTAGCAAATTTTACAAATTTTTCTTAATACTTTAAAAATATTTTCGTGCTCTACAAAACTGGGTAGCGTGTATTTTACAGTGGAGAACACTCCACTCCAGCTTTCTTACTTGTCTAGTATTATATTAGTCAAAATGGGTAGTGAGTATTTCATATTCAATCACACTGGATTTTATCCTTCTAAATTTATATTTATCGATGTCATAATTGAAATTATTTATTTACAGCCACATACACTTATGAAATGCGCATACCAACTAACAGAGTTGGAAGTTATATACTTAAGTTTAACAATGAGTTTTTAAATAATTCATCAAGTCAATATCGACATTTAAGTTCGATAATACTTGACGCAATCGATCGAATGGTAATGCAATCTGATTTCCGAGATGAATATTATGGCGTCAGTTTAAAAAAATTCTCATCCGAAAGCAATGGTGCTGTAATAGCACATTTGTTATTGCAGGTAAGCAAGTTTATTATCAATAAATTGAAAGAATATATTGATGTCCAACTAATTTTTAATCTTATTGTGATTTCAGTTGTCTGAAAATAAAGACGAAAAAAGGATTGAAACTGTTTTAAATAAAAACCTGCGACTAAGTAACTATAGTATAGGTGGAACCGAGTTACATGTGCCCAAGGACGGTAATTCCCTTACTATTCAAGGTACGTTTATTAAAATGTTATCGAATTTATTGCTCCATCTAGGAATCATAGCGATTGAAATGTTTTTCAAATAAACGATGAATTTGTATTATTTTAATAAATAATTACCCAATAAAGAAGCATCAGTCAAGAGTGCCTGATCATCATTGTTTAAGTTTTTTTTAGGACACTTAATATTTTACTAATTTGTAAATGTTATAGATTGCAATTAAAATTCAACTTAAGTTTCACATTAAAATTAAACAGAAGTTTCACTAGAATAAAATATCCTTGATGAGGAAACAGAACTACTTAAAGTCGAGCACTCTCGATAAGATAGTATTTACTAAACAATAAGACCGTAAGACTATTTTGTTTACTTTTTATACCCGCTATCCATAGGGTAGAAGGGTATTATAACTTAGTGCCAACAGAAAATGTATGTAACAGGCAGAAGGAGCCATCTTCGACGTATATACATATATTCTTGATCAGACGATATAGCCATGTCCGTCTGTCCGTCTGTCTGTCTGTATTAACACATAGATCTCAGAGACTATAAGACATAGAGACACCAAATTTGATACAAATGTTCCTGCATTCCTTACGCAGATCCAGTTTATTTCAAACGTTGGACGCCACGCCCCCTTCTCCCACAATATGCATAAATCTAGAAAAAGTCAGGCTTTTCTGAAGTAAATCGCATATAACTCGAAAAGTTCTAAGTATGATGATGTGTATAGTAATTTGGTAAGCCATCTGTGCATATTTTATCTGTGCAATATTTTTAACATCCCCAGTAATTTTGGTTAAAATCTTATTAGTAGAACAAAAGTCATTTGTTAAATTATTTATCAAAAAAGATTTGCCCAATTCAAATGGTCGTTTTAAGTGTGTGAATGACCTAGAGATATCCAATTTGGTGACAGTATTCGTGTAGGTCTTACGCAGATCAAGCTAGTTTTAGATTTTTGCCAAGCCTCTTTCCGTCCCCGAAAATTGGAAAAGCCGTAATAATAGACCGAGAGCATTGAATTGCATGAAATGCATAATAATAACTATAGTCTCAATGATTTCAGTGAATTTAGTTGAAATCGAATGAAAAACAAGGAAGTTATTAAAGAATCAATTTTATAGCAGCTCGCGCTTTGTTTGTTTAGTTGACAGTATGACCATGTTGGTATGTTATGGATTTGTTTCAACTATATACAAAATACAAATTTCAGTATATTTTTTGTTCAAATATCATCTAAGTTTCTTGATTTGTCTCGAAATGGGTTGCGGGTATCTTACGGTCGAGCATTCCGACTGTAGCTTTCTTGTTAATATTATGTATGGGTCAAAAATAACTTTCTTAAACTGTTACAAATTTTAGCTTCGCAATGACTTCTTCGAACTTCTATCAAAAATAACTTCATCAAACTTTTATCAAAAATAATTTCTGCAAACTGTTACAAATTTTAGCTTCGCACAAACCTGATTTATAATAAAAATGTAGAAATTGTTGGAAACAAAAATATCAAACAATCAAAACATTTGATAAAAATAAATAAAAAAATGAATAATCTTAACTCAATTGTCTACATGTTGATGGAATCTAGTTGTTCATACGGACATACTTGATCAAATCGATTCAGATTCAGATATATGTACCTTATGGGGATGCCTCTTTTATGTTATGCATATTTCGGATTGTAATAGGTCAAAACTGATAAATGTATTTTTTTGTCATTTATCTATTTGTAGATTTCAACGAGTGTAAACATAAGACGTTCCATGATTGTTCAGTGAATGCACAGTGCTTTAATTTGGTGGGCAGCTATACATGTGGCTGCCTCGATGGCTATGCAGATGTATCGGAGAACCCCATCTATCCTGGCCGTCGGTGTACCGATCGACTTATTGGGTGTAATAAATGCAATTATCATGGAAATTGTATATCAGAAAATTTGAATGGAATTTCAGTTTGTGAATGTTTTGCCTGGTACATAGGCTCTACGTGTCAATTAAATCTAAAAATTCTGTTATTCTGTCTTATTATCATGATTACAGTGATTGTTGTCTTGATCTTTTGCTTACTATTGATTTATGCAAAAAGAAAAGCTCCTAATGGATTATTGACAAGATCCAAATTTATAACTGCATCTGATTATAATCATCCATATAAGATGACAGCGTCTCGAAAATCGCATTCAGATGCCTTGGCACGGGAGCATTGTAGTATCGAGAAGCATCCTATACTCATTGACTCAAATAGTGAATGCAGTCACAATGACGAACCTTCACATACAAAATACAATAGCAGTATTCCCAAAAGGCAAAATGCTTTTAATAAATTAAGAACGAGTCCAATCAACGCCCAACATGACAATGTTGACATAAATCCATCTCAAATAGATGTTAATAATGCACAAACAGTGATGATTCCCAGAGCAAAGTACTATCATCCCAACTTTCTGCCACATACATGTCTAACGCATCATCAAATGTCAGTAGAAGAGGTTGATAAACCACCTCCAATAAGAATTCAATCCCAATTAAATTTGGCACACCAAAAAAATCAAGGAATTGGCTCAAGTGAGAGTGAATTGACTTTAAAAAATGGAACCTTAATATCTGCCGGTTTTGAGGTATTCATTAAGTTTATTAATACACTTAAAAACTGTTGATTATTTTCTAAAAATTATTCAATACGTGCAAATTGCTTAATAAAAATAAAATTTCGATTTTTATCCAAAAGTTAAAAAAAAAATATATATAAAAAAAAAGTATTTTTAAAATTCTGAAAATAAACATTATTTTAAAATATTTTGATTGGATAAAAAAATTATATTTTTATAAAACAATTTATATATAAATAAATAGATATATCCATTTTAGAAACTTATCCGCATTATTTTAGAAGATACAACCACTAACCATACAATACATAGATATGTCAACTCATAAAATAACTGTTACATATTTAAAAATCTAACATTTTTAATCACAACATAATTCATTATTTTAAGATAGAAAATCTGTTGAGCAGCACAGATTATATTAAAAAATGTATAAAAATAGTATATTAAATATAATGAATAGTAATAATAATGGGAATCTTTTCCGGGGTAGAATGCGCAATCTAATGCAAATCAGGCCAACACTCCATCATCAAAGCCAACGCGATCCTTGTAAAAAGTTCGCTAAGTTGCAAGCTTGTATGACACGAGCAAGAAAAGTCAACTTCGTTCTCAAGAACAAAAACGGCTTGCGCAAACCGCTTGTCGCGCAGTTGCAAAACTTCACACGCATACGCTTACTCATATGCGCCAAGGTGTACATACTATATACACACGCATACGACAGCGCATCGACATACGCCCGTGTTCATGGTTCAGCATTTGAAATGCTACTGAACTGAGTCTGTGCACTCGCTATGCGCTGCGTTCGAACTTCGAATTTCCAAAAAATATAAGACTGTATCTTCAATAAATTACAATATTTTTCTTCTGATTGCGATCATTTTTATATCACAAAACATTCTGAACTCTAACAATGTGCTCGATAAAATAATAGCCAGCTGGCCCTAAAACTAAAATTATTTCTCCTCTTCCTCTAAAATAAATGCTATTATTTTCATTCAAATTAGTCTATACAAATCAAAATTTGAAAGTGGAATTAAATCAAAACTATCTAAAGTCTATCTAGATAGTTTCAGCTTTGAACATAGTATCTTAGTGTTTACTGAAACTTGCTTAAAGCCAGAAATTTCTGACTTATCTCTCTTTAGTAATAAATTTACGTCTTACAGATGTGACCGTTTGTCTAGAATTGGTGGTGGTGTTCTTATTGCTGTTGATTCTGATCTTAAATCGGAATTAATCTGCTCGGAGTCCGGCATTGAATTTGTCGCCATTAAGACAACGTTTGGTCAAACTTCAGTCTATATCACTTGTTCGTACATCCCACCTCAATCTGATATTTCTGTTTATTTTCAACACTTATCTATTTTAAAGTCTATATCCTCTAAACTACTAGATTGAGAATCTTTGTTTGTGCTTGGTGATTTTAATTTACCAAATATATCTTGGTCTGCTGAATATAATACTCTAGTTCCTTCTTTTCCGCATGAATTTCTAAATGGCCTTCTTGATCTTTCTCTATCACAAATTAACCAAATTTATAACTGCAATAACCGTCTTCTTGACTTAATATTTGTATCAGATCCTGCTTATGCCTCTGTACGTAGAATTGACCCCCTTGTAGTTCCTGAAGATTTTTATCATACAACTTTAGAGTTGTCAATTGAACTACCGGTTTCTGAGCACATTGACATACCTAAGCCGGTAAATAGACCACTGTGTTTTAATAACGCAAATTTTTATAAATTAAATGACCTCATCTTAAATTATGATTGGTCTCTTTTTCATGATTCCATTAATTTAGAAGGTGCTTTGACTATTTTTTATAATACGCTACAAAATTTTTTTGTCCAGTGTGTTCCTCGTAGATATCCATTGAAGTCTAATAGGCCACTTTGGTTTTCTCGGGAATTAAGTGGATTAAAAAACCTAAAGTCACGATATTTCAAAAAATATCAACGCACAGGAAATTCTTCTGATTTCGCGCGATATGCTATTGCTAAATCGAATTTCGTTTCACTTAACACCCAACTTTACAATATTTATTTGCGTCGGTGTCGGTTACAGTTTGCCCTGAATCCTAGACAGTTCTATAATTTTGTTAACTCTAAACGAAAATGTTCTTCACTACCTTCCTCAATTTCATTTCAAAATAAGACTGCATGCAGTGATCAGGCCGCTGCTGATCTGTTTGCAGACTTCTTTCAATCTACTTACTCAATTGACAGCTACTCACCCCATATATCTTATCCCTATAACTTGCAAAAGTCTAACTTTATTCCTGAGCCGGTAATCACTGAATGCTCCGTTCTAAGCGACCTTAATCAAATAAAACCTGTATTTTCACCCGGTCCAGATGGTATTCTAGGCTGTGTCCTTAGGTATTGTGCGGAATCATTGCATTTACTTTTACATAAATTATTTATTATGTCTGTTGAGTCTGCCTCTTTCCTGGCGATATGGAAGGATTCATTCATAATCCCCTTGCATAAAAATGGTTCGAAATAATTATAGAGGTATTTCCAAATTGTCCGCTATACCGAAACTCTTTGAGAAAATTATTACATCTCAACCTAGTCATTTTTGTAGATCTAATGTCTCTCCCTTCCAGCATGGTTTTGTGAAACAGAGATCTACGACTACCAATCTATTAGAGTTTTCTTCTCTAATGATCAAAGGTTTTCAGAATAAGTTGCAGACCGATGTTATTTATACTGACTATAGTAAAGCTTTTGACTCTGTTAACCATTTCCTTTTAGTTAAAAAATTAAACTTGATTGGATTTCAATATAATTTTGTGTTATGGGTTTCTGACTATCTTAATAATAGAACTCAAACAGTAATATTTAAATCCGCAACTTCTCAACCTGTCTTTGTAACCTCAGGTGTTCCTTATGTTATTTTAAATTCTAATATTTTAATGTATGCTGATGATGTCAAGATTTGCCTAACTTATAATAATATAGCTTCTAACTCTCTATTGCAAGCTTATCTTGACCGCTTTTATTCCTGGTGTAAAAGTAATTATCGACTACTAAACTGTTCGAAATGTAAGGCTATGTCGCTTTACAGAAACTCCACTAACATCAGTAATTAAACTCTTAATATGGTACCTCTGATTGGAGTAGACGATGTGAATGATTTAGGAGTTCTTCTAGATCGTAGGCTAAAGTTTGACAAGCATATTTCAATTACTGTCAAAAAAGCCAAAAAAAAAAGGAATTTGATGACACTTGTACGACAAAGCTTCTTTTTGTTTCGCTTGTCCGCCCCATTCTGGAATACGGTTCTTGTATTTTGTCACCACAATACTCAAATCATAAAAATCGTATCGAGTCTGTACAGAAGAAATTTCTGCTTTTTGCGTTGAGAGGCTTCAACTGGGTTTCAGGTATTGACTTACTCTCTTATAATAGTAGACTTCTTTTACTTAATCTTCCCTCATTAACTTATCGTCGTAGCATGCTCGGAGTTATGTATGTATATAGTCAAACTATTAAAGGGTGAAATTGATTCTCCCTACCTTCTTAGGCATATAAACCTTTCTGTCCCAGTTTGACATACACGTAACTTCACACCTTTATCCCTTAACCTAAGTACAGCTAACTATTCTAAGCATGAACCTTTTCGAGTTCTCTGTGCTGACTACAACAGACTCTACTGTGTTTTCAACGCCGATGCATCTATTCTAAATATTTAAAATTGTATTCTTTCATTCTTAGCTAACAATAATTAGCAACTAACATGGTGTTGGAAATTAAAACAAATATTAAATACTAGCCATCTGACCTGATTGGGTCTTTTACTGGGTTTTCCCCAATCCATTCAGCGAATGCTGGGTTAGATTAATATTGCTTAAACACCCCCAGAGATTTCATATTTTAATTTTAATTGAATTATTATTTTTCTATTTTAAAATATAAAAATATTTTTAATCATAACTTTACTCTTTTAGTCATAATTTTCTTAATTTCTTCAATGTCGACTGTTCATAGTCGACTTTAAATAAAATAAAAAAAAATGTGCAAAATATAATTGCGACGAGCATCGATTTGGTTTGGCGATATGTGCCGATATCGATGTTTCCGATGTCTTTTTTGCATTAAGAAATTAATTTAAGTCTTAAACCTTTCATTACATTGAACCATACGGAACATCAGTACTTCAAAGCTTTAACCAAACATCGATATTTCAGTTGAAAATCATCAACCAAGATCGATATTGATATTTTTTAACTGTAAATTACATTACTCAAGATAGTTAGAGCTATTCTTCGGTAAATCGCTTCTTAGTGGTCGCTCGGTTCAAATCTAGCTTGTGCGAAAATTGCAGTATCGTAGTTTTTACGTTTGGGCTGTGCGTTGATAGTACTATAGCTCTGTCAGTGTCTACGAACTACATACATATATAGATTATAACCTATAAACTTCTTTTTATTGAGGTGTCGGCCACTGTAAGCGACCAAGGATTTGAGCCGAACAGACGTAGTTTGTCACTTAAACTAAATGAAAACGAATACGATACTTCAGCCATATCAAATTCTAAGAAGCTACATAAAACACCAAAACAAATTTCTAAGCCGAAGCTGGGCGCAGTTGATTGCTCTGAAGGGTAAGTTTAAAATTTAAAAAATTAATTAAGTTTAATTTTATTGCATTTTCATCTTTTTAGAGACACTAAAACAATGGGCACCTGGAATAGTAATAATCACACCAATGCCTTGTACGTATAATAGATTATATTACCGATTAAGTTTCAGAACATAATCGATAAGCCCTTCTGCCACATTGCCCACATCCATTCACCTACGAAAAAACTAATTAACATCATCAAATTATTTAAGGCAGTGGAAATTATATGACAAACAATTAAATGAATAGTCTTGAAAAGCTTATTGAGTGAATGCATCCGCCGTAACGGGAGATTTTCATTTTTGCAGAGAAATTTCGTGGGTGCTGGTGAGGCAGTTTACAGCATCAAACTCGAACCTGGACATACTTAAAAATTTCAAAACAAAACTGTATTTGCATTATTGGTCAGTTTCAACAGCCGACAATATAACCCCATCTGCATGTATGAAGACCTATATATATCTCGGACTCGGACCACGACTCTCCGCCCCCTCAAATAAAAAAAAAAATCGATTTAGTAGCGATTAATTCAAATTTCAACTTCATTATTGGCGCCAAGAATGTTGTAATCGAAAACTAATTTTTCCGATAGGCCAAAAAATCTTTTCATTTCGCTTTCCTCTCAATATTCGCACAGCTGTAAAGATTCAAACACAACGTATGTGCACTAACCATACAATACTATACACAGACACGTCAACTGATAGACCGAATTTTATTCATTTGCAACAGCGTTATTGCAACCCCAGCGAAGCCGATTGGAGCCCCAATCGAAATTCTAAGTTTGAACGCAGCGCATAGTAAGCGCACAGACTCAGTTCAGTTGCAGATCAAGTGCCGAAGGATAAACACGGGCTTATTTCGTTGCGCTGTGCTCTCGTTTCTGGGTGTGTATGTACATATCTGTACAGTGTACACGTTAGTTCATATGAGTAAGCGTATGCGTTTGAAGTTTTGCAACTGCGCTACAAGCGGCTAGAGCAAGCCGTTTTTGTTCCTCCGAGACGAAAGTCGTGAGAACGAAGATGACTTTTGTTTGTCGTGTCATACAAGCTTGCAACTTAGCAAACCTCCAACAAGGATCGCGTCGGCATATCTATGTATGTAATGTATGGTTAGTGAAAAAACCTATACAATAAGTAAGGGGCAGTGGTTAGAGCGCACGTACATTTGCGTGACGCAAAGTTCGTCGGTGCTGTGGCCGAATCCCGTTCGTAAAATTGTTTAGCTCAATTTTTTTTTATTTTATCAACATTATTCTTAACATTGTCGACCCCCTTAAAACTGGGTAGCGGGTATTTTACAGTCGAGCACACACGACTGTAGCTTACTTACTTGTTTTGTTTGCTCTGCTGCCAAGATTGGCAAAGAAAGATACCTTTTTCGGTTAGCGAATTGCTGTATTCTTATACACCCTTGGGTCATCATCAGAATTTCGGAACATTGCCCGTTTGTTTGACGTTTCAAATTTAAAACTATAATACTTTTGTCTTCAAATAAGTTGAATTCCTCTTAATTTATCGATATTTTTTGTAAGTCTCTGTAAATCAAACCATTAAAATACTTTAATCGAGTTGGTAGTACCCGCGTCCAAATTGGTATATTCTCTCCCCTCCTTTTCAACCATTTTGTATGAGATTGACCGCGACTTTGTCATATTTTGGACGCAGAAGCATCCCCAAATTGAAGAGGCTATAAGAATCCTATAAATCGGACTCTTTCGTATTTAAATAATTTTTTGTTTTGCCACTTAACAGATCGTCAGAGGTTCGGTCCTTCGATGAAACAACAATTCAAGCTGTTACTAAGACTATGTATCAATGTTTTGATACACAGACACAGAGCCATACAATTGAGGTATTTATTATAAAAAACTTTAAAAATCAATAATAAAAAAATGAATATTTTTCCAGGAACCGAACACAATGACTGAGCGTGATCTGGGATCAACATTTCTATTGCCACATACACACCTTTACATGCCTGAAAAGGTTTGTTTTGTCCATTACATAATTTCATTCTTCAATCTTCTAACAATTTGCAACTTCTTTTTTTAAGCTTGAAAGCGACATGTCTGGCTTTGAATCAATATAAAATGCAAGGAATTGCGAAATGTATATAAATAAACATATATCATACGTACTGATGTTTGGGAAAGCTTTGCATTGATGATAAATATTATATCGTATGCTATAAAATAATTATCGCAGAGGTTAATAATTATTTGCAAAGTTTATGTCGTAATTCAAATTTAAATTATTTAATTTCTTAATTTATATGCCTAAAATTAATTTTGTGCCAGTACCTATTTGTAATACCCGCAAACCATAATACAGAAGGCGATGTCAAAAGGAGATTTGTTCATTGAGTTCGTCATATAAGAGCTTTGTACTCTATTAAAATGAGAAGCGGGTGTATCATAGTCGAGCACACTCGATAGTAGTTTTATTTCTTATTAGTTTTATTTGTAAATATTGTATGTTAATTATACTTCTACTTCAAGACGTCATTTACTATTTTAAACTAACCTAAAACAAGTAAGTCGCGCACACTCGGCTGTAAAATACCCGCAACCCATTTCGAGAACATACAAAACATATACCAAATAAAAATACCGATTTTTTTTTCGGTTACGTCCGTATGAACGGACATAGCTGTATCGTCTCGGCTGTTGACACTGATAAAGAATATATATACTCTATGGCGTGCCTCCTTCTGCCTGTTGCATATATATTCTGTTAGCACTAAGTTATAATAACCTTCCAACCTATGGGTAGCGGGTATAAAAAATCTTGAAAAACGCATATTTTTTTATACCCGCTACTCATAGGGTAGGCCAGTGTCAACATTGCCATGTCCGTCTGTCTGTCTGTTCGACTTTGTGCATGAACACCTCCCACGCATATCGAATTGGCCACGCCCATTTCCGCCCTCCTTTTTAAGCTACCACGAACTTTTGTAAACAATTTTATTGGCGAAAAATCAGATGCAGATGCAACAACGTATGGTATTTTATCCTTTTTTTCAATGAATTAGTATACCACATGAATTACTCATATTAGCGTTTTGCATTATCACAAAATGGGTAGAGGGTATCTCACAGTCGAACACTCTCGACTCTATCTGTCGTAATTGTTTTTAATAAATGTAGTGTAGCAATCGTCATGAAACTGCTGGTGTATTTAGTACAAATATCAACACTCTACAATAAATTAAATTAAAAAAAGATCCAAATTGCGGATCCCTGGGCCTTGATGCGACAAAGCATCGGTCTTAGTTGCTCTAACTATGGACACGAAGAGATCATAATTTTGGTCTGATTTAAAAAATTCAACACGATTTGTATTTATAAGATATTTTTAGGCTATGTGAATCTCAGAAACTGTAACTGCTCAGTTTTGATTGTTACTTTTGCTGACTTCTACGTTCATATCAGAATGACTTTGAATATCTAAGCGAATTAAATATTTAAATTTTTTAATCTTATCAGTTTATTTAGAGAATCAAAGCTAATTGTTCTGTTGAGTTAGATATTTATAATATCTTAAAAATTACCCTTTATGGGTTATTGGTATGAAACTGGTTTGGCTTAAAATTGATACTGGAAAGCTCATAGTTAAACACAATCGAATGTAAATCCTTATGAATGTGTGTAATTGCCTAATTGGTTTCATATATTATTATACTAATATAACTTTTGCTTATTAAAATATTAAAACTGATCTGTACTTTGCATTCTTACTTGTTTTTGGGGTTGGCAGAGCCAACGGGAATTGTATGGTCTATGTCCAATTCCGTTAAGATATAGAAATAAGGGTTGATGTTGTGTTACCAAAGTTTAGTGAGTCACTTGATGGTCGATATACACTCGTGGTTTGTCGTTATATGACGACTACATTTGTTTAAGTGGGCATTGAAAGTGTATGCCGTGAGGAATTCATAGGCGCCTGAATTAGGGGTTTCATAAAAATTACTACATAGATATTTTTTTTCCCATTCCTGTTTCAAAGAGCGACCTACAATTTTGATCGGTCACTGAACTTTTTGAAACAAAATGAACTTAATCGAAACTATACCTGTTCTTCGCGAGCTATACGACTACTACCCTTGACAGACCTGTTCTGCAACTCATGGGTCAATTTGACCACTTCTACTTCACTTCAATATATATATATATATTCGGCACTAATAAGGGTTGAATTGAAAAGGTGACCAGAGGTACAGGTGTAGCGGGTCATAGAACTGCAGTTTAGGTCTAGCTGTTTGTCTGAAACGAATGGTGGTTAAGTTACTTTCCCATATTACCATTTATTTTTTAAATCAACTATAGAACAGTCGACTAAAAACCAAAACTAAAACTAAAATTAAAAACAAAATCCGAATTAAATGATAATTAGCACTTAATACATAAATTAAAAATACACAATACAAAGTAATAACAAAATCAGTAAGTAATCATTAACAGATACAAAAAAAAATATATATATACAAATCGTACATATAGTGTCATAATATAGTTAACATAGTGCTAAGTCAACATAAATTAAAAGTTCTAATCGGCCGTTAAAGGAAATCTATTTTGTGTGGGCTATGTGAAATATGGTTTGGCTATTGAAAGTGAATAATAATAAATAATATGTTTAAAATGTAAGATTGGTAACCACACTAAAAACATTTAAGTATAATGAATACAGATTATTTTTGTTTGTATCGCCTTGCTGTTGAATAAAGGTTTTTAATCTCTAAACATGATTTACAAAAACGGCTGGCTAAAATATCGATTAGTTAGATTACATAAATTTGTGTAATATATACAGAGAAAAGAAAATTCTACAACAATTCTTGATACATTTTTGAAGTAAGGTAACTTTAGGTAACATTCTCAATTCATGAATATATAATTTTGTTAAGTGTGCAAAAGTATTAAAATTGTATCCACAGCTCTTCCCAGTTAACTAATATCGAAACCAAAACAATCTCAAATCAAAGAATTTCAGTTTTGTTTTTAGAACGTAATATGTCTGTGTAAATACATATAATTAAAACACAAAACATTAATTCATAATTCAAAGTTTTAGAGTGTTTAGAGGAAACATTTATATATGTTATAGTAGTCTTGTTAGTATAGTATAGTCTTGATTACCAAGATCCCCGATACTATAAAAGCAAGAGAAATCAAACTTGGTATACAATATAATAGCCGAATTTCCTTATTTAGTAAACATAAATAGGATTTTGTCAGCGAATAAGTCGGAAAACGAAATCGATCGTCAACGCATTTATTTATTGCACATCCCTACATACCATTCTATTATCATTTGAATTGATGGTATTTATTGAACAAAATCTTTCAAATCGTCAAGTTAATTTAAACAAAAACTAAGTGCATTCAGCGGAGAACGTTGATCTGTAGCGGGAAGCTGGCAAAAATACATGAAAATAGCTTGGTTGGCAAATTTTCTTTTTATATCGGCTATCCATAGTGTATAAGGGTATTATAACTTAATGCCAACAGAAAACGTATGTAATAGGCAGAAGGAGACATCTCCGACCCCATAAAGTATATATATTCTTGATCAGCGTCAACAGCCGAGACGATATAGCCATGTCCGTCTGTCTGCCTGTCTGTCTGTATGAACACCTGGATCTCAGAGACTATAAAACATAGAGACACCAAATTTGGCACAAAGGTTCCTTCATTCCTTACGCAGTTTATTTCAAAAGTTGGATGCCACGCCCCCTTCGCCCACAATAAGCATTAATCTAGAAAAAGTCAAGTTTTTTATTTAAATTGCATATAACTCCAAAAGTTCTTTGCGTAATGATGTGTAATTTGGTAACCCATCTTCGCTTAACACTTTTAATATACCCTGTAATTTTGGTACAAATCGGATAAGTAGAACAAAAGTTATTCGTTAAATTATTTATCAAAATTGTTGTGCCCTATGCAGATGGACGTTTTAAGTGTGTGAATGACCTAGACATATCAAATTTGGTGACAGTATTCATGTAGCTCTTACGCAGATCAAGTTTGTTTTAGATATTTGCCACGCCCCTTTCCGCCCCCCAAAAACTGGAAAAGCCGTAATAATGGACCTAGAGCATTGAATTTCGGTATACATAATATAATTTATAGTCTATATGATTCCTGCGAACTTGGTTGTGATCGAATGAAAAACAAGGAAGTCTCGATGTCTTATAGTCTCTGAGATCTAGGTGTTCATACAGACGGACAGACGGACATGGCTATATCGGCTCGGCTGTTGATACTGATCAAGAATATATATACTTTATGGGGTCGGAGATAGCTCCTTCTGCCTGTTACATACATTTTCTGTTGGCTCTAAGTTATAATACCCTTCAACCCTATGGGTAGCGGGTATAAAAACCAATTTCAGTATATTCTTTGGTATATTTTTTGTTAACATATCATTTAAGTTTTTGTTTTCTCCCGAAATGGGTTGCGGGTATCTTACGGTCGAGTACTGTCGACTGTAGCTTTCCTACTTGTTGGAATTGATTTCATTCAAGACTGTAGTGCAGGGGTTGTTCAAAATTAACCAAAAGTTGCTATGTATGTATGTTTATGCCTTAAATATATTAATATTCATATTTTCAAAATTGAAAGTTGGTACTAAATTAAAAAAGTAACTTCATATAATTAATCAAGAGGTTGAATTTATTAAAAACTCGAACATGTTGAAATGTAAAAAGATCATATGGTTCTATTTATGTCAAATTTGAAATGCATTTGGTGGCGTTTATAGTTTAAGCAGTTTAGTTTCAACATATTTTGTATTTTGGTGTCTCCTTATCAAAAGAATCAGTCTTTTTATATCGTGTTAAAAGGATAAGACAGAGTTAGCACTATAAGAGTCCGTGTTAAGCAAGGACTGTATTTAATTGATTTATCTTAACAGTCTGACAGCGTCAATTTTGTTGGCTTCATTAATATATATCACTGATATATCACTGATATTGGGAAGCGTGTATTTCACAGACACAGTCGTCTTTAATTTTCGTACTTTCTAATTCTTTCTTTGCATTCATTTATTTGTTTTTTTTTTCACTACTTTTAATTTGGTTATATTTTATTTTTGTTTGATTCACACATACATATATGAAATCAATGTAACCTAGATGGACACTATATCTGTCTACGTTACTGTGTTTACATTGATTTCATAAAAACTTTGCTACCCCTTTAAGATACTAGCAATTGTCATTGGCTCTCTCTGACAACAACGAGGAACGTTGTGATTGGCTAGAACGGCACTAAATGGCAAGGGATGAGCCATGTTTATATGGGATTGGTACATTTACGCCATTTTTTAAACCATGTAAAATGCATACTATCGCACGCAAAATAAATAAAATCGATTGACAGTGCTCGACATCTTCATACCCTGTTTTTATTGGTTAGGTATTTGAGGAAAATTGCTTAGTAAAAATTTGCGTCTTTCCTATTCGGTCGTCAAGTATACAAAAAATAATTGAAAATTAAATATTATATGGAAAAAGCTTAAAGCTTCAAATGTGTAGAACACACTTGTAGGTACTCAAGCAGCAGCCCATGTGTTTTTACCGTCGACAAGATATTTTGTTTTTAATTTTATATTTATTACTAGCCAGCATGCCCGGAGCTTCGCAAGCGGTAAAATTTGAAAAGGTCTTACAATATGAAACATTTGGTAACAAAATCCTTACTAATATGATAAAAGGACACCTTCTATTAAATTAATTGTTAGCGTAGAAGTGAGCGCGTGTGTAAAATGTAGCTGTCTATTTTTTCGATTTAATGCCGGCGTTGTTATTTAAAAAAATATAGTGAAAACTTCCTTTAAGAAATCCTCTTTTTTATGGACATTTTAAGGGGACCACCGGTGAAAACTATCCATCTTTGGATGAGCACAGAAGAAAGTTCTTACTGAGTGTTTTCATACTTATGATGATGATTTCTTAATGGAAGAAGAATAACACTTTATTTTGCAGTTCATAGACAGAAAGATGATCACGACAACAAATAAAGTAGACGAAGGACGAGGGGAAAAATATAAGTACACCATTGGAGCGTCTGACGTTGATGAGTCTGATGAGGAACGCGAATTGACCAATTTGAATTGGCTTTTGCGAAATCAGAATGTAACTTGGCCAGAAACTATAGATGGGAATTCTAACGATGATGACCTAAATGCAAATATAACTGTATCCGAAAACAACCGGAGGACTAAAGTTACAAATAACAATACTTGTAAAAATCAAAATCTAACGAATTTTAAAATTCAAAAAGAAGGAGAATTTATCACTTCAAATGCAAATGTTACCTGTTTTGAAGCACGAAAACAAAATTCTGCATCAGTAGCAAATTTAAAGCGAATTAGTCCCGGAGAGCGTTTCGAAATTTTTATCAATAAGATCAAGCGGTAAGCATTGAATGAATATTAAAAAAAACGTATGCCCTCCAACTGACAATGAAAGGCATTTTGTTAACAATGACGAACTTTTCACCGTACATGCATTCGTTGAATAACATTGATTGATTAATGTGGTTTAGCACATTGATCTCGTATGGTATAGTATGTACGCTCTTCAAGTTCAAATGCTGACACCTTTGGGAGAGTGAGATAAATGTATGCATATCTTATTCTGTTTTATCAAAACACAAGCTGAGCTAAATAAGAACTCTGCTCATCGATATCGTCTATTCGATACTAAATTTCCAACTACAAATACATACATACATATGTATATGAAATTTATTTACAGTGATTTGGCGGAATACGAAAAATCAGCAATTAAATATAGGACAGACGTAACAGAGAAGCCACCATTTAATTACTCTCACATTATTGGGATGGCTATGCTTGACTACGGACGCGCTACTCTGCAGCAAATATGCGCATGGATTGAATCAAAATTTGCTTTTTTTCGCGTGCGCAAAAAGTGGAATGTGAGTCACTTGTAAACATATACATAAATGTACATACATCTCAATAACTAATCTAATCAGAATATCAAAATAACCTTTATGAAAACCATGCAATTAGCTTAACGCTTTTCTAATATTTCGTTGCCTTCCCTACAGCACAAGTTAAAATGCTTCGGGTTCGCACAACTATGAGTAAAAATCACTTCTGTGAAGAAAAGTGGGAGCCCTGTTGCTTTTTCTTTGTTTACAATTGTTATCGCAGGATATAACTTCTTTTTATTTAGGCAAGGTTCCGTATTTTTTTTAAGCCATTTTTATGAAATAAAAACCGTAACTACTGTATCTTGATTAAACGTGCAGCTGATAATTAAAAAAAAATTGTTTGTTCCGAAACATTTACATTTACTTTAACTTATAAACAAAAAACTGAGAAAATCCATTACATTTTCTATAAGAAACGATGATCGCTTTCTTACTTTATATACCCTGTTGCTAATTTATTCAATTTATTTTAAATTATAAATATCTGTGCCATTTTTTTCGCTTTTATTCAATATGAAATTTCAGAAAATTATGATTTCAAATGCTATGCAAAAAAGGATAAATCATCAAAACAAAATGTCGGAAGCTATAGCTGATGTGTTGTGCGTGGAAGCAGTCTGCTTTTAAACAACAGTTTTTATATGGTTGGTCTGCCGCTAGGATTGTCAACGAAAAACACAAAGTTTAGTTAAGTTATACCAATAGATAGAATACCTTGGGTCATCATTCGAATATCGGACCATTGCCCGTTTGTTCGGAATTTCAAATTTAAAATCCAAATTTGTTATTTCGTTGGCTTCCTCTTCGTTATTCACCAATTCTTTTTTCAAAATTCCGTTAAATTAAATCAAAAAACTTAAAAAAAAACGGATATACCAAATTAAAATACTATAAAACGAGTTGGTAGTACGCCATAGAGCTGCCCATGCTTTTGTGTGGGATTGAACGCGCGTTTGGTATGGTGTGTTTTGTATTCTCGCCAAATGAATAGCGGGTAGCTTCCTTACTTACTGTTGTTCAATAAAACTATAAAAAATTTACCCTGCGTCCTTAACGGTATGTAATTGTAATTGCCTATGGGTTCATTTTAAATGAACAATTATTTTCATTTAATAAAAAGCTTCAGATTACATTTTATGTGACACTTCAGTTTTTAAATAGTCGCAAGCCAACTTATAATCATCGTTCAGTAACATTGGCATTTTTTTTTAATTGGTGAATTTTTTAAGTAAATGACAAAAAACATTAAATTGCATCGAACCAAGGGCCCTAACCTTATGCAAATTATAGTGTCTATGGTGACTTAAGACGACAGGGTATAGCCCTATGATGAAGTCATCGAAAAAGAAAATTAGCATACCACAATAAAAATAATTGATCGTACCGATGAAACCGTGGGAAAATTTTTTAGTAGGACACTCTCGACTTAAGCGTTATTGTTTTAAATGTAACATAATGATTATACCCGCTACCCATAGGGTAGAAGGGTATTAAACTAAGTGCCAACAGAAAATGTATGTAACAGGCAGAAGGAGGCATCTCCGACCACATAAAGTATATATATTCTTGATCAGTGTCAACAGCCGAGACGATATAGCCATGTCCGCCTGTCCGTCTGTATGAACACCTAGATCTCAGAGACTTTAAGAGCTAGAGCTACCAAATTTGGTGACAGTACTCTTATAGGTCCTACGCAGATCAAGTTTGTTTTAGATTTTTGCTACGCCCCTTTCCGCCCCCAAAAGTCTGTAAAAGTCGTAATAAAAAACCTAGAGCATTTTGGTATGCATAACAATAATTATATGCTCAATGATTCCTGTGAATTTGGTTGAGATCGAATGAAAAACAAGGAACTTATTAAAGAATCAATTTTATATGCAAAATTCATTTGCAGCTGCTCGCGCCTTGTTTGTTTAGTTGACAGTGTGACCAAGTCGTTATGTTATGGATTTTTATACCCGCTAGTATCTTACGGTCGATCACTCTCGACTGTAGCTTTCTTACTTGTTTTATTGTTGTATACATTTCCAGAACTCCATAAGGCATAACTTGTCACTACATCTTTGTTTTCGAAATCGGAAACGCGAGGAGAAAGGGAAAGGAGGCTATTGGGAATTAGGCGTAGATCCAAAAAAATGTGATAGGAAACGCATTAGAAATCGCAAAACTGGACAAACCAAATTGATGTCATCTATACAGTTAACTGAAAACAATTGCCCCCAGAAAATTCAATCTATCGTCAACTATAATCAGAAAGAAGAGGCTGTTCAATTGTGCTTACGAAGACATTCGCAACATGCTCAGTCATTTAATTATATGGCTACCGAACAAATTGAAGAATTAAATGATGTGGAACAACCAGCAAACGGTGTAAATACTACGGCTCTTGAACTATCAATTTCGAATGCCATGACTCAGGATCATGATCGATCCTTTCTATGCTCCAATGAGTTTCCCATGTCGATCAACGCGGAGGAACTACAGCAGCAATACGAGGGCGGAACCATTATAATTCGTACATCCAGCGATTCTTTATGCGTAAATGACATTTTTATCAACAACAAATTCAACAACATAAATATGGTTTGATATTGATCTAATTATTTTAAGTTACAACTCATGTCAATATTCTGTTTTCAGATTTATACTGACAATGAGATTCCGTCGCTCAGTGAAAATGTTATTATATCATCACATATGTCAGCAGTACTGCATGAAAACAAAGATGCTTCGATAACTCCTATAATTTCTAGCCCTGAGATTCCAAATACATCGTCCTCTAATTGTGATTATTCAAGCTTTCGCTCATATATAGATGGCGATGATGAGTCCTTTAATTATATTCACTCCTCTGAGATTCATCGCAACGAGGATTTTTTATGTAATTTGCTGGACGTGTGTATTCGGGACTATTAAAGTGACAGTCGTAAAATACAACTGTATTTTATAAAATTGTATCTTATTGTATGGATACCATATTAAATCACCCTACCTAAATATAAATTCGCTTAGGTTATTGGGATTACAAGAATTTAATTGATTGAACTTACACCATTTTTACATTCATACAAATATATTACACTCTTCCTTTTATTATAAAGTAGAAGAAGCTTAAACTTTAAGGTTATACAAATAAATTATTAGGGGTTGATTATGCAGTTTAACAGTGTTAATGTAGCCTACTTTGGTAATGGTATTCTTTTGCAGTGCAAAGGAACCTTATTAACCAAGAATTTAAATCATACATTTTATTTAAAAAAAAAATTTGTCGCTCTTATTTTTTGTTAATTTATTTTACAGTTGTGTATTTTTATAAAATAGTCATATCTTTCTTGTATATTGGCTTATAATTATGTTAAGCAAGTAAGGAAGCAACAGTCGAGAGTGCTAGTCCGTAAGATACCCGCAATAATAATAATAATAATAATTATAATCTTAATGATTCCTGTAAATTTGGTTGAGATCGAATGAAAAACAAGGAAGTTATTAAAGAATCAATTTTAAATGCAAAATTCACTTGCAGCTGCTCGCGCTTTGTTTTTTTAGTTTACAGTGTGACCATGTCTGTATGTTAAGGATTTTTATACCCGCTATTTTCAAATATATATAAAAAAACGCCAATTTCAGTATATTCTATGGTATAATTTTTGTTAAAATATGATTCAATTTTTTGTTTTCTTTCTAAATGGGTTGCAGGTATCTTACGATCGAGCGCTCATGACTGTAGCTTTCTTACTTGTTTAGTTTTCAATTTTAAAAGCAAGTTCCTTGCACGAAATAAGCAGTGACTTTAAATATGCAAATATATTTTGTTTTATTTTTAGTTTCAACTGTTATTTAGGAAAAAGGAAAAACAATAAAGAACCTAAATATGTAATATATCTACTAAACAAAACAGCATTTAAATTTTTTTTCAAATTCCTCCAGGCCAGGAAGTTATTTAACATTGAATATTGACTTTTCCTCTGCACGAAATAAGGTGTGATCAACTGTGTTTTTTAGGGTATTTTTATAATTTTATCAAGATCATAATCTCGTTTCAAATTTTGGAATATTTGATAACAATCGTGAACAATTTTATAATAATAATACCAGTTGAATTATTTTTATTGGTGGGCCGCGCCGTCTAGCTCAACGTTTTCTTTGGGGTAAATGCGCCAACCCTGTCCCATAGTCAGCACAATTAACATTCGTCTTAAGATACATCTAATAGCTGATGAAACAAAATTTAACGATCCGGCAACGCCGCAAAACTCTTCACTGTACCGCATGATACAATAACACCATGTGTCATGGTCCATCAGTGTTGCCGTTTTAGCGTGTTTCCCCCAAGATTTGGCGTTTTTTGAATGGTGAATGCGGGAAAAATTTTACAACAGGGGGAAGACGCTAATTTAGCCGTATTTCAAATCGAATTATGGTTTTTTTAGGGCTTTTCTGTATCAAATTATATTTTTAAAAATTTGCATTTCTTAAGCTTTTACAGCACTAAAGCATTATCGATAATATTGAAATGAGTTCCTAGAACTCTAGTCGTGTGGTTTGTGATTATATAGTGAATAGTGGTTTAGTGTTTGCGATGTCGAAAGATAAATCCTATAAATAAAAACTTTGCGATGCGTGCCTCCAGGACAGCGAGTTTAAGGAGTGGTTGCGAAAAGACCTTACCGATTTGACCGATTTTTTTCTTTAGACTTCCGGAATATTATGAAATTCTAAAGCAAATAAATTAATTTGCTGTTGGCAATATTTGGCAAATTTCATAAAGAAAATCTAGGTTTTTTTTTAGCTTTTTTAGAAGGATTTTTGGGGTTTTCTGGGTTGTTTTTTTGCTAATCTAGCGTTTTTTATGCAAACAATTGTGGCAGCACTGTCCATGATACAATAACAGAAGGTAGTCTCGTCCATGATACAATAAGAAACAACTATTCATTTCAAATTCAAAACTATTTAAAATTAAATTATGAAAACAAATATAACTCGTTTTATTATTAAAGGAAAATTAAAACCCCTCGAATCATCTAAGGGTTAATCCACACTTTTTATTGCCGTTTCGCTCGCACTTACTAGGCTGAGCCCCTTTCACTCGCAATCATTGTTAAGATTGTAGAGGTACCAGATTTTGCCGACGAGACTACCTTGTCTTATTGTATCATGGTATCAACCAAGATACAATAACTAGAAGGTAGTCTCGTCGGTATAAAGTAGTCCGTTAACCATACCAACAATAAGTGCGAGTGAGAGCGCTCTGCACAGTAAGTGCGAGTGAAACGTCTAAGGAGTCTGTTGATTAACCCTTAGATGGTGCATGGGGTTTAACTTTGTCTATATTAAAAAATAAAAACTAGTGTTTTTTATACCCGCTACCCATAGGGTAGAAGGGTATTATAACTTAGTGCCAACAGAAAATGTATGTAACAGGCAGAAGGAGGCATCTCCGACCACATAAAGTAAATATATTCTTGATCAGTGTCAACAGTCGAGACGATATAGCCATGTCCGTCTGTCCGTCTGTATGAACACCTAGATCTCAGAGACTATAAGAGCTAGAGCTACCAAATTTGGTGACAGTACTCCTATAGGTCCTACGCAGATCAAGTTTATTTTAGATTTTTGCTACGCCCCTTTTCGCCCCCAAAAGCCTGTAAAAGCCGTAATAAAAGAATAATAATTATATTCTCAATGATTCCTGTGAATTTGGTTGAGATCGAACGAAAAACAAGGAAGTTATTAAAGAATCAATTTTATATGCAAAATTCACTCGCAGCTGCCCGCGCTTTGTTTGTTTAGTTGACAGTGTGACCATAACGGTGTTGTGGATTTTTACCCGATAAAAAACGAGTTTTAGTATATTTGGTAAATTTTTTGTTAAAATATCATTTATGTTTTTTGTTTTCTCTCGAAATGGGTTGCGGGTATCATACGGTCGAGCACTCTCGACTGTAGCTTTCTTACTTGTTATACCCGCTACCCATAGGGTAGAAGGGTATTATGACTTAGTGCCAACAGAAAATGTATGTAACAGGCAGAAGGAGGCATCTCCGACCACATAAACTATATATATTCTTGATCAGTGTCAACAGCCGAGACGATATAGCCATGTCCGTCTGTCCGTCTGTCCGTCTGTATGAACACCTAGATCTCAGAGACTATAAGAGCTAGAGCTACCAAATTTGGGGACAGTACTCCTATATGTCCTACGCAGATCAAGTTTATTTCAAAAGTTGGATGCCACGCCCCTTTCCGCCCCCAAAAGACTGTAAAAGCCGTAATAATAGACCTAGAGCATTGAATTTTGGTATGCATAATAATAATTATATTCTCAATGATTCCTGAGAATTTGGTTGAAATCCAATAAAAAACCAGGAAGTTATTAAAGAATCAATTTTATATGCAAAATTCACTTGCAGCTGCCCGCGCTTTGTTTGTTTAGTTGACAGTGTGACCATAACGGTGTTGCGGTATTTTACCCGCTATTTTCAAATATATACAAAAAAACAAGTTTTAGTATATTTGGTATGTTTTTTGTTTAAATATAATTTAATTTTTTTGTTTTTTCTCGAAATGGGTTGCGGGTATCATACGGTCGAGCACTCTCGACTGTAGCTTTCTTACTTGTTTTAGTATAACTTTGCGGTGTTTGTTAGTGATAAAGCACTCTCGATTATGGCTTTCTCACTTGTTAACTTTATGCCATCGAAAAATTTCTCAAAACTGGTCAAAATTACAAAGCTAAACAAAAGCTGGGACGCTTTACTCGAGAGCTCGATACCCTCTCACCTTGACAATTTTTTGTAACCTTATTAATTTAAAATTTTGTATGACCTTAAAAAAAAATTACGCTTTTTTATATTTAAAACAAAAATTCTTAAACTGAAATTTCCCACATACTTGAACTAAAACTTCTCATGAAAAGAAAAGCGATCTTAATGAAAAATAATGTAGGCCAATGTCCCTTGCAGCTTTCCCTGTGAAGCACTTTAAAACATTTATTTACATTTTTTGTTGCTGTTGCCTCCCGCTGAAAGCCTCTTGGTGTTTTCATTAAAATGTTATTTAACAGAGTCTACAGGAATTGACCGAAAGCAACCAATTCCCATCTTCAGCCGGCCTTTCTTACGCAGGACTTGGATTTTGGACTTTCGAATCAATAATAATTCAAAGGTCCTTGTTTCTCTTATCGCGGGCTAGACCTCGCTTGATCGTCTAACCCGCAGTGTGGCAATCCGCGTTCAGGGTCTTGATCAGTATGAGGGTGGTTCGATCCTCCTGAATGGGAGGTATCCTTAACGATCGTGCGCGTCTGAACTTGGTCTACAGGGACGACGTCAATCCTTGTACCTGGTCAAGGTGCGCCCAGTTTCAGCAGTGCCTCTGAGGAATCACTTGCCACCACCTTGACAACTTTGTACCATTTGATGCCGTCAAACTCTGCTACGAACGGATTCTGTGGTCGAGTAATGGGATCAGCAATCCCCTGGTTGATTAACCCTTCCAGGATGAGCCAGTTGCTGCTCCTCGATGATTGCCTATAGCTCCGGCTTCGTACTTATGCTTGCCTGGATTTCCCCAAGACATGTTGGCTTGATCACCCAAGCCTTCCCCGAGTCGTCCGATCTCTGGGTTTTGTTGACAGATGTGTTAATCATTTTTTTTTGCTTACTCACCGCTCTCTCCTTTTCAGGAGGTTTGGCTATTGCAAGTTGTTTGCTTGGTGTCGCTTTTTTCCCTTTAATGGACGTAGAAGGCTTCACTTCCTCCGTCGGTTTGGTTTCGGATACTGCCTAAATAGCCTGGTCTCCTTGGCACCGTACACTGAACTCCGTGCGGCGTACTGAGCGTTGCTTGGGAAGTTGGAAGTTGGGTGGTCCATGGTCTAACGTCACTTCGTCTTCGTCTGTGTTTGATGACTCATCCAATGGCATGCTCGCTATCGTATGTTCTAGTTCGGTTTCGGTCATTGATGAGCCTGTGAACACAAACTCCGACTCCGTGGCAAATGATTTGAGGACCACACCCTCTTGTGGATGAAGGTTGCTCGATCCACCGTTGTGGATGAAGGTTGATCGACCACTGGCGACACGTGGATTAACACTTTCCCGTGCCCGCCGGTGGAAGCGGTCACACTTCCCTCCGACGTTTCGGCTCACATCCCAGACCGAGTTCACTTGTTCATGACCTCGTCTGTGCATCAGGATCGTATTGACTCTGTTCAAAAACAATTCCTCTTATTTGCTTTGCGTGGCTTGAACTGGAATGCTGAAGTGAGATTGCCGTCATATAGTGGTAGACTTCTTTTAATAAACCTACATTCTTTAGCTAACCGTAGAATAATGCTTTGCATTTTATTTATTTGTATTCTTATTAATGGTGATATTGATTCTACAGAATTAATATCGCGACTAACCTTTTCCGTTCTATCTAGACTAACCCGTAGTTACATTCTGCTTGCTCTCCCCCTATGTAGATCTAATTTTGCATTTAATGACCCTTTCAGAGTTATATGTTATAACAATAATAGATTTTATTATGAATTTTCTAGCGCTAACACTGCTTTCAATCTTAAAACTTGACTACTAACCTACTTAACTAATAATAAGACTGAATTTAGCTTATAGTAATAAATTAAAATTTTTTCATTCCACCCGTTTCTTTTATATCTCCGATCCTTACAAAAAAACATTTTTTTTTCTATTCTAAGCTGCCCGAATCCTGTCCGAGCGCTAATCGTGTCGCGCGTAACAAGCATTGGCTTGGTATCGCTTGGGCTACTTCAATCTGCATACTATGTACTTCAACGTCCAGAAAAAAAATGAGTCTTAGATTAGCTGGCTCAGTCGCGCAAAGGGCTGTAAATATAGATAACGGATCTTCCTGGAGACATCTGCTATCAAAATTTGCAGACTATCCGCTGCGAATACGTTCTTAAACTGAAAGATTAAAATTTAAAACTTTCACTAAACATTTTCCTTACAGGACTGGAGCTCGGAATTTCCAACTAAGTGGTCGCCAGACTAGCCTCAGGGCCTTTGCAGGCGTGGAGCTCACGGCTTCCATTTTAAAACCATGCTTTAAAGTAGTTAGAATAATTATTTCGGAAAAAGGCGATTCGGGTCAAAATATCAGATGCATCAAATCAACGCCATGCCAAGATAAATAACCCTAAACCATTATATATCTGCCTCCTCCTCCTACTTAACGTTCTTCTTTCCAATTATGAGACTGCATAATGTATATACAGAATGTAGGGTAAAGGAGAAATCGTTTTTATACCATAAATACCATGGCGAGACGTTCCTAGAATTTCTTGTAAAAAGATTGTTCTTAAGGCAACCATAATGTGTTTTATTAATAACATTTCTTCATTTGTCAAAACTGGAACTGACACCTTGTTCCAGTTTTGACAAATGAAGAAATGTTATTTATGTTATAATCAGATCGAAAATTTCTATGTGAAATGTGTATATCATTTGGTACGTATTTGTTTTTTAAAGGAAACAAGTTGCAATGCATAACATGAACTTAAACATATTATTAAATTTATTTCCTAATTTTCTGCAAGTGCTCGCGTGGGCCGAGTCATGACTAAGTAGCTCGGGTTCAATCGAAGCGCCCGAACATGATCCAACAATATGATTGCGATCAACCTAAATGCAAGCAGCATTCTCAAACATTAATTTGATAACAAACCGTTTGATCGAACCCAATCATTTACAAAACAAACGATAGTGATTCGAGATAAATGCTTCTTTGTGTCACAAAAAATCCGAGTCAATGATCGGGTATGATCGAAAAAAGATTGAACGTTGCAGCTCGCTGCTCAAAGCATAATGATATAGTTATTATCGCTACCCTTACCAAAAAAGCTTAAGAATAATAATCGGTATTGTTTTTTTTTTTATTTGCAGGGCGAAAGGTGCTTGGACACACATACAGAAATGTCTAAATCCTTGGGTGTTCATACTGATCAAGAATATATTTATATACGTTAAATTTTATCACTGATAGATAAAATTTATTGTATTAGTTAAAAATATGCTTAGATTTTGAATTTTTACCACATTGCCATTAACGCAACATTGTCTGGGCGTTTCTGCCGCAAAGTTCAATGCACTACGAACCGAAGTATGCGAAGCATAATCAATTTTCCAATTATATTGAAACTTTTCTTCCCGCTCATCGAAAATAAGTTGCTTTTTTTTAACTCTACGTTCAGCTCAATGAGTTCGATTCATCTCACAGACTGTCTGACTTTATTTTTGTGTTTGAAAATTATTATATCAACAACTTTTACAACTTTGTGTATGTACATATATGTATATACAAAAGTTGTAAAAGTGGTTTTCGGATTTTGTTCTCAAAATGCTTACACTATAGTTTAATGATTTTGCCAACAACATAAAAATTAATTACATTAATCAGTTTTTGTAGGTTTATAAAAGTATTAGCATGTGATAATGTAATGGTTCGATATCCACCTCGAACATAACCTTAACCTGTAATTTTATAGAGTCAAACACCGTTCTTTTTGTTCACAATATTCACAAATAATAACTTTTAGTTGTTGCGATGAAGAATGACAGTTGCAATCACTTTGTATTTTTTCATATTTAATTTTAATAAACATATACATATGATTAATCTAATTATATTAAATAAAATCTTATATCAACATATATATTCTCCGCCAATTGCATACACATATTTTTAATTAGTTTAAGTGTGTGCGTATACGCGTTTTAATTAATACACATACACGCATGGTTTATTAAGTTTTTTTATTTTGTTTATATTATTTTGCTATGCATTTTTTTTGTATCGTACTTATTAAGTTATTATTCTACGTGATCACATTAAATGTTTTGTTTTATAAACTTTTTAATAATTAATTTAAGAAATCTGTATTTAACGTATTTTCTAAGAGCTTTAACAATGTATAACATACATAGTACTTTAAGTTAGCATTTTATAAGTTACATTAACAGGATACATTTGACAAAATGATCCATAACAATCTACAAAAATTACCTTTTAGGTAGTTCCAGTGCTTTCGTACATCTCATTTCAAATTTCAACGAACGTCGGTAGCCTGTTTTATACACTTTCCCATCAATTTATTTTGTTATTACTTTGACTAAACTATATTTCGGCCAGGATTCTATTCCGATTTATAAACGTTTAATAATAAAATATAAAGCTGATAATTTTAAATGAGTAGCATTGTATTGGGTCACACTATATTCACAGAGTACAGAAATATATATTTGTATATACTCATTTATGTTAGAATTTTGTTATTACTACTTTCTTTGCAAATTCCATTTTTTTTAGTTTATGTACGTACATATTGAATAAACATATATATTCTCAAGTATTAACTTAAGTTCATATAATTCTAACACACATATATATATATAGCTATTATTTCATTATTCTGTCTTCATTAAATTGTCTAAGCGTTTTGTATATTTAAATTTTAACGCCATTGAAATAACAATTTTATGTCAGAAAATGGTTTAACATTTATTTTTGTGATATATATACATTTACATATTCTCTAACTGTTCAAATACTGTCATTAAATAAATGTTTTAAAAACCATTGAAAACAATCATTCATTGCTTTCGTTCGACTTAATAATTTTAAATATGTTGCGAGTTTTCGGATGGTGACCTACATGTGTAATTGTTTCAGGAATTGCCTCAAGTCAACACAGTACATTATAAATAATACACTTACAGAAATACGTATTTTGTATATTTGTAAGAAATTAAATCAAATTACTAATATACATATGTACGTTTATTAAGCATGTATTAATTTTATTTATATCAGCGGTGGCCAAGTTATTGATCTCAGAGCACATTTTGCTCTTACCGACAATATCAATAATTTCGCGGCAAATCAAAGCAACAGAACTACATCTGAGTGTACTCTAGCTTCTAAAGGCGGGGCAGAGAAGACGTCCATATCCAAAAACTGTATTTTGATTATTTTTGGTGAGGTGTAATTTCTTTGGTGATGATCATTTGGTAATAAATGAATGGAGAAAATGTATCCAACCTGTTTTTATACTGAACTCTTTTAAATTTTTTGTATAGCTTTATCTAGAATTGTGATGTGTCGCTAATCGAAAACATATCTCGTTTTGAATTGAGTTTTTATTGCACTTGCTGTAATTTTTGTAATTACTTAAAATTATTGTCCCACCGCTGGTCTATATGCTAGATAAATTAAATGAATTAAAAAGCTCTTTTAATATATGCTCTTTGTAAGCATATTCTTAATAAATCAAAACAAAAGACGGTGAGATACTCGCTTCCCATTTTAAGGATGTCAAATATAATAATGTCTGTCCGAAAATTTAATTTACGTATTTAAAAATATTTAAAAGAAAAATGTATGCCGTACTTCTTCTTTTCATTGTCTTTGTAATGCTCACGATAGAAAAAATGGCTTCAACCACAATAAGAATTTTACGGGCAAACATTGAAAAAAATGGTGGGCATTCAAAAATTATTATGCATTTTTAGTCAATTGTTTTTCGACTGCTTTAAAAATATTTAGAATTTAGCAAATCAACTTAAAATTGAATGAAATAATGAAATTTAATATTAATACAAACACACGAAAAGATGTCAACTACGAAGAAATGTTGCAGTTTCAAAAGAATTGAATTAAATTCATAATTAGAATCTCATAATAGCAGTTGCTTTCACAAGCAAAGGTATTGGACAAGTATATACCTTTGTTAGCCAAAATTATCAAGATACTGCTAAACTTCAAATTTGCGCTAGTTGTTTGAAAGCGTGGCAAACACACTTCAAAGTTCATATGAGTATTGTCGCCAAATTTGTTTTGACAAAATTTTGATAGTTTTTTAATACAGACGAACAATCATATATGGACGATGAAGAATACACTGTTCGTACCTACAATTTTGGTTTTCAAGAAATACATATTCCTAAGTTATATGGTCTACGGGAAAAAAAAACCTCATATGCACCTCTTAAGCACTTAGATGCAATATTTACATATCGTTGAACAATTATTGATTAAGTGTAGGCGCTTAAAACAATCATTTTAAAAGCACACCCATACCTCAGAAAATTATTTCCTTCTAATTCTAAAGAAATAAGCACATATCTTTAAAATGATTTTTTTCGTGATTGTTCTTTGAAATGGTAAGATGATGCGTCTTTGATAGCAGCTACATATTTAATTGGGTTTTTTCCCAATTATTTAAGACTATTTGTAGTTGTCGGTTGATTATTTTCGGCAGTAACCGAATCGGACGATTTTTTCATTTTCTCGCAATAGTCGTTAAAAATATCTCGAAATCGAATCCAACACTTTTCCGGAATCGTTATTGAAGTGCGAAAATTATTTTTTACCTTAAATTGAGATTAAAACGATAATAAAATGAAAAATTCGAATTACCAGAAAATATTTAATATACCTTACCTCACTTATACGCATATAAACTCCACGATTATTCTGACCAATGTCGAAATAAAAGTTTTTATTATCCACCTTCATATGGCGTTCTTCCGGCAAATCACCTTTAAAACTAAAAAATATACAAATATACAATGAAAATATGAAAGGACAACACAAAATTGATTATAAGCACTTTACCCGCCATCATTAACTCCGAATTCTTCCAATAAATCTGTAAGTGCGTCGCGAAATTCAATCATTCCTTGAGCTGGTAATGCAATTTGAGATCTTGGTCCACCTCTTGTAATTGTTTGTGAAACCTAAAGAAAAATTGTATTTTATTTTATTTCTTATAATATTATAATATTATCAGAGTACGGCAACAAGCCATGACAAAAATAAGAATACTCGGATCACGAGTATTTTAGCTTTTCGACTATATTTGTTACAAGTAGCAAATATGAGTGAGTATTTTCGAGTAAGTGTATAACATGATTGAGTATTTACGGCTGAGTAGAATTTGGCACTCGTGCTTACAATACCAATACAAAAATTGTATTGTGTTTTATGGGTTTTTTGAACTTCTAGCTAGTTAGTTTTACCTGTTATATTGAAAATAAAAAACTATTGGCTTTATAATTTCTTTTTTATTTGTAATCTATACTAATACAAATAATAATGACTAAATAACAAAATTACTAACACAAATCGATTTAACAAATGGAAAATCTGAACTAAACTTCAATTTACTTGTTTTATTGACGGATTTTTTCATTCAGTCTGTGGTATACTGATCTGTCTGTATGAACACCTAGATCTCAGAGACTATACGATCTAAAGCTAGAAATTTTTTTTTTTAAAACAAGTGTTATGCTTGCAAGCAGATCAAGTTTGTTTTCGAATTATGCCACGCCTACTACCGCCTTTAAAAACATGCTTTAAAGGTGTTGACGTATAGCTGAAGCTGTGATCTTTTGAAATAAACCAACGATGTATGTTGTTTATAGTGGGTGGTATATATCGATATATGTACATAGCTCTTGATTGATGCTTTCCAAATAAAATATAGCTGAAGGGTTAAAGCTTTGATGTATTGATGATCAGTAAGGTGTAATGTAAGGAAAGGTTTTAGACTTAAATGAATTTCTTAATGAAACAGATATTTGTTCTAAAGTTTGTTTTTGCGTGTTTTACAAAAAAAATTTTGCGTTGATAACGGCGATAACTAAAAAAAACCTTGGAAACATTGATGCACATATCGCCAAATGAAATCGTTGATCGACGCATTTATGTTGTGCACAATCCTACTTGCAACTCTAATTTCATTTGTTACGACTAATTTCAATGAAAGCTAAGAGCATTTATTTATTTATTTAAACATCAAAAGGCTGCGGCGTGGGTTTGCAGAGGGAGGCGAAGCTGCGGGGCCAGCTGGACATTATTTTATATAAACGGGGAAAAAATAATCGAGAGGCTACAGCGGGAGAAACAACAAAGAAATTATTTTAAAGTTCTTCGCGGGCGAAGCTGCGTGTAAATCTGGCTAGTCATAAATAAAGTTCAAATTAGAATAAAAAATTCTCAATTTCGCAATTGCCAAAACAAAACCCATACATTAAGTAATTGCAGTTGTATTCATATTACAACGCATTGCACAAAGTGATTTAGTGGCGCATGGGTTACAGCGCATGTATGCGCACATTAAGTTTTAATGGTAAATACATAAGCAGATGTTAAAAATTACCCGAAGAAATCTGCCACGAGCATTCTCTTTCAAGTCCAAATAATATCTTCGATTATCCTTGATCATCATCTCAGATTTTAGTTTACCATCCTCTGGTAAATTATCAGTATTTGGCGGCCCTGCATTTGGACCAACTTAATTGATTATTAATCGACAAGACAAAAACAATGCACTACAATAAGAACAAAATTTGAATACCTAAAGACGCGTAATAGTCACTAAATGAAGATAGATGGTCACGAAACTCAACTGCTGTCGACAGTGCCAAATAGATCTGACTTCGTCTGCCATCAGCTCCAATCTGAATAAAAACAAATAAAAAAAAAATTGAGATGTGGATAAATCGAATTTTCTTAAAATATATTTGCTTGAAATACAATGTCAAGTGTTATTTATTTACTTCAGCCACTTTGATGAACCTTCCACGACGATTTTGTTTTACATCCAAATAGAAACGTTTTGATTGAATTTGCAGCATTTTTGAAGCAAGTTCCTGTTCAACTGCACTACTGGCTAAAGAATATAAATAAAAATATTTAAATATTGTTTAAAAACATAAAATTCTAATATTATTTACATAATGTGTACCAGTCATTAGCGTACCTTTGCCAGATGATTCAAAATCGTTTCTGCCTAAAGAACCATCCATATTATTCGCGTTGTATTCTATAGGCAAAATATTTAATAGTTTAAATTAAATTTGTCTAAAAGTTTGTATCATATTGTTAATTAATGGATCGTATTCTTGTATTGTGAAACATATAATTATTTACAAAAGCATTAACGTACTAGCATTACTTATTATAAACTAGTATAAAATGTATCTATTATTAATTGAATTTATATAGAAACTAAAAAAAAATGATTTTGTTTAGCCCTGAATAATCTTTTATTTTTACACTTTTCCTAGTGGCCAATTATTAATATTTGGTTTAAATGGTTAAATTGTTGACAATAGAGGTCAGATCAAAGTGCTGCACATATCAAAGCAATACTTGTAGTTGATTAGTTCACAGCCATTAACTGAGCAATAAAGACTATCTAGCGCAGATTCCGTTTGAAATGGTTTATCACACATTACCCAGAATCGGGTTTTCTAGTGGAAATTCGATCAGTGTAAATTCAACGATCTTATTACAATTTTTGACAAGAGAGCACATGCTCGAAGTGGGCCTTAATCATCAAAGCTTTGGAAACTAAACCTGAGATTACAATATACCGGTTCCTGACCTTAAACCTCGTTGACAAAATCTGTAGTCTATTTTGATTTATCGCTCGAAGGAAAACCTTACAGTTAGTTATTTTATTTAAAATATATATAGGGACAAATAACAATTACAAATTTGTTATATTTGGTTGTTGTTTTTGGAGTAACATTTTTTGTTCGAAATCAACCTTTTTTTTAAAGTTTTGAAGCACTCGGCACTGAGATCACATACATCTCCATCTGATTTATGCCCTATAAATTTGGTTTTGAATGACTTCTATGTTTGTCATCCGATCAAAACCAAAATTCCAAAAATCATTTCAACTTTAGATATTATTTTGTGTACCAGAACTCTAGCTTTAAAATTTGACTTTTTTTTATTTGAGGTGACGGAAGGGTGCGTGGCCAAAATCAAAAACAAAGTTGACTTGCACGCAGCAATAAAAAATTTGTGGTAGCTCTAGCTCTTATAAGGTCTGGGAACTAGGTGTTCATACAGACAGACGGACATGACTATATCATTTCCGTTCACACGAAAAATAAGTAATTTAATATTAATACCCGCTACCCAAAGGGTAACTAAGTGACAACAGAAAATGTATGTAACAGTCAGAAGGAGGCATATCCGACCTCATAAAGTATATATATGTATGTATATTCTTGATCAGCATTAATAGCCGAGGCGATATAACCATGTTCGTCTGTCAGTTTGGCTGTCTGTCCGTATGAACACCTAGGAATCAGCGACTATGAAAGCTAGAGCTACGCATTTTTTTTTAAAACATCCAGATCAAGTTTGGTTAAGAAATTACCACAAACAACAAAATAAAAAACATAGAAGTTATTCAAACAAGTATGAAAGCTACAGTCGAGAGTGCTCGACCGTATGATACCCGCAACCCATTTCGAGAGAAAACAAAAAACTTAAATGATATTTTAACAATAAATATAGCAAATATACTAAAACTTGTTTTTTTGTATATATTTGAAACTAGCGGGTAAAAATCCACAACACCGTTATGGTCACTCTGTCAACTAAACAAACAAAGCGCGGGCAGCTGCAAGTGAATTTTGCATATAAAATTGATTCATTAATAACTTCCTTTTCATTCGATTTCAACCAAATTCACAGGAGTCATTCAGACTATCATTGTTATTATGCATACAAAATTTCAATGCTCTAGGTCTTTTATTACGGCTTTTACAGGCTTTTGGGGGCGGAAAGGGGCGTGGCAAAAATCTAAAATAAACTTGATCTGCGTAGGACCTAAAAGAGTACTGTCACCAAATTTGGTAGCTCTAGCTCTAATATTCTCTGAGATCTAGGTGTTCATACAGTCGGACATGGCTATATCGTCTCGGCTGTTGACACAGATCAAGAATATATATACTTTATGTGGTCGGAGATGCCTCCTTCTGCCTGTTACATACATTTTCTGTTGGCACTAAGTTATAATATCCTTCTACCCTATGGGTAGCGGGTATAAAAACAACTTTATAGGGTAAAATTCACAAGAAGCTGCTCGCGCTTTGGTTGCTTAGTTGACAGTGTGACCAAGTAAGTATATTATGGATTTTTTCCAAATATGTATGTATATACACAAAAAACAAATTTCGATATATTAGTTTGGCATATTCTTTGTACAAATATCATATTAGTGTTTTTTATTCCCTCGAAAGGGGCAGCGAGTACTTTACAGCCAAGCACATTCGACTGTAACGTTCCTACTTGTTTAGAGTACTTTTTTTGTTGTCGTCAATTCAACTTTATATCGCAGAAATTACCAATAATCGAAAGTTTGGAAGTTTCAAGTATATTTTTGAGATTTAATTCAAAACAAACGGATCAGGTTAAATGTATGATCGGTTTACATAAGTAACTGGAATGGTATATATTAAAACAAAATTGAACATTTAATGTTTTTGTTGTTTTGTTCAGTGCTAGAATATGTAAATAAAATGAATAGAATATTGTTTAAAAACAAGCCGCATTAAATATAAGAGCTTACTTGATCCTGAGATGCCTTCGTCTCCACTACCGAGGTCAGACATTGCGAAATGCTGCTGTCAATAACGTTACAGAAATATCAGCTTTAAGTTCCCAAAGGCCGTGTCAGAATCCGTTCCGTTATCTTTTATCTTGCCTTGCGTGCACTTTCCCTTTCCCCACTCTGTTTGAGTCCTTAACCAACAGCCAAATTACGTTGCTAAGCGATTTAGCTTGAGCACACACACACACCCCTTAGCTCACTTTTGCACCTATTGAATAAAATTTATATAAACAAATCACATTTAATTTGATGTCATTTTTGTAAAACAGAAATCTAAATATTCGAATTGTTTATTGTCATGTCTTTTACATACGTGCGTATGTATGTACATACATATATACATACATTCTTATGCACATGTAGATACATACATGCAACAACCTTGAACGTAGTATGGACTTGACATGCATATATAGACTCAAACCCACATATAGTACATGACATGTAGGTGTTAATATATATATATATAACATCTGTTTATATAATTTTCTCCATTTCTATGTATCAATCACATTGATTTTACATTAGTCCAATCGAAATGCATCATTATTTTCTATATAACATACATACATATGAGCAGAGTACATACAAATAAACATGCCCATGCCTTGAAAACATTAAAAATGTGTAAAATTTAACAATTGTTTGATTCTATGGATTTAACTGGGCCCCATACATTACTAGAGCAAACACATATTGAAACACACAAAATATTATACGCGATACATTTGTCGATTGAATGCAATTAACATATTACAATTTAAATAGAAATACGCACACACACATAAACAGGTTTTACGACGATGCTCAGGTTGAGATGGCCCATTTCTCAGACCATATCGTTATCGTTATCGATTACAATAACAAGCACATTCAAAAATGTTCAAGTACAAAAATTTGTTTCCATTTTTTTTTATACATTAAGTGTTAAATACAAAAACTATTAGGTAAACAAATTTTTTTTTTTATATAAAATAGTGTACTTTGGCATTGCAACACAAGTCGAAGTCTTGAGGAGTGTGGAAAACATATTTACCGAATGCAATGAAAGCCATAAAAAAGTTGAAGTTGCAGCGTATTTTTCGTAAATAGGGATGTCGAAAATATATCAAAATATCGATAAATCGTTTCATTTCATGATAAGTAAATATTCAGGGGTGACACAGAAATCTCAACTGTTTGATAAGTTTTTTTTTTTTTTTTAATTTTCTCATTGTCGAACAATAGGTTCTTTTATTTTCTTTCAGACTTTAATTCATTTAATTTAATTTTTTTATTATTCGATTTCTTAGAGCTTTTAAACAGAAGAAAACAATCAAATTGTTGGCGCGAAAAACAATAAAATAAAATAAGTGGCATCATTGACCCCAGTTTGAAAATCAGAATAAAACTAGGTGGCAGCATCAAAATCCAGCGGAATGCTATCGATTGAGAGCGGAATCATTCCGCCCAAAATTTGACAGCGGATTTGTCTGTGTCACCGCGGAATGGAATTAAAGCATTTTTAAAGCGGAAGCGTTTTAGGAAAAATGGTAAAACTTTGAGAAGATGCTAATTTTGCTTTATTTATCGAATTAGCATGGCGTCAAGTTCTGTATCGTCAGGAAAGTTAAAGTGTTTTGGATGCGACGCTTCAAATCAAATGACGGACCAACACATAACAGAGCGTATTTTTTTTTAAATCGTCGAACACAGATTTCCATTCATAGAAACATATTTCGCATAAACTGATAAATATATTATTGAAATGTAAAATAAAATTGAATTGAATTAAATTCGGTCAGATAGAATATGTTACTTAATTTTGTTGTTCACTTGACATATTATTTTCCCTAATATATATTATATTCAATAATATTTATTTGCTTTGCAGATAAGAGGAAAAATAATTTTATTTTTGAGGCTTTTTAATTTTTCAAATAACTAACAATAGCAGGATCCCGTAATCTTGTTTTTGCTAAACAAAAAAAAAGGGCCGAAAACATCAATATATCGATAAGTTATAAGGATATTTTAAAAAATCGAGATTATTGGTAATAATAAAAATGTCATTGATCCGATATTTAAAAAAAATTGGTAATCCTAATCTTTACAAATATAATGTAAATTTTATATTCATTCAACCAAATTCTATTTTAATTTTCAATCAGCTGGTTTTATAAATAGCAATTAGAATATCGATACAATGCATGCATTCGGAGCAGAGGTGTTCGCATTGAATGATACGGGCACACAGTTGTACTTTTAATCAAAATGGTTATGGTGTTGCTTATTCCAAAGAATTTTTACAGTAATCATTTAGTGAATCTAATATCAATATGCACCCATTCGATTCTCGCTTTGAGCTAATTCAATTTAATTAAACACCCACATTTTCCCAGGGCTGCACAGCTTAGTGCTTATCGTTGTATTATCATAACCAAACACTGGTCACACGGTTCTGTTAAAGCTTTTTATGACCACAACAAAGCCTGGGATGTACATATGTGTTTACATAAATACAACAAAAAGCTTTTTGAGTAACAGAATACCAAAATCAATAACATTTTCATTTTCTAAAATTAACATTCGATTTCAAATGTTAATGCAAACATGTATTAATTCGTGCGCTATCAATAAACTTCGATGAAATGTTTTCTTCTACCAAAAATAATTGATTAAAATTGATGTGCATTTATCCACAAAATGTGGACCTGAAGTGCAGCAACGTGTTAAAGTTTTTAGTGCTACATGTGGGTAATGCGTATTCATTTATGATAACGCAAAAAACAAGCAATGCACAAAGATAAAATCCAATGGAATATACAAATTTACATATTAATGTATGTATAACATTCTGTAAAGTCTCTTATTCAATTCAAAATTAATTGCACCGTTCCGATTGGAATGTTAATATACTGTTAAATGAGAATGCACAGTCGAATCGTACGGTCGTCTACCGCGGACGTCTGCTATTATATACATCTTTAATATACCGTACTCATAGATATGTATGTATATATGCGTGTCTTAATATATATACAGATGTAGGTATACATTGCATGTGTATTTTTATTTGCGGCATTTTCGGTCGGTCACGCTGTTTGTTTGAAAGTCAAGATTTGCTGCAATTTCTTTTCAATCGAATGTTTCGATTCTCGTTCTTGAAAGTGCCATACATACATACATATTTGTACATGCACATACATATGCATGTACATATGGGAGATGCAAAATGTATCACAATTAATTTGTGCGTGATTTGCGTGTAGAGAGAAAATTCGGTTGTGTAATTATTTTTAAAATGGACGATTTACATATATTTCCACTGGATTAAATATCTAAATATTAGATTATAAGACATAAGTCAATGGAACTATGTAAATATATAGGTATGTATGTACGTACACAGTTAAAACAATATTGCAGTGTCGCAGTAAGCGAAAAATACAGCATGTATGTATGTATATGTACTACATAGTTATTTACGCACATTTGCATTTATTACGCTCGCCCGTCCTGATGTGTGGTGATTTGAAAATGTTATGTATTTACGCTTGGTTTGTAGGTATATACATACATATGTATGTGTTTACTTAAATATGTATGATTGTATGTACATATATAAATGTAGCCACTGCTCAGACATAGACATGTATGTTCATACATATGTATGCCTACAAATCCATTTCAATATGTATATGTACATACATATACATTTGTATGCATGTGTGTATTGCAACCAAACTTTTTGGTGTGTATGCTTAAAATTTCGAATTCATATTGAGCTAAAGCATCTCTCACTCTCTCGCTCAGTGAACGCACAGAACTCAATTCATATGTACAAGCATATGAAAAATAGGTATGAATGTATGTATGTATGTATATGTTTCTACGTGTAGCAACAAGCCAATAATGTCTTCATGATCGTACTGCTTTTTCTGACGACTGCCTTTAGATACGTATGTATATGTACATGTATGTATGTATGCACGTATGAACATACATATGTAAATGGACAAACGGCATATGCTGTCAAAATGTCATTGTGCAAATACAAGCACACATATGTATGTACATATGTATATATGTGTATACATATCTAAATATATACGTATATGTATTTGGCTTTGTATATTTAGTGTGGTTAGGGCTAAAGTGTTTAACCAGTATTTCAATTCAAAATATACTATATGTATGTATGTATGTATATGTATGAAGTGCCATACGGTCGACAGCATGTAACGTAGCCACGTCATGTACATATGTATGTACATGCATGTGTACTATGTACATTGTACATACGGTCCACACTAAATACTAGGGATATTTTTAGTTCAAAGATGAAAAAATTGCAATATTTTTTTACCAGCTGTCGTATTTTTATATACGAGGTGTATTGAAGTGTTTTGTTTTCAATTCATCAATGTTTACTACCTATGCTTATGACATTTCTTTCACCCCTCGTAAAACTGTTTTTAACAACAAATAAAATCAAATCTACTTTTAGTTTTCTAATAAATCAAAAAAAAAAAACAAGCCAGGCTTGGTGAAAATAATTGGTACATCCATTCTACAATGCCAATAACTCGAAGCTTAACGTTTTCTATTATTTTCTTAGTAATAACATAAAATAATCTAATTGTATCCAGTTTAGTCACGCTCATGGCATAGTAGCAAAAAGTTTGTGAAAAATCTTCACAAGAATCTCATACCTCATTTTTTGCACATATTTTCAACAATTCTTCTACATTTTGAAACGTATTTGCGCCAGTTCACCGATTCAAGTCTTCCCAAAAGCTTTTAATTGGTTTTATGTCCAGAAACTCACTTGTCCAACTCATAACGTTTATCTCGTTCTTTGAGAACAAGTGATTTGTTTTGGGTCGTTATCCTGTGGAAAGACCCATCTGAAGGACTTGTTTTTCTCAGCAAAAGAGCACAACATCATATTAAATAATTTGTATATCCGAATCGGGTCATATTATCAGTTTACCGATGTATCTGCACGATGACATGCCAAGAAAGCCAGGTATAAACCATTATGCATCCGCCTGTATGCTTATCGGTCTTCTTTGGGTACCGGATTTGGAATTCATTACCAATAGATTTGTTTCGTTGGTTTACAAAATTGTATTTCATATATTGTAAAACCTTATGGTCCAGACCATGCCAAATATATGTCGCCACACGGTTGCCTTATCTTCACATTTTTTTTCTCGAAGAGAAGGACTTTTTTGGGCTATCAGGCCTAGTAAGTCTACCTTTTGACGTCTACGGCGAACCGTTTGAGATGATATTCCTAATATTGCGAAAATTACAGGACAGGTGTCCCTTGTTTGTGAAGATTTTTCTTCCATAGATGTTTCTTAGAAGGCAGTATAATTTAATATTATCATCCCGCATTTGATCTGCGATTCTGCGTTCAAACTTCGAATTTCGAAATGAGCCGAACGCTCGGGGGTTCCTATCGGCTTCGCTGGGGTTGCAATAACGCTGTTGAAAATGAATAGAAATAAGTAGAAGGGTATTATAACTTAGTGCTAACAGAAAATGTATGTAACAGGCAGAAGGAGGCATCTCCGACCACATATAGTATATATATTCTTGATCAGTGTCAACAGCCGAGACGATATAGCCATGTCCGTAGCGGTAGGGTATTCTACCCTATGGGTAGCGGGTACAAACATATAATTATTCTCGTAAAGAAATAAAAACAAAATAGACTCGCATGTACTCAGTTATGCAATCTTTGAGAATGCTTGTATTTTAGTAGTTTGTCCAAAGACCCTTATTACTAATTATGTAATTGATTCGACCTGGCATACTTTCTACCAATTTTAAGCTCAGAGAAGTTGGGTCGATTAAAGTGAGATATTCAAAAAAATTTTAGTGCAATCGTTTGTCCATCGTTAGCCTATGATTGCCCAGGAACAGTTTTGTTTGCCCACCACTGTTTCCAAAATACCGAAATTTCAATTTTCCAATTTCCAATTTTTTCAATGGCAATCGCTTAAGAATCGTTTGACCACGTTTGATGGACTCGCTGCCGCAACTTGGCTGGAACCGATTCTTAGAGTCGTCTTTTCACAATCGACCACAAATTTTCGATTGGATTTAGATTAGGACTGTGTGCTGACCACTCCATCAACTTAAAATTAGATAAATGTTAACAACAATACCATTAATTTGATTTAACATTCAAATTGCTCGTCGAGCTTGATTTTACATTTGGAATCCCTTCTGTCACCGAAGGGGTTATAGCGTCTGAGCGCGGGTGCCGAGGTCGTAGGATCAATCGCTGACAGAGTCAAACTATTTTGAAATTCAAAGACGAAAATGACGGAAACTGAACTGCTTAATAATGTGTATAACTGTTACCCATAGTGTAGAAGGGATTTTTGTCTTAGTGCCAACAGAATATGTATCAAACATATGTCTTGTATGTCTTACGCATGTCAAGTTTGTTTTGGCTTTTTGCCACGCCCCTTTCCGCCCCCTCAAATCGAAAGTATAAGCCATAATAATAAAGCTATAGGCTTGAATTTTGGTATGCATAATAATAACAATACTCCCAAGGATTCCTGTGCTTGTGATCGACTGTTCCAGAAACAACTTAATAGGGCAAAACTCACATGCAGCTGTTAACGCTTTGTTTCATTATTATTAAATACATACATATATACATAAAAACAAATTTCAGAATATTTGTTTGGTCTATTTTTTGTTCATATATCATTTAATTGTTTTGCATTTGTACTCTCTAAGTATATCAAACTTGGTGACAGTAATAGCTATAATATAGTCTTAATAGTTCCTGAGAATCGTTGTGATCGAATGAAAAACATAGAAGTTATTCGAGAAACTACTTTATAGGGCAAAATTCATATGCAGCTGCACGAGCAGTGACAGTGTGACCATGTAGGTATATTATGGATTTTTGACAAATATATGCACATATTCGGTAGACATATTTGTTTGATATACAATTTGTTCAAATATAATATACATAAGTGTTTGTATTCTCTCGATATGGATACCCTACAGTCGAGCACTGTTGGTTGTAGCTCTCTTACTTGTTTTTTTAACTTAACATATGTAGGTGAGCTCATCTACATGTATTATTTAAAATGTAACACTAAAACTAAAGGTGCAAATAAAGTGAAAAGCAACGTTGTTCTCAATAAGTAATTGCGTATTATTAAGGGCGCAGGGTAACTCGTTATTATTTTAAAGTCCAATTGAGAAATATAGTTGAATTTCGTGATTTGTGATCGCAACATCCGAAAATAAAAATAAACTAGATCCCCACCACCTGCATAAACCTTCATAACAAATTTGGAGTGTATTTCTGTTATATAATGAAATCTTAAATCTATGCACTTAAATTAACAGACAGCCAGTATGGGTAAATCCAATTTTAGCCTCGCACAAACCAGAAATACCCTAGTTTCCCAATTCTGAAGGGAACAGTTTATGTTAAGTGAGTTAAATATAGGAATTTATATTGAATATTGAAGCTTTAAAATATACATTTGTTCTGCTGCCATTGAAAATGGGAAAACTAACAAATATAATGGTAAATTTTTCAATCAGCATCAACAGCCGAGTTGATTTAGTCATGTCCGTCTATTTGTCCGTATGTCCCTGTAAGTCCGTGGATCTCAGAAACTATAATAGCTAAAGACATCAAATTTGGTATGTCCTTGCAATTCATATTTTATTCGATATTATAAATTTTTAAACTCTATACAAAAATCTAGATCTAGAAATTTTTGTTCATGTAAATTGCGTATAACTTGAAAACTATTTTTCATATTAGAAGTTCCCATGCAAATATATACGTTTAACTCTTAATTGTAATTCTTCTAGCATAGCAAAAAATATTTGTTAAACTCTTCTTGAATTTTTTTTTTTCAATTAAGCTTTTTTATCCCGAAAGTTGATAACACCGCCCTCAATATATGTAGTTATAAATATTCGTATACATGTACTTACATATGTTATGTGGGCACTCATGGTGTGCGAACATGTAGGATTAAATAATATACATACATATATCTATGATTAAATCTAATTAAATACATATGACTGGAGATGTGAGTAAATTCATACTATAATTCTCTATATGTATTTACATACTAGGATGGGCTGATAAGTAAACGGCCTCACTTAGATATTGTAATTTTCATGATTGTAAAATATATTAGTGTTGAAAATAATATATTTTTAGAGCAGAAATTATTTGAATAATTAATATATACAAATACAAATATATACTATATCGACCTTTTTCACTTATAGATCCTAGATCCGGTCCTAGATTCGAAATTAAACAAAAAAAATGAGAAAAATACATAATAGAAAAGCGCGTGTCCAAAATATAAATAATAATACAATGCGCCAATATTGTAAAGAAATTTGGTGTCTCTATGTCTTATAGTCTTTGAGATATAGCAATTCACACCGAAAGACAGACGGGTCGCTTCGGCTGTTGACACCGATTGATAATATACACTTGGGCCTCGTTTAACGTGGGGGTTACGTTTCTACAAAATAAGGAGTCCACTTTTCAAACATATTTTATTTTCTAAAATACAATTTAACTGTTTTGATAAATATTTAAACAATATATTCGGGCTTTCCAAAGTGGGTAGCGGGTATTTTACAGTAGAGCATTCTCGAAGCTTTCTTTTCTCTTTTTATTATAATTGCAACTAAGAATTTTATTTTTTTTTTGTGGACATAAGAACTCATCCTTTATTTTGTCTAAACTAATCAAATAACTTTCTTACAGATGTCGCGGTGAAACTAATAATTGTGTCATTGTTTAACACTTTAATGTGGAATTGCATTAATGCGGAAGCTGAAGCTTAACTAAAGGAGGAAATGCAAGTAGCAAGATTTTTGCAAAAGAACCTCCCGTTGATAAGTAGTTCCTTCACGTTATTAACACTAGAAATAACAATTGCAATAATTATTACACAAACAGTACCCAAACGGGCTTTAGTAATTTATTTATATCGACTAAAGTCGTCACAACTGAAAAATATATTGAATGTGCTAAATTCGACTGCGGAGCTAAAGCGTCGGCTCGGTAAAGCTTTTGTATTGGCAATCACAGTTTTTATTTCTGTGATGGCAGCAAATGCGGCAACAGATAATCATCTGGCAGCGCCGAAGACACCACTAACTGAATTAGCATTGTCCGATAAAGCCAATGGAGATATATATTCGAATTGTAAAAATGATCACAATAAGCCAACACCAACACCTAATAAGCACATGAAATCACGAAGTAGCCCTGAAGCAAGAACTGATCATAAACGCAAAAAGTTTGCAAACGGAAAGAGTAACAGTAGTGTCAAGAGCAGTAGTAGTAGTAGTGATGATGAGGCTGACTCTAACAAATACATTAAGGTGGATGTAGATCTGGAAAACCATATTTTTAACAATGAGAGCAATAAATCGAAACAGCTGCATCCTGCAAATAGCCTAGACACATACCGAAGTAAATACGATGATAGTGCGTTGATGGAAATTAATAGTAAGAATACCGATAGCAATGCGAAGAAGACTGTTTGCAGCGGCAGCGAGCCAGGGCCGTTGAGTGATCATTACATGCACGAAGTTCGCAGTTCGGATTCCCTTGAGGCTGCTCTCAAAGAATCGAATCTAGGTCGCAATGAGACATATACACCTGTTCCAAAAAATGCATATGTTGCTCCCGAGCAGGCGCTGGTAACAAGTGTTGAATTAGTTGTGGCTGCATCAGTAATCCCTCCATCAGAAGCAATAACCTCAGTTGAGGGTGCTGAAAGCTGTTTAATGTCCACATCACAGCTTGGCAACAAAAAATTACCGTATAATGATAATGATGCTATTTTTAATGATAAAACCAATGGTTGTGCCACAGACTCCTCCTCCGCCACCAACATCAACGTAAGACTTCCTGATAATTTAGCAATAACAACAACGGGTGATATTTTGACACAAGATCGGCGTTCAGCAACAACAACAACAACAACTACAGCAGCAACTACTGGAACAACAACAATATGGGCGCCACATGTCGAATATAAAGATATCCAAAATACACATCATGGACCAATCAGAGAGAGCCATTTCAGCCATAATATCCTTAACGCTCCGGGGGTCGCATATCAACATGATGATGATAATGTGTATGCGAAGCAAGATCGATTACATCTCAGTCATGAATCCGGTGGCCAATATTTACCGCATGCCGATATTTATCGCACTCATCAACATCAACATCAACAACAACAAGTGCACCATGTCCAACCACAAAGAGAGTCCCATCCCGCCGAGCTTATATTGCAAATCGAAGCAAAGGAAGGAGCGGGTGTTGGCATTGGTTTTGGACAAATGATTCCCGCATTGCAGCATCATCATCACCATTCGCATCAGCATCATAACCAAGCACTTCAACACTTTGAGCAGCAACAGCGTCAAAACCAACAACTTCCAAATAATATGTATGCCGATATGTTGCATCAGCAACATCAACACCAGCAGCTGCAGCAACAACACTCTCTTCAACAACCACTACATCAACAACAACATCAACATCATCTCCATACTTTTCATGAGCAGCCAATGCACTATGCCAATTACAGTCCGCATTATTCGCATGATCAACAGCTATTTGGCATGCAGCACACTCATCCAAATCAGCTGCATCAACATCAGGAGCAGCAGCAGCAGCAGCAGCAGCAGGTTCATCATCAGGAGGAGCCGCAGCAGCATACGCATCAGCAGCAATTGCAAGAATCATATCAAGATCTGATGATGGATGAGTTCCATGAGGATCCCAGCTCAGCTTACAAACTGTGAGTAAAGTATGACAACTTCATACCCCCGTTCCTATTATAAATGAATACAAATATCGGATGCTTGCCTTATGTTGAATTGTGTGGGTCTGTCCATCGGTATGAGCACCTAAATTATAAAATATATGAAAGCTATATTATGACATAATTTTGATCAATTCAAGTGCGCTCGGTTGTAGCGCTTTTTTTTTAATATCTCACATCTCATTTTTCAGCATATTTTATTTATTTATAAAACATACGTTTATAAAACAAACGTAAAATATATATATTTTTTACGTCACCGATGGATAGTCAATCAAAAAACCTAAATTACATTTAAATGCTTATTACAATAAAACATAATACACAAACAAAAAACCAAGTTAATAAAAAATCAAATTTTTTGTCTTGTCAGAACGCTTTCGCCAAATATTGCCAAGCCGGAAAACCAAGATGATGGTTATGAAACAAGTGCCGGAGATGTTTTGACACCTAATTCACATAGTTCATCAATACATTCAATAACACCGCAACACCAAATGCACCATAGCAACAACCTTGGGCATATCATTCACAGCCAACAGGATGAATTGATTGGCACACAGACCCAGAGCCATAATCAATCAGCTCCATCAACGTCGAGTAGTCCGCAGGTGACAACAACAAGCGGCTCAGATGCAGGTGTAGCTCTGGCACATCATTCACAGCATTCGCATGTCGATGTCAATAATGATGGCGTTACTTTGTCAAACGATCCTTATAGTTTCATTGGTGATGAAATGACCCCCATACAGCCTCCGGCCCCAGACACATCTACTGAGCCTAGCTTTCCCCCCAACACAGTATCGGTCGAGTCAGGCTCAGCACTATCCGCATTGGGATCTGAAGCTGCTGCTCTACCTGCAAAGTCTACAGCATTAGCCACAAGCAGTAATGTTAAGCTTTCACATCAGCACCTAGCAAGCCGTGAACTATTTGCTACGGAGGCATATGAAGTGGATACAAGTCGTCATTCTCTTGATGCTGAGAACAGTTCAAACAGCGTCTTAAAGTTGAAATCTGCAACCACTGAGACAACTGTACCAAAACGTAGGGGTCGCAAAAAGAAATTAATGACAAGTACAACTGCCGAGAACAATATGCATGTGGCAGCCGCGGTACACTGGTAAGTTTATTTTGAATCTAACACTTTTGTATTATTTATGATTCTATAACATAAATTTTGCCATGCTTTGATATGCACTTTGCCTTTCTAATACTAACGTGCATTTGGAAAAAAAATTGATAAACAAACTTTCAGTCAAGTCTTAACTACGTGGTAACGAACTAAAAGTAATAAAAAATACATATGTAGTTTTGCAGAAACCAGAACTAACTCAAAAATTATATTGCGTTGAATATTTGTTTTGTAATTCTAAATTTGTAATGGTATGCTTAGATGCTTAGAATATTTTATTTACGTTTAAGTTTATGAGTAAGATCTGCAACTTATTGCACTTTATAACAGCACAGGCATCGATGTGATGGCAAGCAACATGTTGGCCAGTACCAAACCGAAGGAAAGGAAGAAGCATGATAGATTTCATGGCATGTCCGAAGCTGAGGTCATTAAGCGAACCATACCCGACCATCTTTGTGATAATCTTGATATCGTTATAGTGAGTTGTAAATTTCGTACATACTCGTATTGTATATGCTCGGACACCAAGCGATAAATGAGTTAATCAATTATATTATATATCTTAGGTGGGCATTAATCCTGGACTATTTGCCGCTTTTAAAGGCCATCATTATGCCGGGCCCGGAAACCACTTTTGGAAGTGTCTCTATCTGTCTGGACTCACACAAGAGCAAATGTGCTCCGATGATGATCATACATTATTGAAGCATGGGATCGGGTTCACCAATATGGTGGCGCGTGCCACGAAAGGATCTGCTGATTTGACACGCAAGGAAATTAAAGAGGGGAGTCGCATTTTGCTGGACAAACTGCAACGCTATCGTCCCAAAATCGCCGTTTTCAACGGAAAGTTGATTTTTGAAGTATTTTCAGGGAAAAAGGAATTTCATTTTGGTCGTCAGCCTGATCGTGTCGATGGCACCGATACCGTAAGTAGTTTTATGTATGCTGTGAACATCTTTCTTCAGCATACCGATTTTCTATGTTATTTTTCTTAAATGTTTTGTGCGGATTCCAATATTGTTTTAGGCTCATTTTTAATCAAAAATCGAACGAAATTATCTACGCAAATTTTCTATATATAGATGCGGGTCCTATTCAGGAAACAAAGAAAATAATCATACGGGGGTGCCACAGAAAACTCAAGAGAATTGAGCTCGAGCAGATTTGTAAACCTGCTGAACAAAACTTTGAGAGATTTAAAAAACGTTCACGTTTTTATACCCGCTACCCATAGGGTAGAAGGTTATTATAACTTAGTGCCAACAGAAAATGTATGTAACAGGCAGAAGGAGGCATCTCCGACCCCATTAAGTATATATATTAGTGATCAGTCGAGACGACATAGCCATGTCCGTCTGTCTGTCTGTATGAACACCTAGATCTCAGAGACTATAAGATATAGAGACACCAAATTTGGTATATAGGCTCCTGCATTCATTACGCAGATCAAGTTTATTTCAAAAGTTGGATGCCACGCCCCCTTTGCCCACAATATGCTTAAATCTAGAACAAGTCACGTTTTTCTTATGTAAATCGCGTATAACTCCAAAAGTTCTTTGTGTAATGATGTGTAATTTGGTAAGCCTATGCTTAATACTCGTAATATACCCTGTAATTTTGGATAAAATCTGATTAGTAGAACAAAAGTTAATTGTTAAATTATTTATCAAAATAATTGTGTCCAATGTATATGGACGTTTTAAGTGTGTGAATGACCTGGTGACAGTATTTGTGTATGTCTTACGCAGATCAAGTTTGTTTTAGATTTTTTGCCACGCCGCTTTCCGCCCCAAAAACTGGAAAAGCCGTAGTAATGGACCTAGAGCATTGAATTTTGAAATGCATAATAATAGTGATAGTCTCAATGAATGTAAATTTGGTTGTAATCGATTGAAAAAGAAGGAAGTTATTAAATAATCAATTTCAAAGGCAATATTCACATACAGCTGCTCGCGCTTTGTTTGTTTAGTTGACAGTGTGACCATGTCGGTATGTTATGGATTTTTTCAAATATATACAAAAAACAAATTTCAGTATATTCTTTGGTATATTTTTGTTAAAATATTTATTTGTTTTCTCTCGAAATGGGTTGCGGGTATCTTACGGTCGAGCACTCTCGACTGTAGCTTTCTTACTTGTTTTAAATTGCCCTATTGTAACGGGTACCAAATATTTTGAAATTTAATGACTTATCCAGGATAATCATGTTTTTTATGTATAAATAGCCAGATTTACACGCAGCTTTGACCGCGAAAAACTTTAAAATAATTTTTTTGTTCCTCCCACTGTAGCCCCTCGCTTATTTCATTACCATTTGAAAGAAATAAAACATTCGTAAGTCGCTGAATTAAGAAGAAGTTCGGATCCTATCTCACCCAGTTATTTTCATGTAAAACTAAATAAATTGAATATTTTCTTACACAACATATTTATTTACTTTTTTGTCAGCAAAATTTTTTTATTTTCTGCAAAATTCTTAAATTAAAACATACATATGTACATGTGTATGTTTGTATGTAATGACAAATTAAAAAATTAATACTTCCTCCAATTAAGGCTCCGTCTGTAGCCCCTCGCTGCAGCTATGCGGTTCTTACATGAATATTATTTTAAATAATGGCCAACTGGCCAAGCAGCTTCGCCTCCCACCGGAAACCGACGCCGCAGCCTTTTTCACGTAAAAATTATTATTTATTATTTTATTTGGAAAGTATAAATTAAGAGAGATATCGATATATTTTTCCTAAAAATAACAGTTCTATCCCAAAAACAAAAATGGGCTAATTAATTGAATTTTCAAGCAGTAATTAAAGATAGTTAGAGAGATTACTTCGAAAAATCGGTTCTTAGCGGACGCCTATATGTCCATATCTATGTTGTGTTAAAATTTGCTGCATTGAAGCTTTTACCATTTGAGCCGAGCTTTGATAGTACCACTCATTTTACAATACATAGAAACGTCAACTCATAGACCGAACACAGCGCGTAGCGAGCGCAAAGACTCAGTTCAGTCGCAGATCAAATGCGGAACGATAAGCAGTGCTCATTGAGCACGGGCGTATTTCATTGCCCTGTGCTATCATTTTTATGAATGGATGTGTGTATTTACATGTTGCGCTTATGAGAATGAGTTTTGCAACTGCGCGACAAGCGGCTAGCGCAAGCCGTTTTTGTTCTTCCGAGACGAAAGTCTTGAGAACGAAGATGAATTTTGTAGCTCGTGTCATACAAGCTTGCAACTTAGCGAACTTCCCACAAGGATCGCGTTTACATTCGCATTCGCGTGTACATTCACACACGCATACAAGTAACGAAATACGCCCTTGCTCAACGTTCTCCATTTGATCTGCTACTGAACTGAGTCTGTGGCACAGACTCTGTGCGCTCGCTACGCGCTGCGTTCGAACTTCGAGTTACGAAATGAGCCGAACGCTCTGGGGCTCCAATCGGCTTCGGTGGTGTTGCAATAACGCTGTTGCAAATGATTAAAATTCGTTCCTTGAGTTGACTTATCTATGTATTGTATGGTTATTGATGGTACTATTGCTCTGTCAGTGTCTACGAACTGCTTTATATACAGTCAGTACAAAATTTATTCGGACACTCTCCATCATAAAGTTTATATAGATATATACAATATTGGCGAACTAGAGAAAATCTCGGTAGAAAATACGAGATATTTTAAAATCATATCCAACTAGTCTTTGTGGCACCTAAAATCTGCTAGAGTTGGGTTTATGGTTGATTTCGGTTGGTTTTTTATTCTGCGGCTCCCCCGATAATAGATAAAGAGAAAAATGCCGCCTGTAGACGATGCGAAGGAGGACTATTTTGTGAAATACATTTTTCTGAAGAGTGACTTGGCTTATGCTTTTACTTACATCTAACATATAATAACTAATTATGATTTAAAAAAAAAAAATATATAAGAAACTTGACTTGGTGTATGAATATACTTTTAAGGTAAAAATGAACTACAATACTTATATAACCCAAAGTCATCTTGTTAACAAAACATATCAAAGTTCGAAAATAATCATTCAATTTACGCTGTTTAATCGTTTTTTTTTTGTTTGAGGCGGCGGGAATGGGCCTGGCTAAAATCGAAAACAAACTTTAGTTATGTTGGACGTATAACATTATTTTGTGACATACTGTAACTATGTCTTATATTCTCGCAGATCTAGGACGCTGATTAAGAATATATATACTTTATGGGCTCGGAGACGTTGCGCCTGTAGCATGTCACTAAGTTACAATACCCACCTACCCCATGGTTAGAGATTATTTAAAAATAAATATAACGAAATGGGTAATAAAAGTGGACACGTGGGGTTTAATCCTAAGAATTAATTTTATGTGTACCATAAAGAGAACTAAAACATCGAAATATATATTTTTTTGTTTTTGCAGTACGTATGGGTTATGCCCTCGTCATCAGCACGATGTGCACAGCTACCGCGCGCTGCTGACAAAGTCCCATTTTATACAGCTTTGAAAAAGTTTCGAGACTTTTTGAATGGCCAAATTCAACACATGGATGAGTCGGAATGTGTGTTCACGGAGCAAAGGATACGACAATGCTGCGAACAGCAGCAGGAGCAGCCTCTAAAAGTCAACCCTAACACGAATACTCAACACAATTTCATTGATCAACATGGTGATCAACATTCTAGTCGTATGTTTGCCGATAATATTGCTGTTGATGGGGGTAATGGAAATAATATTGAAGGAGGCGCTGTATGTGCCAATATTCAATATAACAATCAATTGTCAAATGTAATTACTCATGATGAATTTATGTACGGCAACGATCAGGCGCTGAGGAATACCTCATCATCACTGGGAGCTCAGCAGCAAAATTATTTAGCCATTTTGTCTAATCAACCGACTCCGGAAAAAAAGAAACGTGGACGGCCGAAAAAGATAAAAGAGCTAGATCTGGTGATGTCCGCCAATGGAGGAGCAAAAATTCCTCTCGCTAATCAAAAACATGACTTTAATAACATATTGAATTTATCGATGATGGAAGTCACCGGAAATGGTGGTAATGGTGGAATAATTTCCAATAACGGGAGTAGTAACAGTGATTCGCCAGCGAAAAAAAAACGAGGCCGACCCAAAAAGCTTAAACCAACTATTGAAAATATGCTGATTGGAGTCAAGTCTCAAAATGCCAGCAAACTTAATCCCGAGGCACAAACCGTGATAGGGCCGAAAGCCGGAGGTGGTGGTGGTGGTGGTGGTATGTCCACAATGCATACACAATGCATGGAGCACAGCACTGCATCGCCCCAAGGTAGCCATCAGGCACCACCGAGCCTTTATAATACACCACCGCCGTCGCATATGTTGTACACAGCATCGGCATCGCCAATGCCATCGCCTGCCCCCAATTGCAGCAGCTATTCTCATTCGCTTGGTACGCCACCCGTAGTTGACAATCATCAAAGTCAAGTGACTGCTGCTGTTTCTATTCGAGATCAACAGCCCCATTTGGGTGAAACTCCGCCTCCCAGCTCTCCAAATCTATGCACAGTTATGGATTTTGAGCCTCCAAACGAGCAATGTAATGATGGTCACGAATTAACGAGTCTTCCGATAGCAGCGTCACGCGAGGCTGTCGATGCGATTGGAGTCCATCCACAGGGCCAGCAGGAACATTATCAGCAATGGCTACCGCCCAACCATCAGCAAACTGCCCAGAAACCTTTACAAGTCACATCGCAGTCTTCATCTGATACTGTTGCACAGTATTCGCAGCCATCTACAATAGGGTCATCGCTGCCTTATCAGCCACAGCTCCAGTCCCAGTCATCCGAGCAGCCAGATTGGCATCGTTACGAAATGAACAGATCGTATATGATAGCCTCCCCTCATCACCAACAACAACAAGAGCATCACCATAACATTAATTTAAGTGTACAATTAAGCAATAATCAGAACCAGTTTGCCGCTGATGTAGCTCGCAAAAGTCTTTCTGGCTTAGAGTCGTTAGTGGATCAAATACCAGCAATAAGCGATCACGAATCGAGTACAATATCTGCAGCAACAGCGGCTGCTGCAGCAGCGGCTGTCGAAAGTCGTTTACTAGGATTGCAGCAGCAGCAGCATAAACGTTGTTTACCTGCGGACAGTGAAACGTCGCCGTCGCAGTCTCAAACAGGCAACGACAACAACACCAACGACAGCAATGTCATAAGCAATAACTTTTCAGTAAGCAGCTTAGCTGCTTCGTCCGCGACGAGTAACGAGAATAATTTAGTACACAGCAATAACAATCCTATAAGGTTGGAGTCTGCCAACGTCAATAGCATTAACAGCTCGAGCAGTGGATGTTATCCGTGTCATAGTTCAACTGGTTATTCCCATTCGCATACCAATCATTTGATTAGCGCTGCGTTGGTAGCAGCAACTCAGCAATCATCGTCGCAACATCCTGTTCCATCTACGCATCCACATCCACAAATGTACGTGGATCATGCCCATATGGTATATGCTTCACCTTATGGGCCCCAACACACCACAACAACCAGTCCGGACTATACCAGTCATGTGACACCATACGGTGGCACAGTGTCGAGTGCCGCAGCTCAAACTTTGCATGTACCCAGCCCAAATTATGCTTATGCCCATTACGGCCATACCTCAACCCCACAAGCTCAATATCCAGGATACGCACATGCTCATCCACATCCACATGCACATCATCATCATGCTCACCCCCATCCTCACCATACCCATGCCGCCCATCACTTAAGCGTTTTTGAGCGACTCAAACCGTCCGACATAAGTGGTTATAGTGGATTCTGATGGAATTAGAGAAGCAAAGTCACACAGCATAAGTCATAAACTCGTCCCATTTACTGAATACCCATACGAAATACATTGAACAGTTTCCAATGTCAGATACTGGCTAAGATGTGAGTGGTATACTTAGCTGTTCTGGATATGTTGTTACAATGTTTTAAATAGATTTTGTCCTCACAAATAACAGTGTATAAAATATATCAATCCTAAAATCAAAAGATTGCAATTATTTCCACGCAAATTCACACAAATTAAATTATTTTCAACATCGCAATATGTAAAAATATCTGCAATATTCTTTCTGTTGAATATATTTTTAAATGTACATATGTATTTTGCTTATGGTATGTGAAAAAATGCGCTATTGAAATCTGGCTATCAATTAGCGCACCATCGCCTGCCAATGAGCTTAACTCAATAATAATCTCATCCTGGTATCGCCCTTCAATAGTTCAACAATCTTGGGCGATGCCGTCCGTTTTTACTTTTTATCGGATATACTAACTTACAAATAAATAAGATAACCAAAGACTCCGCCTAATACATACGTTTAAATTATAAAAGATTAGATCGGTAAACGGACATTATTATTAATCACTTGTATATGCTTCTCTACATTAGTTAATATTAGAATTACATAGATTTGCTCTTTTATATACTTATGTACTTAAGAAAGAGATTGCTGGATGATATGTTAGAGTTTAACCATTAAACTACAATTTACCAATTTACGTAAGCAGCAATCGTAAGGACATTCATACTAAATATAAACAAATTTCATTCAGATTTCTCAATAAACTTTAAGTTAAGAGAAAAACAAAATCAACCCATAAGTTATGCTACTAACTAATTACAACTAACTATTATAGTACCTAGACAGTTAATTCCGAGTTCGAGATTTTTTTTAATGATTTTTCCTTACAATTTGAATTATCAAAGCTTGGTTGCTTATTTTAAACCTCCATTTCTAACCCATCACCCATCAATTAGCATTTGATCTCAGACAATAACATTTCAATAGTCCATTTGGTTTAAAAATGTTATGAAAAATTTTCAAAAAATACACTTTTTTACTGAACCCAGTAATATGTAGGTTTCCTTCAAAGAGCTGGTGAAATACCATAAAATTTTCTGAGGTCAACTTGTAACTTATATTGATATAATAATTTATCTAAAGTTCTAACTGTATGTTTAAAATCATAAATTACGCTTATATCAAATACTTTGAGATACAATTTGAATGTAAGAAGTATTTAATACTTTACATACCGCGATATTTTAAATTAAATATCCAGTGCAAATTTTTGAAAATTTGGATACATTTGTTGTTTATTTGCATCAATAATCCCTTGACATATAAAAACATTGGCTAGGTTATTCTATATTTGTATACGGTGCTATATATTTTTTTCGTTTTAAAATGTACATATGAACACATATACAGTTTGTAATTTAAAATGCAATATTACCATATTGCCAATACTGGTCAAACTTGCACACCTGTTGCGCGTGGTTAAGTTTAGTTCTACCTATTTAGATAAGTATATAAAAATACTCATATCTAATATTATATCCACAGAATTAAATTTTTTATTATTTGGTCATATTTATTGATTTTGATTTCAGTTCAATACTTGATCAGTGTATCCCGAAAACTCTAAATTCGTTGTCACTACGCAAGAGGTCTGTAAACGGTGCAACATCGAAGTTGTTATGCTGTGTTAAGATTACAAACTTATTATATTCATATATTTTTATATATAGTGTGTACATGTATCTATGTGTAACTGAACGAATTTTTCGATGATTGGGTAATACTATAAATCTTTTCATAAGTCATTATATTCATATGTATGTGATTATATAAGTAAAAAATATACACCATTTTCATTATTAACAACTAATAATGTGTGTGTTAGTTCAAGTACGTATTATAAGAACAATAAATTAAAACAAACTCGCATGGGCAGTTTTATTACTTAATGCTGCAATGTAATATGTTGAATATTTCTCCGTTGTCAATATAGATATATTTATGTTTGAAAGTCCTTTCTCGTAAAATTTAAGTCGATTAAACTAAATCATAGTAACGGAAAACTTACAATAAATAACACAAACGCACGAGAAGTAATTTTAACCTTTTACATAAGGTGCAAAAAATTAAACAATTATTTATATCGATATATATATATAATTCAATGTCCTGATTGACTGAACTGAACTCCACGATATGCGTCTAGGATTTGAATAAAAAGTAGTTGGTGCAATGTGATCTCATTTTCGCTCAAATTTGTATTTGGAATCTTAAGAACTGAAGCAATACTCGTCACTTAAGTAGATTTGTACCGAGCATTAAGTCCATAAGTGAATGAGAAGAAGATCTTATTTTTCAAGATAATTCTGCACCTTGCCATCGGGCATGATCTGTGAGTAATTGAAGAACCTACGGTTATAGAAATAACCTATTTAATTCATTTTAACTCATTTCTACCTAAAGATATCATGTTTGAAGGTCCAATTGCTCAATTGAGAATGTCTGGAGCCTAATGAGCGTAAATATAGGGCGAAAGTCCACAACAATGGAAGACTTTCGAAATATTAATACAAAATGGATAGAGGACAAAGCAAATGAATATTTTAATGCATTGATTGATTCGATGCATAGACTGAAATGTCGGAGTAAAGCCAAAGGTGGTATTATGTTGTTGGACGTATATAGTAAACACATTCAAGGGGCCCAAGCGATACCAAGCCAAAGCTAGTTACGCGCGGATCCTAGAAAACCCTCCTCTCGCCCAAACGAACGAGAGGCGCTGTCGCATGCAAAAAAAACGTGGATAGCATAAAATAGAAAAAAATTGTAAGGATCGGACATAAAAAAGAAACGGGTGGAATGACAAAATTTAAATTTATTACTATAAGCTAAATTCAGTCTAATTATTAATTAAGTAGGTTAGTAGTTATATTTTAAGATGGAAAGCAGTGTTGGCGCTAGAAAATACATGACGAAATCTATTATTGTTAAAAAATACAACTCTAACAGGGTCATGCAATGCAAAATTAGATCTACATAGGGGGAGAGCCAGCGGAATGTAACTACGGGTTAGTCTAGATGGAACAGAAAAGGTTAGTCGCGATATTAATTCTGAAGAATCAATATCACCATTAATAAGATTAAAAATAAATAAAATGCCAAGCATTATTCTACGGTTAGCTAAAGAAGGTAGGTTTTTTTAAAGATGTCTACTACTATATGACAGCAGTCCCACTTCAGCATTCCAGTTCAAGCCACGCAAAGCAAATAAGAGAAATTGTTTTTAAACAGATTCAGTGTGATCCTGGTGCACAGAATACTGTGGAGACCATACGCACGAACCATATTCCAGAATCGGATGAACAAGTGAAGTATAAAGTTATAAAGTCTTAGTTATATAAGGGTCATCAAAATTCCTTTGACCACCTCTTAATGAAGCCGAGAACAGAAATAGAAATGTGGTCAGGAAATGTAAGTTTATAATCTAAGAGAATACCTAGATCATCAACAGCAGTTATTCTTTTTAGATCGTTACCGTTCAGTAAGTAAGAGGCCAAATGTGGACAACACATATTTTAACATCATCTGCATACATTAGGACGCGAGATTGCGTCAAAACAGTAGAGATAATTTACGAACAACGTAAAAAGTAAGGGACCGAGATGGTTACCCTGGGGAACTCCAGAGGTAACTCGGATTATTAGAAAGAAAATTATTAAAAGAAACTTTTTGCTTTCTTTGGCTTAGGCAGCTTGAAATCCAGCAAATCAAAATATTGGGAAATCCAATAAGGTCAAGCTTGTATAACAAAAGAGAATGATTTACTGAGTCAAAGGCTTTCCTAAAATCGGTATAGATGACGTCAGTTTGTTCGTTTTTAAGGATACCCTGGTTAACGAACGAAGAAAGCTCAAGAAGATTTAGTAACAGTGGATCTATGTTTCACAAATCCGTGCTGGAAGGGGGAAATAATAGAACTATATAAATGTTGTACACGACTTGTTAATATCTTCTCAAAAACTTTTGGTATAGCAGACAATTTACATATCCCTCTATAGTTATAGTAGGAGAGGAATATTGAAAGACTCTTTCCATAAAGAGGGAAAAGTCGATGACTCAAGCGATAAATCAAATAATTTCAGCAACGGTCTGCATAAAGCCTCGGCTCCGTACCGAAGTACACAGCCAGGAACTCCATCCGGACCGCGCGAAAACACCGGCTTAATCATTTGAAGATATCGAATCAGAGACTCCTCACTCATTAAGGGACTGAAGATAAAATTCGACCGAGACAGTCTGTAAGGATAGGGCGCTTTAGAGTAGAAAGAAGAAGAATAAGTAGTTTGAAAAAAAGAAGCAAATAGATCAGCAATCGCCTGACCTGAATTTGCTTTCGAATTTTCGTAAGAAAGACAAGGAGGATAAGAGGAAGACTTACGCTTAGTGTTTACAAAATTAAAAAACTTTCTTGGGTTTTCAGAGAAGCTAACCCGACAGTGAGCTAAGTGATTTCTATAACACACAGCGTTAAGCTCGATAAAATTAGACCGAGCAATTATATATTGCGAAATAGTTAAGGTAGCGCCTGAAATTTTAAAATTTTTGTAAAGTCTATACAGGTTCTTAAGGTTAGAAAGTTGTTTACAAAAACAACCTGGTTTATTAGACCTATGCGGAAAATAAGAAGGAATACTGGCATCAAAGCAAAGATTTAATTTATTATAGAACAAATTGACGGCATCACTTATGTCAGTGCAGGAATACAAATTAGACTAATCAATTCCATTAAGAAGTTGGATTAATTAGGGAAAGTTAGCCTTTCGAAAGCAACGAACTCGATCGGCAGATAGATCAGAATTAGTGAGTACATATCAGCTAAGTTCGATCCTTAACTCTAGAGTTGGATGATAAGGGTCTTCAGGAGATGTAAGGGTTTCCGATCTAGATAGAACTACACTGGTAGGTTCAGAGACAAAGCACAGATATAATTGCCGGCAATGAGAATTTCGTGTATTGTTAATTTGACCCAAAGATAATTCAAGTAAACCATCAATAAAGTCATGTCGGTTTGAAGGATTAAGATAATAAAAGTTAACACAAGGATACCAAGCTGTTCCAGGTTAAAGTCACCTAGAACAATAATATGGACTTTGTTGGATAACAACGTAAAAACAGATTTGATTGCTTCCAGTATACAGATAAATCAGACCACGGAGGTATATATGAGCAAGTAAGCAAATGTTTAGCAACATTTGTTGTGCTTTACAATTTTATTCTGCAACGTTCTTAAATTGCCATATGTTTAAAAAGTAGAAAATCTGTAGAAAAGAGTCTGAGTTGAACTGGGTTGACTAAAAGTTTGAAACTCGAGCGCCTGAGCTACTCAGATATTCTATCTGCTGAACCACAGTCTGCGCTGAAAAAGGTTTCAAAGGCAATTTCAAACTTACTGAGATATTTGAATGTAAAAAAGACTGCGTTACTTAAACTGATACATATTTATTTATGTACAAAAAATTAAATTGATTTATTGAGAATTAAAAAAATATAAGAATTGGTTTATTGTTAATTTAAAAAACTTCACGGCGGGCAGGCCTTTCTCTCTCCCTTGCGTCACTCGAACACAGAACTCACAACTTAGAGGCTAGCTTCAGGACCATTACTGCTGTAGCCCGATCGGCTTCCAAACACAAACTTAAGCTTTTCAAAATATTTTTAGCTTCAATGCCTTAATAGGTAATATTTGCAACGCAACCTAAAAGATTTATTGTGCGCTCTTTCTATCTTCTGAGTTATAGTATCTATACACAGTTGAAAATGAGTCTCAAGTAGAAGTAGAAGTAGAAGTAGAAGGATTGCCTTCTACATTACTAAAGGTTATATCTAACACCTCAGATCTATTCTTAGTAACAAAAGTCGGTTCAGGTCGTGCTACCCCAGACACTACTGTGAGCATTAGCGTCACATCCTACGATGAGTGGTATTCCGTTGGCATGGCAGTACTTTGTCAGTGCCAGGACACTCGTCGGTGGTACTTTCTCCTGGTCACAAGGGAAGTAGGCAGAGGCCACGACGATCCTGCACCTCGTATCTGCCGCAGTGACTTGCACTGCCAAAAAAGAGACAGAGGAATTTAATGTCCTTTCATACTAAGATACAGAGTCTCTTCTCTTAGATCCGAAATGGCTTCGTGGTACTTACCTCCTAGACCGCAGATCCTCCCTCTGAAGGTCCAGGTCTCCTGTACTAGCACTAGCGCCAGTTCTAGCCTGGTCATCAACCAGCTGATATCAGCTGAAGGTGATTTAGCTTTGTGCAGGTTGATTTGTGACACGCTGATGCTAAACATCCCAGAGCTCCTTCTCGCTTGTAGGGTTCTGGAAAGCTGGCTCTGCCGTCACCTCTACAATCGATCGCTCATCATCTGATGAGTCGGAGCTCTCCTTGGTCAGCTGCTCAACCATCATTAGCGTGGCGATGTTTAGATCACCGATGGTTGAGACAGTGCCATCCTCTGCCTCGAGTAGCAGCAGAGCTGATTCCTCTGCCAAGTTGGCCTCATTGGACACTGTAGTAGTCTTCGGCCCACTTGAAGCGTCCTCAGCTGGCTCCACCGCTGGTCTCCGATTCTTGTGCAGCAGGCTTGGAAGCAAGCCAAACCTGTAGTATAGCATCGTACCACGGGACCCAGTGTTACCAGCTTTCCCTCCTTGGTCGCTGTGCGCCTTAGGACCACCCAGGTGTCCGGTAGCACACTGCGGTTCTCATCCCGCAGCAGGGCTACAGACTTGGCGACTTGACCACCTCCAGCGCAGGAATCTTGTCCTCCGGGCAGGTGCTTCTCCCCCTTGAGCTTCGGGACGCCGACTTCCAGCCAGTCGACGCTCCGTCCACGCAGTCCACAACAATCAGGCCTGGCCAGCTCAATCTAACCTAACCAGCCCCACAAACGAGCAGGTGTTATATATATATATACATAGCTATATCTTCGCGGCTATTGATACTGATCATACCTTTTTTTGCTGGCACTAAGTAATATACCCTGAGAAAGGGTATACAAAATCTGCACAAAGCTTCAGTGTTATTACATTGGAAAGTTAAGGGTACCGCGAGGAAGGTATGATGAAGAGATATTCCTGGGTAAATCCTTCTTTGAATCACTAGGTAGTCTACCGAACGTACGGCGGGAGAACCAGGTTCTGTTTCTGCACTCTACTAGGTCGTTTAAAGGGATACCACATTCTAACGAGTCTGATCTACCGGTCATAGTAGAATTCAGATAAAATGGCTCTATCCAATCAACCTATCTGGCAGTTTGACCTTACTATCCTATTCAGAGCAGCGATGCTAAAATAATGAAATTGATTTGAAATTAGATGAGATAGCTTCCAAAAATGAACAAGTAAGAAAGCAACAGTCGAGAGTGCTCGACCGTATGATACCCGCAACCCATTTCTAGAGAAAAAAAAAATTGTAATGATATTTTAACAACAAATATACCAAAAATATACTGCAACTTGTGTTTTGTTTGTATATATTTGAAAATAGCGGGTAAAAATCCACAACACCGACATGGCCACACTGTCAACTAAACAAACAAAGCGCGAGCAGCTGCAAGTAAATTTTACATATAAAATTGATTCTTTAATAACTTCCGTTTTTTATTCGATCTCAACCAAATTCACAGGAGTCATTCAGTCTATCATTGTTATTATGCATACCAAAATTCAATGCTCTACGTCTATTATTACGGCTTTTACAGTCTTTTGGGGGCGGAAAGGGGCGTGGCATCCAACTTTTGAAATAAACTTGATCTGCGTAGGACATATAGGAGTACTGTCCCCAAATTTGGTAGCTCTAGCTCTTATAGTCTCTGAGAAATAGGTGTTCATACAGACGGACAGACGGACATGGCTATATCGTCTCGGCTGTTGACGCTGATCAAGAATATATATACTTTATGGAGTCGGAGATGCCTCCTTCTGCCTGTTACATACATTTTCTGTTGGCACTAAGTCATAATACCCTTCTACCCTATGGGTAGCGGGTATAAAAACATAAATGATATTTTAACAAAAAATATACCAAATATACTAAAACTTGTTTTTTTGTATATATTTGAAAATAGCGGGTAAAATACCGCAACACCGTTATGGTCACACTGTCAACTAAACAAACAAAGCGCGGGCAGCTGCAAGTGAATTTTGCATACAAAATTGATTCTTTAATAACTTCCTTGTTTTTCATTCGATCTCAACCAAATTCACTGGAATCATAGAGAATATAATTATTATTATGCACACTAAAATTCAATGCTCTAGGTCTATTATTACGGCTTTTACAGACTTTTGGGGGCGGAAAGGGGTTTGGCATCTAACTTTTGAAATAAACTTGATCTGCGTAGGACCTATAGGAGTACTGTCCCCAAATCTGATAGCTCTAGCTCTTATAGTCTCTGAGATCTAGGTGTTCATACAGTCGGACAGACGGACATGGCTATATCGTCTCGGCTGTTGACACTGATCAAGAATATATATAGTTTATGTGGTCGGAGATGCCTCCTTCTGCCTGTTACATACATTTTCTGTTGGCACTAAGTTATAATACCCTTCTACCCTATGGGTAGCGGGTATAAAAAGAAAAAAACAGGCCCAGATAGCAACAACAGCTCAGTTAGAACGAGGTTTCGCATTCATGATTAGGCAAGATTCAAATACATACTCAAGTGAAGTAGAGTTCATAATAGATTCAGGAGCATCAGACCACATAGTAAAGGACATCACATTGTTTTTGGAAGTTAGATACAAATATCACAATTGAAATTGCAAAGCGCGGAGAACATATAAAAGCTACTGCTAAAGGAATTGTGATTCACAGGAAAATAACGCTGCAAAATGTTCTGTTTTACGAGGACATTCCGCACAATCTTCTGTCTGTCAAAAAGATGCAGGATGCAGGCATGACAATCGAATTTAACTCAAATGGCATAAGAGTTACGAAGAATGGTAACTTAGTATTCGTAGGAATGTGTGAGTATAATGTAATAAAATTTAAATTAAATAGTAACATAGAATTTACAAATCAAGTTGTGTAAATTATCGATTGCGGCATGAGAGGCTGGGCCATATTAGTTAATAATTTGAATCAAGTCGAGTTAAATAAAGATTTATGTGAAGCTTGCATAAATGGCAAAAAAATCTACATCTTACATTACATTTGCAGAATTTAAAAATAAAGAGAATATCCATAGGGCACTCTTTGTAGTCCATTCCGATGTGTGTGGTCCAATCACACCAGCAACCATTGATAACAAGAATTATTACGGTGTTTTTATTGATCAATACACACATTATTGTGTAACATTCTTAATAACATACAAGTCAGATGTATTTTTTTGTTTTCAAAGATTTTGTTGCAAAAAGCGAGGCCCACTTTAATTTAAAAATCGTAAATCTATATATTGATAATGCCAGGGAATACCTTTCTAATGAGATGCGTGAATTTTGCGTAGAAAAAGGCATAAGCTATCATATAACGGTTCCTCACACTCCACAATTGAATGGTGTATCAGAACGGATGATTAGAACAATCACCGAGAAGGCTCGCTCAATGATCAACAGTGCTGAACTGAATAAAACTTTTTGGGGTGAAACTGTTTTAACAGCAAAGTATTTAATTAACAGACTCCCAAGTAGTGCGTTGCAAAATGTAAAGAAAACACCGTATGAAATGTGGCATAAAAAAAGCCAGTTTTTAAATATTTAAAAATATTTGGTTCAACAGTGTATGCACTTAATAAAGTTTGAAAACGTAAGTTTGATGGAAATCAATCAAAACAATACTTGTTGGATACTAACCAAATGGTTATAAATTGTGGAATGCAGTGTCGAGGAAGTTTATGGAAGTTATGGAGTGGAAGTAGAGGAGGTACTAGTTATTCAAAATTCCATATTCCATGAATACTCAAATCTGTCTTAATGTTATTCCTAATTCTTTTGAAGAAATTAAATTTCGTGATGGCAAAAATTTGGAATAGCCATACAAAATGAACTTGACTCTCATTTTGAAAATAATACTTCAAAAGCCTAAAGACGAAAATATATAGTAGATTGTAAATGGGTATTTAATATAAAACATGATGAGTGTGACAATTTAGTTAAATATAAAGCCAGGCTTGTGGCAAAAGGGTTAACTCAAGAATACATGACAGATTACAATGATATGTTTGCACCAGTTGCACGAATTTCAAGTTTTAAGTTTTTATTAGCACTTTCGAATCAATACGACTTATTGGTCCATCATATGGACGTCAAAACTGCTTTTTTGAATGGAATACTAAAAGATGAAATTTACATAATGATTCCAAAAGGCTTAACCCTTGTGGAAGAGAATAAAGTCTGTTAACTTAATAAAGCCATTTATGGTCTCAAACAGGCAGCAAGGTGCTAGCTTGGGATATTTGAAAACGCATTAAAAGAAGTCGGATTTGAAAATTTAGGTGTTGATCGTTGCATATATATTCTTAATAAAGGGGATATATCTCAAAACATATGTATTTTATTATACGTAGATGATGTAGTAATTGCTACTAAAAATTGCTACTACCTGAAAAATAAATTTTAAATGACTGACTTACTTGAAATTTTATAGGTATGAAAAAAAATCTGTAAAGTATGACAATATCCTTGTGGGATATGTCGATTCAGATTGGGCAGGGAATGGGACTGACAGAAGAAGTACTACTGGATATTTATTTAAAATGTTTGAAAATTGTCTAATATCGTGGTGTACTATGAAACAGAAGTCTGTTGCTGCTTTGTCCACCGAAGCAGAATACATGGCCTTATTTGAAGGTGTGAGAGAAGCATTGTTTCTCAAGTCTGTAGTAAATGAAATTAAACTTGATTTAAAAGGTCCAATAACAATATATGAAGACAACCAAGTTTGTATAAGTATTGCCAACAATCCTACTTGCCACAAAAGAATAAAACACATTGACATTAAATAAAATTTTAGTAGAGAACAGATTGAAAAGAGACTAATTTGTTTAAAGTATATTCCCACAGGCTTTCAAATGGCTGACATTTTAACGAAACCATTGCCGGCAGTTCAATTCATCACCATGAGAGGCCAACTGGGACTGTCCGACTAATTAATAATCACTTACAAAAAAAAAAAAAAAACAAAATTGAATTGAATTGTTAGTTGAATGTAAAGCAGCTCTCAACACACTTCACCATGATAATCAAGTAAGAAAGCTACAGTCGAGAGTGCTCGACCGTATGATACCCGCAACCCATTTCGAGAGAAAACAAAAAGCTTAAATGATATTTTAACAAAAAATATACCACAGAATATACTGAAATTTGTTTTTTTGTATATATGTATGTACATACACTGTCAACTAAACAAACAAAGCGCGAGCAGCTGCAAGTGATTTTTGCATATAAAATTGATTCATTAATAACTTCCTTGTTTTTCTTTCGATCTCAACCAAATTTACAGGAATCATTGAGAATATAATTATTATTATGCAAAATGCAATGCTCTTGGTCTATTATTACGGCTTTTACAGTTTTTGGGGGCAGAAAGGGGCGTGGCAAAAATCTAAAACAAACTTGATCTGCGAAAGAGCTACACGAATGCTGTCACAAAATTTGATATCTCAAGGTCATCCACACACTTAAAAAGTAAATATGCATTGGGCACAACAATTTTGATAATTAATTTAACGAATAACTTTTGTTCTACTTATACGACTTTTACCAAAATAACAGGGTATATTAAGAGTGTTAAGCGCAGATGGGTTATCAAATTACACATCATTACAGAATGAACTTTTGGAGTTATACGCAATTTACATAAAAAAAACTGGACATTAATTTCTAGATGAATGTTTATTGTGGGCGAAGGGGGTGTGGCATCCAACTTTTGAAATAAACTTGATCTGCGTAAGGAATGCAGGAACCTATATACAAAATTTGGTGTCTTTGTGTCTTATAGTCTCTGAGGTCTAGGTGTTCAAACAGACGGACAGACGGACAGACGGACATGGCTATATCGTCTCGGCTGTTGATACTGATCAAGAATATATATACTTTATGGGGTCGGAGATGGCTTCTTCTGCCTGTTACATACATTTCCTATTGGCACTAAGTTATAATACCCTTCTACCCTTTGGATAGCGGGTATAAAAAGAACTACTACTACGGATTGATTTACAAAACTGACAGACATGTGCGTTAATATACAGTTCGGGTTCACAGATGTCCTGCATAGCCTCTCCTTTACCCTCAGTGCCTTGGCAATACGTAATCTTAAATAAATACAATATTTATTTATAATAATAAGCTTAATTTTTAAATAAATCTCGCGCTCGGACAGGATAGATTCGGGCATAAAAAAAAAATATAAAAAAACAATTGTAAGGATCGGACATAAAAAAGAACCGGGTGGAATGAAAAAATTTTAATTTATTACTAAAAGAAAATTGAGTCTAATTATTAATTAAGTAGGTTTGTAGTAAAGTTTTAAGATTAAAAGCAGTGTAAGCGCAAGAAAATACATGATGAAATCTATTATAGTTATAACATAAAACTCTTAAAGGGTCACGCAATTCAAAATTAGATCTACATAGGGGGAGAGCCAGCGGAATGTAACTACGGGTTAGTCTAGATGGAACGGAATAGGTTAGTCGTGATATTAATTCTGAAGTAAAAATATCACCATTTATAAGATTAAAAATAAATAAAATGCCAAATGCCATTATTCTACGGTTAGCTAAAGAAGGTAGGTTTATTAAAAGAAGTCTACTACTATATGACGGCAACATCACTTCAGCATTCCAGTTCAAACCACGCAAAGTAAATAAGAGCAATTGTTTTTGAACAAATTTAATGCGATCCTGGTGCATCTTCTTGATAACCATGGTTTTGCTTCTGCCTTGAAAACTTTGAGCGACAGATTTGAGAAGAGGAGCCTCCTAGAAAATCCTTTTCAGCATGATCGAGATTCTGTCCGAGCCTGGAGCTGCTCTTAAAGAGTTGCAGAGCACCATGACTCCACACACTGCACATCGAGTTCATTCGATTCTATCACACCGCTAATAACAGAGGTTGACCAATATATAAGGAGATGGAAAGTCGAATTCATCAGCGAGTGACTACTGAGGACGCACGAACGAATTCAAACCCGGACGAATTCTTTTCGAACGCAGCAGGAGTTCTGCACAAGGAAAAATGTGACTCCTCAAATACATCCCACTTAAAAGCACCTCACATAGAACTAAATACGACAAAACATTATCAGCCCTTGCAGGAGCCGCAAAATAACTTAGAGGCTTTATTCTCTAACCTACTGCAAAACCTTATGGAGTTTATGTCTTTAATGCGGACAACAGTCCAATATCTAAAGCGTAATCGAAACCTATTAATAGAAATGTTGGTATCACATCAAACCAAATAATCAATGACTACTCTACGTACATATATCCACGTGGTATGCTAACGATGTAATGTTTATCTCAGAAACACACCTTGCAAATAAATATAATTTTAACTTAAGAGGCTACTCCTTCTACGCAACAAACCATCCCGGTGGTAAATCACACGGTGGGACTGAGTAAAACTGGATAAAGGTAACCAACTTACTCTATCCACAGTGTATGGACCCCCTCGTTGCAATGTAACTGAGAGTGAGCTTATGCAGTTCTTTAACTTGTAAAAGCCAGAATTTAACGTAAATAAAATTTAAACATAAACAGTCGTTAGAACTGTAGCACAGCGCCCTTAAGATCGTGTCAGAAAGCTTAGCTTTAATGAAGCTTCCAGAATTAGATATTTTGCTTAAAAAATGGAAAAGCTCTAGCGCTAGACAGTCAAAGTTAAGTGTCTATACGTTTCAGATCACGCGACTGTTCCCTTAGGATCGGGAGCTTAAGCCTGTTTTTACTGAAGTTAATAGAACTTAAAAAGAAAAGCTTTAAGGCAGTCACATTTCTTAAAGACTGCCGGCAAGCAAAGTTGGATTGCGAAAACAATTTTAATAAATATATATAACTAAATTGTATATACTATCTTTAATATTAAATATTAAAGAAAAAGTTTAGTGTTATTTAAGAGTATTTGCAGTGGCTTAAAAGTTTTATATTTTTTATAAAATCAAAACCATTGAAAAGCGCAGATCGGTCAGATCTGTTTCGGTGTTCTGGAAGAAATGAAGATGTCTACTCGATCTAGACCAACCGAACCGTTTAAAAAGGCCACACCTCGAACGAGTAGGGCGACATATAGTACATATGCATATATGGGGTCGTATGTCGTGCAGGTATGGCGGGTAATAACTCGGAGCTCAATACAACCAGAGTTCCTAAAGAGCAGCAACAAAGTACACAATAATAATCTGAATTGACGTCTCGTAAAACCAATTGGATCTGCTATAGGAAATATTTAAGCGTGCACAGTGAGCTAAATGAACCTAAAAGCTGACATCGACAACATTGTCAACACAATGATGCATTTACACTTCCGCCCGTAACAAATGACTCTCCGAAAAAATCTCCAGGCTCTGACCAAATAAGGCAAAAAATTGCTATTAAGCACCCATATTGTGCAGTTTGCACTAGCTCTTCAATGGCATTATAAGGCTTGGCCTCTTTCCAGGGAGATAGAAAAAATCAATAGTAATAATGATACCAAAGCCTGGCAAAAATCACACGTTCTGACTTGGATAAATCTATAATAAAATCCTATCAAACCAAATTGGGTTTCATGAAAAACACACAACTATCGAGCAGGTCAATCGCATAACTTCTGAAATACGAAACGTTTTCGAATATTGAGAATTCTGCAATAATCTTGGATGTCGAAGGTGTGACCGACGACCATACTATTGGTGTTGGAGCTCCCTAAGCCAGAGTACTTGGACCTACAATACTTTATATTTCATTCATACATCAGATATTCCAACAAGAAGTCGACTTACAACATCAAGAATACATTTTTAAACATATTCATAGTAAATCTGAACCAAATATATGTACACATCTTTGAGCACTTGAAATCAAAAGTCATAAAGACTTTGGTCAAATTCTGTATGCAAACTAGGCCCCGCGGCTTGCTTTATATGATCAGATCAGAATTCCTAAACAGCCATTTCCTGTCTAACAACGCGCATCTCTGATGTGCGGGCCCTCTCCGCAACAACGCGGCTCTAAATCCGCCACTATGGTGAAAAGAGGCCGTGTATGCTAGGCTTGACTTCATTTCATAATGTAAAATGAGTAGAAAATATACTAGTGAAATGACAACAAGGCTTCCTAATAGCTCTCGTGCACTCGAATTTTTGGACCGAGAATTGGGATTGACTTTTAATTTCCGTGTGCTCTTCCAAATTTTCGCGATTAACGTTGGCGCTGTGGGAACATTCGCTCGCTAATAAGTCGGAGATTCCTCTCTTAGTGAAAAGTACCGTACCTTAGAGGCCATCGAAGATGTTAAGCCAGCTTCACAAGCTAGAAGCTCTACGAGACCCTCTTACGTCAAGAGTCATCCGACGACTTACAAGAAAGTCCACTCTTTCGAAGCAAAAGTGACTTCAAAGGGCAGACGAAGTATGTGATATCTGCTCCAATGATAATCACCCAATACGGTTGTGTCCCCGTTTTCTACAGATTTCAGTTCCCGAGAGGTCGAACTACATCAAGCAAATGAAATGTGTCTCAATCGCTTTTCAAGAGGGCACCCCATAACCTATTTCAGTCTAAGCAGCAGCTAGGTCAAGCCATTACGCTCAAGGCAATAAATAACAAGTAAGAAAGCTACAGTCGAGAGTGCTCGACCGTATGATACCCGCAACCCATTTCGATAGAAAACAAAAAACTTTATTGATATTTTAACAAAAAATATACTGTATAGAACAAGTCACGAATTTTTTTATGTAAATCGAGTATAACTCGAAAAGTTCTTAGTGTATTGATGTGTAATTTGGTAAGCCATCTGTGCTTTAAGTGTGTGAATGACCTAAAAATATCAAATTTGACTGTATTTGTGTAGGTCTTACGCAGATCAAGTTTTTTTTTAATTTTTGACACGCCCCTTTTCGCCCTGAAAACTGGAAAAGCCGTAATAATAGACCTAGATCATTTTAGTATGCATAATAATAATTATAGGTCATTGACACACTCAAAATGTCCATATGCATTGGGCACAACTATTTTGATAAATAATTTAACAAATAACTTTTTTTCTACTTTTACCAAAATTACAGGGTATACTAAGAGTATTAAGCACAGATGGCCTACCAAATTACGCAACATTACACAAAGAACTTTTGGAGTTATACGCGATTTACATAAAAAAAAACTTGACTTTTTCTAGATTTATGCCTATTGTGTGCGAAGGGGGCGTGGCATCCAACTTTTGAAATAAATAAATGATCTGCGTAGGAAATGTAGCAACCTTTGTGCCAAATTTTATGTCTCTATGTCTTATAGCCTCTGAGATCCAGGTGTTCATACGGACAGACGGATGGGCAGACGGACATGGCTATATCGTCTCGGCTGTTGACACTGATCAAGAATATATATACTTTATGGGGTCGGAGATGCCTCCTTCTGCCTGTTGCATACATTTTCTGTTGGCACTAAGTTATATTACCCGGGTATAAAAATAACAAATTTGCTGGTATTTTACAATTTTCATTTAACTGTAGAATTTGTTTAGATATTTTTTAAAACTCGTGCAGTAATGTAATAAAATTGTACATCCATATATTTTTAAATGTCTTTATTTATAATTTTATAATATCTGCACATCTTTTGCAATCATTATAGTATAGGAACTGTAAAATATTTATACTTATTATTAAAATTCTATGCAATTCTGTGTCGCAACTCGGATTAACAGTATGATTATTATGTACTTATGAGATTCATACATTATGTTCTTATCATAATTTGACGTGCTTACGTTATATATGTATGTATATAAAGGAGTTTATGGTATATGAATATTTAAATCTGTATATTGGAAACTAATGTTTGACCTTGCATTCTGTTATTTTTTCAATACAAAACGTATAAATCGTGTCTGTCGACTTGTCTATACATACATATTGATATGTACATATGTATGTATGGATGTATGTACATATATATATACAAATATATATATATATATATATATATATATGTATATAAATATATATATATGTATATATATATATATGGGTAAAGTGGATTCCAGATCCAATCCACTACCCAGATATATACATATGTATTATATAACTGAATTAATTATTATGTAATTTATGTAGGTAACCCCTTACATTAGTAAGTATGGGTGTAACAATACCTTCCGACATTTGAGTATGAATATGTAAAATACTTTGCATATTCATATGAGTATGTATGAATTTGTGTTTCGTATATATTTATAATATTAGAACTATGCATTTTGCTGCGAGGTTTTTACTTCATCTTTCATCATTCACAAAATTAATGTGAAATTACGTTTTAATGAATGCATATTTTTAAAAATATTTGTAAAGGTGAACATTTTTATGAATAAGTATTATGTCTTACATTTCATATTTCCATTTTCGTTATATTAATTACTATAGGAACTTTTTTTTTAAGTTTTTCCCTAACCACTAATTAATTAAATACTTTTTTTGTTATATATCAATACTAGTTCTTTTAAGGACCAAGCATAAGTTGAATTTTTTTGCAAAGTTTGTTTATAAAACAAAATTTAAAATAATATGCAAATACACTAAGTAAAAAATTCATAATAATGTAATATGTTAATGTATATATCATACTATATATACGATTATAAAATCAAATAATGGTAACACTTAAATCATAAAAACCATTAATACGTTTATTTCAATTATTTTGTTGTCAACAGTAAAATATTACGTAATACGCTCCCATGCGACATACCGATGTATGTATATACAATAATATACCAGCATTGTTAAACATATATTATTTTACACATATCCTAGAATTATATTAAATAATTTCATTAGGAATTCTGATCTGGCAATCGTCGCGGCTACAGATGAAATAAAATCTTAATATATGTTACCATTTATAAAGAAATTAATGAGAAAGCTTCAAGACGCGGGGTTTAGTTTGCATATAGAATCAGACTCAAATTCTTTAATGATTATAAGTGTTCAAAAATATATATATTGAATCAGATCTAACGCGAAGCCTCAAATGAGCTATGTACATACGTCTGATAATTCCCTCTGCTTAAATATGTGAAAAAAAATATAAATTAAGCAGTCAAATGTTGTTAAAAATTTCCTTGCTCATATAAGTAGAAAAGTCTCGGATATTACCACAACACCCAAGCGTTAACTTAAGAGCAATAATTTGCCATTGGAATTTTAATTAAAAATATCGTAATACATATATTTAATTTGTTAAAATTAGAGTAAATAAATATTTTAAAAATTCAGAATTCTGGGATTCGGTAGTAGAGCAGACAGACAGACAGGATAAACCTACATTACCTCAGATTTTAATATGAAATATAGAATATAGATTTACCATTTTTAAAACTGTATTTCAAAATTTTGATTTAACTTTATCTTGTATAATGGTTAATAGCGGGTATCTCACAGTTCGAGCAAATTCGGATGTTTGATTGTTTTCTGTAGAGCATGATATACAACAGAAAGGTAAATTATTATAATAAAGAACTTGTTCTCTAAGTATGGTTTAACTCTCCTTATTCCTTGAATCGATTCGATATTCTTGCTTTATTTGGCTTATAAAATGTTGAGATTCAAATTATATATTTGCAAACAAAACATGTATGTACACGTGAACGGATGTATGTGGATGCATAGGTATATTCAAATGTAAGTAATTTTGTAGATGGGTGAATGTAAAGTAAAATGTTGGCACATTTGTTTTTTTTTATCATATACATAAGCAAGTGAAAATATCCATGCTACATTATTATTCACAAATATAAATGTAATGAATATAAATAAAAAATAATTCACAAATTCATATTTATGTTTAGTATTCACGTATTCATGTTTAAATCTAATACAAATTTATAATATATATTAGACAGGTATCCGAAATTTTAAGTTTGCTTCGTTAACTTGAATCATAGCTGATATAAATGTGTGTGTATTTTATATATATGCAGTTATTACTAACGTTTCAATTATTATTTTTGCTTACATAGAAAAACAAAGGCATAAAGCAATAATATGCTAGGAACTCAGTTTGCATCTCTCTTTCTCGCCACTCGCCGTTTTTTCTGCCTGACTCTGTGTATAATACTTTCGAATCTGAACAAAATAATTCACACTATTTTACATATGTATATTGTATGTTCTTTATGTATCTCTACGTATTTTAGACTAGGCATTTATATATATATATATTTTTTTTGTCTTAGCATGTAGAGAAATATTTTCGCTATACGAAATTATGATGTATCAATCAATACTCCTTTATCATCTGTTGCTTTTTATTATATGTATAATATTTCTGTTAAAGCTATTGATACATATGTGTATATATATATATATATATATATATATATATATATATATATATATATATATTTATTTTTATATATTTTTTTTAATAGTTAGGAACAATTCCGTTTAGTTTATAATTAATTTTACAATAGATTTCTTTGTTTTGTTGTTTTACTTTTACATATATATGTATATATTTAATTTCATGAAATGTCATGATTTAAATTTCTTTAAAATAGGAACTTTCAATTTTTCATAGTATAATTAAATATAAAGTTTTACTTGTTTCCTTAAAACATGTATGTCTAGAAGCGAAAATTTTAAAATTTTCATATTCATAAATATTTACGTTCTTCTTTTCTGTGTATCTTCTCCGAAATTGGTGTATATTCATTTTTTCCCACAGTTAGAATCTGCTGCAAGAGTAAAGATTAAAAATGATTGATTGAAATGTATATAAAACTGGTCGATAATAAATTCATCACTTACCAGTAGATTCAAAAACACAGCTCTCAAGTGATTATTTTCCATATTATTTGCCACCTATAACTATTAGAACAATACTTTACTATAACTTTAATATATGAAAGTTTTTATGTTAATTTTTAATATATTTATTATCTACATTAATTATTGAATATACAGTTAAAAAATACAAAACAAGAAATCCTTTATTTTCCTTAAAACAATATTTTAAAGCCTTAGTGATACAACACAATTTCTAATCGTTTAAAATCCATATACGATGAACTGATCAAATTGCAAGTACAGAAAGTCTATGGATTTATGCAATAAAAATGAAACTCGTTTAAAATTCTATTATGAATTATTGCAATTAAAAATATAAAGCTGTAAAATGTTTAACATTTAATTGAATAAATTATCATTTTAAAAACGGATCCCACCATAGTGCTAAAGAAAAATAAAATGTAAAAATAAAAACATTGAGTTTAGTCGAATACATTTTGTTTATTTTTGTACATGATTTAAAAAAATAAAATTCAATTTGCAATAAAATGGTTAGTGATTAAATAACTCTCAAAAGAAACAATGTTGTTGTTTGAGATACATCTCTACTGCTGAATCTTCCGAATTTTGATTATGTAAAATCTATACATATAAGTATATCTAATTTTAATATGTTGCTGCGTATTAAGTTCAAACCACATAGTTTTATCGGGTTTCAAATTATAACATTCTATTTGACTGCGGGAGCAGAGCTTAGCCTTAAGAAATACTAGGTTCACACTTACGCACGTAGTCCTCCACAAATAAATTCAATTAACATTACAATAAGTACATAGCACAACAGACAAAGAAAATTAAATCTTAAAACATGAAAATCTTTGAATCATAATTGACTTTTAACACATTTTGTTATTTTTGTCTTTTTTCAATAATATATTTTATGGATATTTAATCTGCAGAATTTGCAAATGCATCACAATTGTTCTCATATTGTAGAAGTCAATATATTTGGCTTTTGAGTTTATTAAAATTATATCTCTCTTTACAGTTTGTTTTTTTTTTAAATTTTTAAAATATAAATAACATGGGTAGTTGAAGAATTACATTTAAAGGTATAACCGAAAAATATTAGATTTTCGTAAAGTTAAAGTTTAAAAGTTTTGATGTAATAGGTTCAATTTCAGAATTGAGAAATTGCAATGGAGTACTTTCTTTGTCTTTGTATATACTTGTGCTATGCATTTTGTAAACAGAAAGAAAAAACTTTATTTTTAATAGTTCCATTTGGTAACATTAATTTTTTATTCTATTGCAATCCTGAAAAAACATCGGCGGATGTAAACATGAAATATACAGTATGTGAAATAGGAAAATTGGTAAAAAAAAAAATATATATACTGTTCAAGGTTAAATTATATATTTTTATATGGATAAACTTGGCCAAAATGATTTACTGGGAATTGTACGTTTATGTTATGCGTTCTTTAAGAGTGTGGCAATTAAGACAAGTGAATTTCATAATAGGTTAACATATAATAATATATTTATACTAGGTAGTCAGAACTACTAATAAATTGCGAGGCATATTGGAATGTGTTTCTACTTAATTATTGAATTATCAATCATTTGTATTTTCTGAATAAATATTACTTGTTTTGTGTTTAGAACATTATGTTAAGTCTTTGACAACAAATGTGTCATCTTACATGCGAACTTTTTATATAGCTACTTTTACTATTCAAGTACACTTTATATGTAGGTATGCACTTGTTTGTTAAAACAAACAAGTTATTTCGAATCCGAATAAATGTTCGTTTATGTATATTTGTGTTCTGTGGGTAGATCCTTGTAATACAAAATTTGTGCTCATGATAAAAAATATTTTAAAAACTAAAGTTCACACCGATAATAAACGAAGAATGAACATTGAAGGAAATACATGTTGTAATTTGATAAATCTATTTAAATGAATTGTATTAATAAAATTCTAAATTTCACCAAAATCATAATTATAAATGCTAGTTGCAGGTCGCATTTTTAGATTTAACGTAAAACAATATACTATATATATATATGTATTTTATTTAGTTGCAATTTTGGGAAGTCTCCGCAAATCTTACCGGTGATGTGATTGCGGTTAAACAATTGTTGCATAAGGTGTTCACGACTCGTCGATGAATTCTTTTTGCTAACCTCGTTAATTGCTTCGTTTTCTTCGTCGTCAACATCTTCGTTTACAGATATATCGATGGGGTTTACAGCAGTGCCAACTGTCGAAAACTTTGATTTTCCATTACTCTGACGATTGATTTTACCTTTAACCTTGTCCACATTGCTAGAGTCATTTGTCATCGTACCAGTTAAGTTTTCATCCATCTCTGATGATGTATCGCAATGATTCGCATTGAGTACTGTAGGCACAAAATTGCTGCTCGAGACATTGGACACAACATGTTGCATAAGAAATGCCTTAGACAGACTATAGAAACGCTTTTCCCGGTCAGAATCATTGTCTTCGCTGCCGCTGGCATTGCTTTGGTTATATAGCTCACTGGTTTGCTCAATAAAAGCCTTCATCTTGCAAATGTGCTCTACACTAATGGCATGTGTGTTCATATTAACCTGCGGCATATGGCACAGTTGACAGTCTTGCAACAGCTTTTGATGTAGCTCTGCATCAGTCGATGCACAGCTGGGCGATGTGATCATTGTGGACTCTTGTACGGCAGCCAGTGCACGACCAGATTTATGTTTAATGCTATTGGAATTGTTGCTGCTGTTTCCGGTTTCCTTGCCGTTTGATCCATCAAAGCTGTTGTTGTCATCGGAAATGTGCGAGTATTGACGCTGATTCCGAGATTTTTTATCCTTTGCCCGTGAGTTCTGAAACCAAACCTAAAATTCAAAATTTTAAACATCTAATTAATTGGTATATTCGAATATTACTAATGTATACGTATTCTTTATATTCTGGATAACAATTCCCATCAACAACTAATAACTACAATCTTTGGGCTCAGACTTAACTACAATAAATGATTTCGTAAAATTATAAAAGAAAGCAAATAAAATACAAATCCTTCAATAAAATTACTGGTACTGAAAATAACAAAAACTAGTAAGGGTTCATTCATTCTTAGATGTAGTCATCAGTGATGACTCCGACTACGAGATACTATTCCTCTGGGCTCTTAAATCTGGCTACTAATTAGTCAAAATTCAAAGTCTTCTTTAAAATATTTTTCTAAATTAAAAATGCAAAAGTAAATTATTGTTGATTTAAATTAAGTTAATGAACCCGTTGCAAAAAGTGATCTACGTTTCATTGGTTGCGCAAGGTAACCATGGGCAAGAAGTTTCATACCCTTTTTTTTTAAAAATTGGCTGTGAGTGATGAAGAAATGTTTGCACCAAGTATAGTCTCTGACGCGGATTTCATTATATTATATCAACTATCAGTCTCGAGAATGTCATAGCCACTCTGGAAACCCGTCCTACTTTTAGACATGAAACGCCACATCATCGGCATTTTATGAAAATAAATGAAAATCCGAAAACTAAACTGCATATAGGAAGTAACCACACATACACACATAATCAGCAACATAGGTTCACTCTAGGATTGTACCGCTCCAGCTCAAATCTAAAACAGATATGCTTGTACTTACAAATTTTAACCCTAGATACATATAGGATTGAAAAGTTCTAAACACTAAGTTTTTTCAAATTTAATAGTAGAAACTCGAAAACAAGACTGGGAATATTTCTTATTTGAATACGTCTTACTGAAAATTACCTCTATTATGCAATAATTGAATTGATTCACAATTTTTTGTTTGCTCAGGTTAGTTTGATTTAGGTCGATTTATTCCGGACTAGGGACACAATATTACTGTACTGCGTTCATGATGGTCTCTTAAATGGGCAGTTCTGACATAATTGTGTATTTTATTGTGTATGTTCTTGTGTCTCTTCTTTAAACTCACTGCACAGCATATTCCTGATTCCTGATTCCAGTTAGTATAGGCCAATAACAATATTTTTACTAAATAGAACAAAACAAAAAAATAATTATATAAATTAGTGACACATAATTATACTAAATTAAAAATAAATCATTCAATGCTGCGCAAAACAACAAATTTAAACGGAACAAATTGCTACAAAAAATAATGTAATTAAACAAACTATTAAAAATAATAGCGTGTTTGAATGTAGGAACAGTGTTCTTTACGGCTCGAATTAATAACAAACAAAACTTATTGAACATAACAGTAATGACTCATTCGTGTGCACACAATAAACGTAAAACGTTAAAAGAAATTATAGTATATATGGATTTGTACCTTATTGAGTTCTGTCAGATATTTTCTTGCATGTAATGAATCAAAAAACAAACAACAACATCCAAGATGTAATACTATATTGGCAAGTCCGTATTGTTGCAGGATACGGACAGGCAGTAGGATATGACTCACATTAAACAAAAAACAAAAAAGTTAAGTGATCAATCAAGATAGTTTGGACAACTTTTATCTACTCAAATTAGATTAGATTAGCATTAACACAAGCTAGGCTTCTGTCATTCACAGTATTTGCAGTCAAATATTTAAAAATCGATAATCATGATTTGTATTTTTCATACATGTTCAAAATGAACGACATAATGTACATCTGCCGAGATAAAACAATAAACTATCAAATTAATTGTAATAAATATGTTAATTTTATTTTTTTGTTTTCAACTTAAAATATCTGCAAAAATCAGCTGATATTCAGCATAACGCAGCGAACCAATCGAACAAATACTCACGAATTAATCGAATAAACAAAACACAATATTTTAAAATCATGTAAAAACGAGATTTTCACCATGTTCAAAGAGGGAAAGGACCGAACTTTTTGTTTCAAGATTTGATTACTTATGTAGATTAGAGATACCTCAACCTGCCTATTCATAAATTTTCTGTTGGCATTAAGCTACAATAATTTTATCGCTAGTAAATACTGCAGATTGTGTTAGTCATTATAAGCAAAAAAAAAAAATATATATACATATATATACTCGTATATATATATATATTACAACAGATAACAATCTTCGTATGCTTATTAATATGCTTTTGTTGATTTTAATAAAGACTTTGCGAAATTTATGTTTTTTTAGTGCAAACTGTCAGACGGATATTGAATAGAACACTCTGTTTAAGCAACTTATGTAGTAGTTTTATATTGTTGTAACACTTGCCTGAACTACACGTTTTTTAAGATTCACCTTCTTGGAAATCTCCTCTAACATTTTCCGACTGGGATTCGATTCAGTTTGATAACATTCATAAAGGAAATTCAATTGCTCTGGCAGAATAGTAGTTCTCAGACGCTTATTTTGTTTTAATGGTGCATTTAACTGCACTGACGACGAATCAGATGGCAGAGAGTCGTTTGCGTTCGCATTGACATTGACAGATGCAGGTGTGACAATATTTTCAATTTTTGTTGGACTTGTATCATCGTCGTTGAATGTTAGCATTTGCGAATTATTTTCAATCATTGTTGCATCGAGAAATTCTTCAAGATTTTGAAAATACTGCGACTTTTCCATATCGCTTGAATGTCTCACTTTTTCGCTGCTCCGCAACAGTCCGGTGTTGTTAAGTTGTTTATCACCATTGATTGCCATATTTGAGACATCAACATCAGGACGATCATTATCATTATCAATATCTTTTCCAGTTGCATTGTCAGTTATCGAAGAATGTTTTGTTAGGTCAAAGTGCTTGCCTAAAGCGGCACCTAAATTAACATTGATATGATTATTATTGATTTGTTCATTGGAATCATGATTAGTTTCAGTGCTGCAAAATCCAAATCCATTTTGCAAACTCTTTTCATGATCGCCCTTATCAACTCCTCCATTTGCATGTGACTTCGCGTTGGCATCTATCAAATCGTTTTCTGTTTGCTGTTTTCCCTGCCGTCCTCGCTTGCCGATATTGTTTTGAGTTTTATCCGTCGCCACATTCGGCTGCTGTGACGACGGTGCCGTTTCCTCATCAGCTTGCTCATCAGCTGTTCTGTGGGGCGAGGCAACTAACTGAAAAAACTTTTTCGACTCATTTAGTTGATAGTATTGCAGCAGAAATTCTATTGTTGGTTTTTTACTCGAGCTAAATGATGATTGCTGCTCTTGCTGCTGTTTCGAAAACGTCTCTTCATTATGCTGCCGATAGTATTCTAGCAAAAAGTCATAGCTATTAATTTTCTTTAGCTCACTTTGCTGATAGAAATTGCTTAAGAAGTCCATCTCATCTTGTGCTCCCCCGCCACGTTGCTGCTGTCGTCGGCTTAAAAAGTGTTGTTTAGTTTCGGCATTTGTTTCATATAGCATAAAGTATTGAAAAAGGAATTCGTAACTCTTGCCAAAATGGCTGCTGCTTGTTGTATCAAAGTCGCTTGTGGATGCTGCATCCTCTGTGTTGAAAGCATTTTCCGAGTATTTTCGTTTCTTTGCTGCCGGTGGTGTGATCTGTTGTTCAATTTGTTGCTGCTGCTGCTGCTGCTGTTGTTGTTGTTGTTGTTGTTGGGCGGCATGTTGTAGACTTTGCAAAATGCTACCAAATGGACCGTAGGATGCTTGATCGGATGAAGTAAAAAGTCCGGGATTCATCAAGTGCATTAATTGATGCTCGCGCAGTGACTCCAAGTGATTAAATTGCAGTTCGCATTTATCGCACTCAAGTTTTGGCAATCGTTGTGGCTGCTGTTGTGCTTGTTGCTGATCTAAACTGTTGCTGCGCTCTCGCTGTGGAGGCGTTGGTGTTGTCGATGGACTAAAATCAGTAAGCGACGATGATTTACTAAACAAATGTTGTGGCGATGGCGATGAGCCGAATTGTGAATGCGCTGCAGCTGCGGCAGCAGCAGCAGCCACAGCTGCGGCAGCCGCAACATTTTGCGGCAAGCCTGCAGCTCCAACTCCAACTGTAACTATATTGTGGTGTATATCCATTGATGAATTGGAATCCTCCGAACTCAGATTTTGTGCGATTTGTGCCGCTGCTATTTGTGCTTTGGCCGACTTCTTGTTATTCTCTTCCTTGAAACAATGGTTCTTCTGGTGCCTGATCAACTCATAATAGCGCTGAAAAACCAAGTTGCACTTTTTACACGCGTAATTGATGTTTTGCTTCTTCGTCTCCTCCGTCTCGTATAGTGAATTATTGGGTTGATTCTCATAGATTTTGCGTTGTTTTTGACGAGCATTCTGGAACCAAACAACAATCACTCGTGGCGAAAGCAATAAAAGTTTGCTTAAATACTCCAAGTCACTGTCCTTTGGATACGAATTGTTCTCGAAAAATTCCTGCAGTACTTTGATTTGATAATCGGTGAAACGAGTGCGATTCGCTCGCTTGCCCCCCGATGTTGAAGAGGATGAATTCGAGGAATTCGATGAATTGTTGTCGAGTTGAGCACACGCTGCTGTTCCTGGAGCGATTGATCCTGTTAGTTTTTCAAAACATTTACTGGCTATTTGCAATTTTGGTGGTCCCATATTATTGCCCATGTGCTCCAGCTGCTGGGTAAGCATGTCATTCATGCTGTTATATATATTCGGAGTCTGGGGCCGGGAAAGTACTTCAGAACTGCCGCTTTCCGACTTGGTCTCAAAGCAATTTCCTTGTTGCTGCTGATGATGGTGCTGCAGTTGTTGCTGCTGTTGCTGGGAGGATGTTCCTGATGACTGATCGTGTAAGCTTCCATCCAGTGATTCCACTGTTGTGTCCCCTTTTTGCTGCTTTAGAAACTGAAATGCATGCTGTTGTTGTTGGTGTTGATTTTCCGAAGAAGAAGCCAAATTTTCATCTTGTGGCTCAGTCTTGATTTGAACGTCAAGAGGCAACGGCATAGTCTCGAAATCATCTGACTGTTCCGTCTTTGCGAGTGCCGTTTCGGGTTGTTGTGTTTGAAAACAATCCGATAAATCATTGGCTGCATTTACCATTAAACGTGAGGCAGATGCAATTATTTTTGTGGATTCCTGTGTTGGAGCGGTTGGTGTGACACTTGCTGTATCTGCACCTGATGCTGATGTCATTGTAGTAGTTGTTTGGGTTAAGGCTGCAGTCTCACTTAAGGACGTCACCTTTGCATTACCAGTGCGTTCATACTCCTCCAGATTAAGTGTGGTTGATGGCGGATTATTAAAGTTGTAGGGTGAATCCTTGTTCCGTTGCCGTTCCTTGAACAATGTATTGCGAAACCAATGCTTCACCACCTTAAAAAAAAATATAAATCATTAACTCGTCCATTAAATGTAATTAAAATAATGCATGCTTTACAGAGTAAACATATAACAATTCTACTTGTAGAATACCAAATTTGTACTTTATTTTTTTTAAATTTTTATTTTGTATTACTATTATATATATAATCTTTAGAGATACTCTTTTCGAAAACAGCTGAGATTAAAACTAAATATTGGTGATAATGATAAGCAAGTGTTAAGAGAGTTTACCAAAATCTTTGAAATAGGTCAATGTGGTGAAAATGACGAAAGAGGCCACGAGCTCGGGGATTCGCGTTCCTTTTTGTACAGCAGTTGTAATAAAAATGTACTGTATTCCTTGTAAAACAAAGTATGTTTCTTATCTATATATATAAAGTAGTTCATAGACACTGACACTGACAGCTATAGTATAGTACTATCAACGCACAGCCCAAAAAGCTACAATGTATTAGTGTTTAGCCGTGTGCCCCGTAGTTTTGGTAGTGGCTCAGGGGCCAGAGTTGCAATCTCTTAGTTGACCGGACCACCGAGTTCAACTCGGCACTCTATTCTATCGCAAATTTTAATTTTTAAATTATGTCAATTTAAGTACGTTGCAGAATGAAATTGTAATGTACAACAAGTGTGGATAACATTAAAATATATTTGAATGTTGAATAAGCAACAACGATAGATATCTATCTGAACGCGGTTGAGAGAAGGGCGTGGCGGGGGGTTCATACTTTTTTTTTAATTCAGCGACGGCTAAACTTTTTTTTAAATCTATATATAAAACGTGGTTCATAGACACTGACAGAGCTATGTTACTATTAGCCCAGCATAGCCCAAACGGTAAGAGCTACGATGCTGCAATTTTCACACAACCTAGAAATGGACATCTAGGAAATAAATACTCTAACTATCTTTAATCACAGTTTGAAAATTCAATGCATGCAATGTATTCGTGTTGTAATGTACAACAAATGTTGCTAACATTAAAATATATGTATATGTACATATGAATGTTGAATAAGCAACAACGAACTTTTTTTGCTTTAAAACTAAAAATATTTTGAAAGGATTAAGTTTGTGTTTGGAAACCGATTAGGCTGCGGCGGTAATAGCCCTGAAGGTAGTATCCGCCTCTTAACTGGGACTATCTGTGTTCGCTGATGATAAGGTCGAGGGTTCGAATCGGTAACGGGGGTTCAAATTTTTTTTTTTAATTTAGCGACGGCCAAACTTTTTTTATATTATTATATCAGCTACCCATAGGGTAGAAGGGTATTATAACTTAGTGCCAACAGAAAATGTATGTAACAGGCAGAAGGAGCCATCTCCGACCCCATAAAGTATATATATTCTTGATCAGTGTCAACAGCCGATACGATATAGCCATGTCCGTCTGTCTGTCTGTATGAACACCTAGATCTCAGAGACTATAAAATATAGAAACACCAAATTCAAGTTTATTTCAAAAGTTGGATGCCACGCCCCCTTCGCCCACAATATGCATAAATCTAGAACAAGTCACGTTTTTTTTATAAAAATCGCGAAAACCTCCAAAAGTTCTTTGTGTAATGTTGTGTACGTGTAGGCCTCTGTGCTTAATACTCTTAGTATACCCTGTAATGTTGGTAAAAATCGAATAAGTAGAACCAAAGTTATTTGTTAAATTATTTATCAAAATAGTTGTGCCCAATGTAAATGGACGTTTTAAGTGTGTGAATGACCTAGAGATATAAAATTTAATGACAGTAACCGTGTAGGTCTTACGTAGATCAAATTTGTTTTAGATTTTTGCCGCGCCTCTTTCCGCCCCTTAAAAATTAGAAAAGCCGTAATAATGGACCTAGAGCATTGAATTTTGGTATGCATAATAATAATGATCGAATGAAAAAGGAAGTTATTAAAGAATCGATTTTATTTGCAAAATTCACTTGCAGCTGCTCGCGCTTTGTTTTTTTAGTTGACAGTGTGACCATGTCGGTGTTATAGATTTTTACTCGCTATTTTCAAATATAAAAAAAAAAACAAGTTTCAGTATATTCTTTGGTATATTTGTTTTTTAAATATCATTTAAGTTTTTTGTTTTCTCTCGAAATGGGTTGCGGGTATCATACGGTCGAGCACTCTCGACTGTAGCTTTCTTGTTTAAATTAGCGAGAGGCTTCAGTCGCAGGCTGTATTGGGAGGATGAAGTATTAATTTTTGAATATTGCAATACACATGTAAGTTTCAATAAAAAGGTCGATTTAGAAAATGTACAAATATTGCTAACAATGTATCAAATAGCTCGGTGGGCCTATTTTGGTTTGTAATTTCTTTCACCCAAGGCTGCTATCAAGGGGTTGAGCATCCAAACGCATACTTCTTTTTAATTCCGCGACGGGCAAAATTTTGTTTTAAATATTAAATTAAATTGAAGTAATTTTCAAGAAAATACTGAGAGCCATTAGATGGAGACCGCAGTCAGAGGCAAAAACAACAAAAAATAACAAGTCGAGCACACTCGACTGTAAAATACCCGCTACCCAGTGTTGTAGAGCGACACACACTGCGACACGCATACGTGCGCTCTAACCACTCGCCACCAAACAACTTTTTTCTAAGCGTTCCAATAAGTATAAAGTTTTTTCTTTAGAAATTATGAAATTTGCAACATACTTTGGGGGTACTTTTCAAATTTAAAATTTTTGTTACTACTAGACAATTTATAAAAGTGTTTCCAACTATTATATCCATTATAAATAACACACATAATTTTACAAAGTAAAAACAAAATTGTCTGGCTCGAATCCAATGCGTCTGCTTAGCTGAAAGTGTTTTCATATATATATGTGGGCGTAGGAAAGGCGCAAGTAAAATTACATATTTTTTATATCTTCCATGTTTTTCACGCGATTTCACTCAAATTATTAGGAAACGTCAATGTTGGTTTATTTCATAAGTGTGCGAAAAAACTCGGCTACAGCTTTACAGCAGCACCTTTAAAGTATGATTTTAAAAAGTTGTAGTGGGCTTGGTAAAATTCTAAAACAAACTTAGTGTTTTAAAAAAAATCGTAGCTCTAGCTCTTATAGTCTCTGATATCTAGGTGTTCATATAGACAGACGGACAGACAGCCAGACGGACATGGCTATATCGTCTCGGCTGTTGACACTGATCAAGAATATATATAGTTTATGTGGTCGGAGATGCCTCCTTCTGCCTGTTACATACATTTTATGTTGGCACTATGTTATAATACTCTTCTACCCTATGGGTAGCGGGTATACAAAGTTGTGCCCATTTGCATTGGACGTTCTAAATGTGTGATTGAACTAGAGATATCAAATTTGGTGACAGTACTCGCAGATCAAGTTTGTTTTAGATTTTTGCAACGCCGCTAAGAACTGGAAAAGCCCTAATAATATTCTTAAAACATTGAATTTTGGTATGCGTAATAATAATTATAGTCTCAATGATTCCTGTGAATTTGGTTGTGATCGAAAAATATTAAATTTATTCATGAATTAATTTTATAGTGCACAATTCCCTTGCAGCTGCTCGCGGTTTGTTTGTTTAGTTGGCAGTGTGACCATGTCGGTATGTTATGGATTTATTTCAAATATATACAAAATAAACAAAATTTCAGTATTTGGATTTTTATTGTTCAAATATCATTTAAGTTTTTTGTTTTCTCTCGAAATAGGCTGCGGGTATCTTATACTCTAGCATTCTCGACTGTAGCTTTCTTACTTGTCTATTAATATTGACAATACACATGTATGTTTCAATTAAAAAACGTTGTAGAAAATGTAAAAATTTGGAGACAGCATTGCATATATGTGTAATGTTGCGTACGCAACAAAATTAAAAATAATTATAATAAAACAAAATGTAACGCGAGCGAAGCTGCGAGTGAAACTGGCTAGTTAATATATACAATTTAAATTCATATACATATACTAGAAATCTAAAACGCAAACATAACTTTTTTGAAAAACATCATATTGTATTGTATTGAACTCAAATTTCGCACACTTCGTGCGTGCCCTGCATAATACTTACTTTCATTGGTAAATTAGCTTTTTGTGACATTTCCATAATACTTTCTTCGCTGGGCGAGTTATTAATGTCGAAGTGAGCACGTAGAATCTTGAGTTGATCGTCTGTGATACGTGTACGAGCTCGTTTTTGATTATTCGATAATGGTTGCTTTAAAGTGTAAAATAAATAATAGGCCATATAAATAAATTAAAAGAAAATCAATGCCGAATACAATTTCGAAGTATTACCTGATTACCAGCAGTTGATTGTGCAAGAATACTACTTATGTTGGCAGGGACATCCCCTGCAGCAGGTGCTGAGATTTCTGCCGAGCCCGACGAAGAAATGTTAGGAATGCAATTATTATTCTGCATTCCTTCAGCTGCTCCCGTTACTGTTGTTGTGGTATTACCACTGGCAGAGGCAGCGTTGGCTCCAAATATTAATGGAGGCGCCAGATTCATGAAATTGAGTGACATCAGATGATGAAATTGCATTAGGTTAAGCATATCCACTGGATTTATTGGCATTCCCGATACGGCAGCTGCACTGCTAATTTGTTGTTGCACTTGTTGCAAATTCTGAAGACTTTGCAGACCCTGCGAGCTCATCACTCGTAAATTGTCCTGCAAATGCTGTTTTTGGTGGTGTCCTTTGCCTTGTAACTGGTGGGTCAGCTGTCCGTCAGTAGCTTCAACCAGGTCAGCTTCTTGCTGCTGCTTCTTAATCAATGAGGCGGTAAATGCGGCAAATTGATGTTGCTGCCCAGTTGGTAGCGGTGGTGTTGAAGTTTGATGCGATTCAATCGCCGGGGAATCTCGCGCCATCGGTGATCGTGATCGATCCGATGCATTTTTTACTGTCTCATCAATTTTTACAACTAAAATTAAAAATGAATGCATCGATTTTTAGAGTATAAGTATCGGTTCAGTATAGTTCGAAGTAAACTTTTAATTAATTAACTTAAATGTATGAAAGCTATAAACAACACGTATATGTACATATATTTACAAAAAATCCCAGATTTTGATTGCATTAAATTATTTGGAATGTAAGTTTGTTTCGTATGTAACTCTATATATATGCGCAATATATGTAAAAATATTTACACTTCAGAATTGCTTGTCTTATATGTCAATAATTCCTAATTCCTAATTTAAAAATAATATCCAACATGCACACCGTTATTCATATTATTTTAGATTTAAATTACAATATTGTAATCGACAAACATAATAATATAGAGTATAGACCTATAAAAAGGACTAGCCAATGTGTCAAGTTTGTATAGATTAAAGAAGCCCGTTAACGTTTTGTAAGAGTTAAGTTTTACAATTAAAAGATTGCTGGAATTAAATAGACACGTTAGCCAAATATACAGTTTAATCAGTATACAAATTAATTCTTTCGTCTTTGAGTCCTCTATATATGTTGTTTAAAATTTAAGATAAATATTTGTTTGCTGAAGGTAAGGTAGAGATTATTTATAAATAAATTTTCATAAGATGGGTCGTAGAAGACTCGTTCGAAGTCTTCGAAATGAGGGTAAAACTTATAAATATATTGCTGAGGTCATGAGACGTTTACAAAACTTTATCACAAATGCATTGAAGCCTGAAAGAGGTTTAAGAACTCAGCCAAGTTCCCGAAAAACAGAATCATTTACTGAAGACTACATCGTTACACTGGTAAAACGCGACACGTTCATGTATTCCAGGTCAATTGCTAATGCAATTTATAATGTTATATCTTCACGAACCTTCAGGCGTCGTTCACAAACTGCAAATCTAAATCTAAAAAATAGCCAAATCTTAATATTATTAGCTAATTTCAGAGGGTACAAGGTTAAAAATAGCGAAATCTTAATATTATTAACTAAGTTAAATGGGTACACCTATTTGGATTGCCAACCGAAATTGAAGTTGTCAGAGACATAGTTCCATTCCTTTTTTATTGCTATGCTTTCGAAGCCAATCTTTTAATATTTTAATTATGAATACAATATGTTTTGAAAACCTTTTTGTTTGTTTGTTCATTATGGAGAAATAAATACAAAGTAAGATGCTTAAAAGAAAAAAAATAACTCGCACCTATTGTCGCGATCATATGTGTACATACATTAAATGTACATACATATGTATTTACAAATATGTTACACACGACTGAAGTTTAAATATACCATAGAGTATAAACAAAACGATTCCGATTCAAAACTCCAAACTATCGCTTTTTAATAACGGAAGTTATTTGTTTATTTCGAACCGATCGAGGGGCGGAAAGAGCGTGGCTAAATTCTAAATTTAACTACTTTGTGGACATATGTTATGTACCAGAGAACGGCAACGAGCCACCGCAAAAATAAGTATACTAGTCACGCGAGAGTATTTCTGCTATTCGAGTATATTTGTTAATATGAATGAGTATTTTCGAGTAAGTGGGTGGAATGATTGAGTATTTGCGGGTGGCACTCGTGCTTAGCAAAAACACCGCATAATTTTTATGACCTGCAAAAGGGGTAAAAATTCAGATTTTATGCAAATATCTGTAATTTCCGAAAATTAAAAAAAAAAAGTCAGTTTAAAGCATTCAGCAAGTATTCAACGCGTCGCAAAATCATTTACGATCGAGCAAGGAGGTTGGGCGCTCGCATTCCCCGAAATTTGTGAAATTTCCGTAAGATTGAGTAGAACTTGAGAAGTTCTTATTGTAAAAATGTTTAATTTGACAGACAATCATAAAATACCATTGCATTTTGGTAAATCTGACTGGCAGAACAAAATATAGTATATAGTATTTGTTAAGCAATTTTTCTTAGTAGTCCATCTCAACTAGAAACTATAAACTATAAACTATAATATTTATTGACTTACCTAGGTCATTAGGAGTTGTGGTAGTAAAGTCAAATATGTTTGTGTCATTTGCCAGCTTTTCCATGTCATTATTGGCATTAGAAACTGGCGAGACGAGATCTTGAGATTCATCATCCGCAGCCCCATGCGCCAGCTCCATGTGCTTCTGCAAGGCCTGTGTGCTGCGGAAGTTGCGTTGACACTGCGAACATTTGGTGGCGTCTCGCATGGTGTGGTACAACATGTGCGTTGTTAGCTTCTCCTGCGTCTTAAATGCCAGCGAGCATTGCTTGCAACGGTATTTGTAAACATGTCGCTCCGAGAACACGAGACTCATATGCGCATCCTTAAAGTGCGCCAACATTGACGGGATTGTTGAGAATCTCATGTAACACGGACGCTGCACATGGCAGATGCCAAGACAAAGGTAATCACCGTTTTGCATTGGATAATGCTGCCTCTGCTGAGCATGCTGCAGCAGATGGTCATCGTGCTTAAAGGTGGAGTCGCACTGTTGGCAACAAATGCCCGCCTGCACGACGCCGCTGACGCCTCCAGTGGAGGAGCAGGAAGATGTCGTTGTGACGGTGGATGAGGTGGTTGTGGATGGTGTTGTGGTTGTATGATTGTCGACATTGCTTCTGCCCACATCCTCTTCCGCTACCTTTATGGACGACGATGATGATGAGGATCGCTGCCAGGCTTTGTGGTCGACAAGCTGCAGTAGTCGGTCCAAGCCATCACGCGTCACGTTATGTACACTCATCAGATGTGCCTCAAGCAGGGATTTCTCACTGTGGCCATGCTCTAGGCACAATGGGCACGACACCCCTAACATTGGCCGTGGTTCATCCGTACTCCGCTGAGATGGTAATTCATTGCAGTTTTTAACCGAGTGGTCCTGTCCATCGGCATCGGGTCTATTCTCATTGCTATGCAACTGCTCCCGCTTAATATTAAAATGGTCAAGACCACAATCAAGAGCAACTGCAGCTCCATCAGTTGCATCAGATGTGTCAACAGCATCTCCCTCTGTTGTGGCTGTTGTGGGCGTGATACTGCAACGCTGAACTGCTGCAAGTGCCGCAGCTGCAACAGCTGTGTGGAATGCCTGTAATGCAGCTGTGTTAGTTGGTATACTAATAAAATCATCGCTCTCAGCTGTTGGATGCATTGTCTCCAAATGTAGGATCATTTCCTTTTTCGATTGCACAAAATATTCACAGAGATTACATTTAAAGATCGTTGTCGCTCCACTTGTATTTGTATTTAAGTCTAAGCCAACAGTGGTCATGTTCAGATTCGGATTTGAATTCAGATTTGGGTTCTTGCTACCGATTGTAGAGCAACTTGACACGGAGGCTGGCGAATATATGTTGTTGTCTACCAAGGCCGAACCAGCCGATCCAGCATCTGTAGCTGATCCATCGGCCAATCCAACTGTTGTTTCCAAGCTTAGGCCAACGTCACAAGTACCATCTGAAATTGTTAAAGCAAAAATGGGAGACAACTATAGTTATACCAACAGACAATTACTATATGTATATAAAATTCGGTGTCCTGCCTGACTTTCTAGAAGGCTGCCATTTGAATGAAAAATAATATTATAAATAAATCTAGTTATAGTCAGAGGATTGTGTATTTCTATATTGAACCCACAAACCCTAACGTGTACTTTTACCAAAGCTCATCGAAGACGCGCACCAGTTGTACTTTTACAACATATGTATGTTGTATGTATCATCAAGTAAGAAAGGTTAAATCGAGTGTGCTAATCGTGGGATAGTCGCTACCATTTGGAATAAACACAATACACTTATGTGGCACAAACCGCAAAAAAAAAGCAACCATTCCAAAATATATTGAAATAAATTAATATTTTATAAAAATATACCGTATAAATTAACAAACTAACCAAGTCCTTATTTGTTTGTTCCATAGTTACTTTTATCGCAATCAAATTTTCAGACATCGCTAAAATTGTACATATTACCATTAATATTACGCTCGTTATTGTCAAACTTTTGAACAACAAATGGTATCAAAGAAAGACCTCTACCTCTTATAGTCTCTGCGATCTACGTATCCATACATATAAATTGAATAACAGACGGTCAAAGCTATTTCGTTTCGGCTGTTGACGCTGATCGAGAATATACGTATACTTTATGGTTTCGGAGATGCTTCTTTCTGTGATGTAAATGATCTACCTACTGTTTTGACGCAATCTCGCGTACTAATGTATGCAGATGAGGTTAAAATATGCCTGCAGTACAGGGATTGCCCATGCCATATGAAGTTGCAGAGACTCTTTTCAATCGTGGTGCAAAGTGAACTTGTTAAATTTAAACTGTTCCAAATGTGTTGTCCACATTTGGCCTCTTACTTACTGAACGGTAACGATCTAAAAAGAATAACTGCTGTTGATGATCTAGGTATTCTCTTAGATTATAAACTTACATTTCCTGACCACATTTCTATTTCTGTTCTCGGCTCATGTTCATTAAGAGGTGGTCAAAGGAATTTGATGACCCTTATATAACTAAGACCCTTTATACTTCACTTGTTCATCCGATTCTGGAATATTGTTCGTGCGTATGGTCTCCACAGTATTCTGTGCACCAGGATCACACTGAATCTGTTTAAAAACAATTTCTCTTATTTGCTTTGCGTGGCTTGAACTGGAATGCTGAAGTGAGATTGCCGTCATATAGTAGTAGTAGACCTATCTTCTTTAGCTAACCGTAGAATAATGCTTAGCATTTAATTTATTTTTAATCTTATTAATTGTGATATTGATTCTTTAGAATTAATATCGCGACCTTTTCCGTTTTATCTAGACTAACCCGTAGTTACATTCCGCTGGCTCTCCCCCTATGTAGATCTAATTTTGAATTGCGTGACCCTTTAAGAGTTTTATTTTATAACTATAATAGATTTTATCATGTATTTCCTAGCGCTAACACTGCTTTTAATCTTTAAGCTTTATTACTAACCTTTTTAACTAATAATTAGACTGAATTTAGCTTATAGTAATAAATTAAAATTTTTTCATTCCACCCGTTTCTTTTTATGTCCGATCCTGTTTTTCTATTTTATGCTATCCGCGTTTTTTTTGCATGCCCGAGCCCCCGAAAACTGAAAAAGCCATAATGATAGACCTAGAGCATTGAATTTTTGTAATAATAGTTATAGTCTCAATGATTCCTGTGAATTGAGTTGTGATCGAATAAAAAACAAGGAAGTTATTAAAGAATCAATTTCATGGGCAATATTCACATACAGCTGTTTACGCCTTGTTTGTTTAGTTAACAGTGTGATCATGTCGGTATGTTATGAATTTATTTTCAACTATATACAAAAAACAAATTTCAGTATATTTCTTTAGTATATTTTTTGTTCAAATATCATTTTAGTTATTTGATTTGTCTCGAAATTCTTTCGACTGTAGCGTTCTTACTTGTTCTAAAATAACTAAGCAAAAGTTACGAAAATCTGTATTGGAGGTAAAAGTACTATGATATGAATATATCACAGCAGTCACAGTCTGATGATAGCTTCTTACAAGACCATTGGAGCTTTGACTCCGGTTGTAATTCAGGATCAGTGTCGGCCTGGTCGCCATTGCACAACGTTTTAGTTAATTTCAAGGCAAACAAATTTAGAGCAGCAACATTCAACAGTTGATCCTACCAAATGCGAATATTTTTCAAATTCCATTACCAATTTCAAAGCAATTTCCATACAGACTTGATTGCATCGAATTAAAAAAACGTCCGATATAAAATAAGAATCGAGACGTACATCGGGGGAAAGCAAACTTGGGCAAAAGAGAACAAGAAAGGAGCAGAAAGAATCAAACTTACCAAACTGGTACGGGTGTATGTGGATATTTCTGTTACTCTGTTTTTGTTGTCGATGTTGTTGCTGTTAGTGCAATAATCATGCGCAGCTGTTGTGAGTAAAGTGGTCACAGGCTACCAAAAAGATACGTCCGATCCACCGACATATTCCACCACCACTACAATAAGCAACACGCCACACAACACAAAGAACGCCTACTAATTTGGGCTTCTATAGACCCGTATTTTAATTTAAAATCAACTTTGATTCTTTTATTCTAAGTTATGAGAAAAAACATAAGTTAACAAAATATTTGTATATACATATAGTAGGATAGCCTGCTACAGGTGTCTCTATATTTTACATTTGGACAGTCAGACGAACGGGCATGTTGCGAAAATTTTAATTCTATTAAAGTCACTAGACTCTTTCAACCTTTTTCTAAAGTGAGCGGGTATGAAATACACGCACAACCTCAGCTTTAACACCAATGCACCAGCAGTAACAACAATAACACCAGTATCAATAAAGCTATGGCAGCAGATGGGAGAGTTTGAAAAGAGGGAGTATGGTGGAGGGAAGAATCACAGGGCAAGCTCACAAGCTCAAGGGCTCACTTATGACTTAAGATGGTTAGCGTCATTAAGTTGCCCATATTGTGGCTGTAGCCGCAGATAAGAGTTTTTCACAGCAATTTTTTTATTTTTAAATGAAATGAAATGCATTAAAATTTAAATCTGACAAGTGAAGCGTTTGATTACATCACCATAGCGCTGCATCAAAACTAATATTTTAGTATGGATAGAACATCTAATTTATTATAACGTAGGTTCCTGGGGTGATTTCAATAGTCAAGTCGAGACTAACTGTCGCATATTTTTATGTTTATTACTAAACACATAAAATAACCATCGCGGAGAGTCGAAAATAATTTGTAATGTGTTTTTGTAGGATTTCGAAATAAAACTTTGCCAAAAACTTTTCTAATATGATAATAGAATTTTCAACTGTTGTTGAATTTTGATTAAAATGGTTTATTATATATTTGGCCAATAATCACAAATAAAGACAGATGCACGGAAATAAACAAAAGTACAGAACATCAAGTTTGAATAGATAGTACTATAAGAGACCATATGCTTCTGTGGCTGTGGTGGGTGTCTTGCAGTTGTGTGCAATTTCCGATCCAGGTCCCGATCCACATTCAGTTTCAGTTTCAGTTTGGTATTCATAAATGCATTCCGTGAAGAGCAGTGCCAAGGGTTCCAAGCCCTGCACAATGCCCTCGCATCAGATATGCGAATCTCATATTGCGACCATATATTTGCCATGTAGTCTTGCCTTTGTTAAAGACAGACTGGGGCTGCGAGTGGTGACTGGGGACTGAGACTGCGATTGGAAGAACATTGCATAGTGGGGACTGAAGTCGGCTTGGAGCAAAGTGTGCACGTCACTAATTGCAAATTCGATGGATACACATAATCGTTTTTGCATTCTTAAGTAATTTGTAATAATTTCCTCAAGGGTCAGCCACAGCGTATAAATCTCACAGCTCATATAAGTCGCACATCGGCAACATCGAAGAACGACACCAACCAAGTGAGAGTGTATGAGAATGAGTATAAACATACATACATACATACATACATACATATAAGACCAGGATGAGGGCGATAATAATCGAAAAGCGCAGGCAAAAATGAATTGAACAAAAATCAGTGCTTAACGATGAGTTACGAACTGAAACTGAAACGAGCCCTACAAACTGTGTTATATCAAGACCTTACGCGCCATATGAAACATGCATACGTGTCCATGGATTCATTTTAGCAATTCCACTATAAAGTCGAGTATAACACTTACATACAATATATGGAGACTACTATACTAAGCAATTAGCTCGTAAAGCAATGTTTGGGCTATAGATAATTAATTACGTTGAACCAATGGACAAGCTCGCCAAAATTTTAATTGCCTGAATTATATTTTTGATTGTTTTCTATTGATGCAAAATAATATGGAAATTCTTAAATAATTTGATAGAATTTAGTAAGTAACATATGTAGTAGTAGGTTAGGCTTACCTTCACCGATGCTTGATAGTTCATCGGTAACTTTGAATACTTCGTTAAGAGCAAACATTTCAAGATTTTCAGTTCGTCGTTGCAAGCAAATAAATTGCTCCACCTGCATGTGCCGCAATCCTTTAACATGCACAATCATCTCATACAAATTCTTGGCCCGAAAATTGCACAACTGACAGCACAGTAGTTTTTGGGGCTGGTGATCCTCCACCTGATCCATGGGCATATCCTGTGCTGTCTCCTGCATGCGACTTTGCTGAATCAAATAAAGCAAATGCTGAAATATCATGCGCATTGAATCGTGACGCATCTGCTGCGAGTGCAGCGATAACTTTTGTATGGAGTTGGTGTAAAAGTCACAGCAATTGCACTTCAACTGCACCACATTTGTGGCTAGTTGAGGCTGTTGATACTGCTGAAGCTTGTATTCGTTCCTTGCGCCGCCTTCGCGTATATGATTGATGAAGCTCAACTTTTGCAAATGTTTGTCTGTTTTGCTGTGCAACTGAAAGTTTGCCTTCAGATTTGTCTTGTAGTTGCATAATCGGCAAATATAATTGTTATTATGAATGACCATTATGTCGATGGAAGAGCTCGACGATTGCCGCGAACGATCCAATAGCAAATGCTGATTAAGTTCGTCAAGATTATTGGTACTAAAGCAGTCGCATACTAGACAACTGTACATCGCTGTTGGCCACAATTCCGGCAAACTGCTGGTCAATAGAGCAGATTGTGTGGACTCCAAGCAAATGGTTTCACCAGATGAGCCCGACTCGCACGAATTTCCTACGCCCACCCCCATTCCCATGGCCATATTCAAGCCCATCTTTAGCGATTTCGGCGAGTATGTAAATTGATCGGGAGTGCTGTTCACTGTCGATGGTGATGTGGGTGACATTTTACTGCTATTCGCTGCCGTTTGTTGCTGCTGCTGCTGTTGCTGTTGCTGTTGCTGCTGTTGCTGTTGCACTGCTGCATTCTGTTGAATTAGCTGAATCATCAGGGCCTGGTTATAGGCTAAATCGGCGAGCGCAACCTCTGAGACGGGCAGAAAGCTGTTGGAATTGCCACCAGCTCCAGCTGCAGGTCCCAATTGCTGTTGTTGCAGCAAATTGAACGCCTGAATGTGTTTGATATTGTTTTGGAGTACGGCCATATTGTGCGTATGCTTCTCACTGGTCATATGAATACGAAGATTACGCGCCACAGACGTCTCATAGCTGCAGATGTCGCAACGAAATGACGGTTTTGGTTTGATTGAACTTGCTCCTGTCGACGATGATGAGACCAACGCAGGCGAACCCGAAGCATTTTTTACATGACTGGCATTAAGGTTGGCGCTTCCACTGGACGAGGAGCATGAGGATCCCAATGAAGCCTGCTGTTGTTGTTGTTGCTGCTGCTGCTGTTGCTGTTGCTGAGATGCCGCCGACAAACCGACGACTCCTTGCGACTGGGAAGAACTGGGAGTAGGCAGCAGTAATTTGGCTACCATATTCTGTGAACTGTTTAACTCCTGCATGTTGTTCAGGTGCTTATCGGACTGCATGTGGATGGATAAGTTGCCCTTGGTCGTCGTTGAATAATTGCAGATCTCACAACGATATGGCTTATAACCACATGAGTAGGACTCGCCTCGTGCCAGCCGTGGATGCTGCTGACCTGAACGCATCACACCCATTTGCAATCACCCAGAATGAAATCCACATTAAATCAAGAGAATTAGCAAATACATATATTGTAAGAGGCAACTTGTTGTTTGTTAATATTTTTAAGTATATAACAAAATAGATTCACTAATTTAATTATTTACCAAATCCAAATAAACTAGTACACATTTATTAGCATGATGTATACAAAAATCTAGCGAGAACAATCGATAAATTGAATTCTCATGATCGGTTAATGTACAAGATTTTAATTGAAACAGTAGATAATCAATGCAATTAAAATTTATCGTTTTGTAGATTTAGTCGTCTGGATTGTATATTTATTGCCCAATTTTAAATTTAAACTTGATGATGTTTTAATTCGAAGTGTTCTTATTTTACATTTGTATTTAATTTACATATTTAAAATGTGTGCCAATGGTCTTTGATTTAGTTTTCCAAAATGATTCTAAACTAATGCGTGCTTCAAGCCAGCAAATTTTTCGGGTTTTTTGTTTTTTGTGAGAAAAGAATTGATCAATTTGAAACATAATCATCCCAATTTTGAGCAAGATTTCGTTAATTTTCAATGTTTTTCAAGTTCATTTCAATTGAATATTCTTGTTGGTGTTTTTAATTTTATTTTAAGTTTAATATTTAGTTTGATTTATAGTTTTCAATATAAAAGTTATAAATTGCTCGTTCAACGGGGTTGCACTTGATTATACACTTTTAAATAAAGCTAAAGCTTTGAACCCATAGTAGATTAACTTGCTGTTTCAATATCCAATCGTGTACAAATTTCCAATGTTAACTATTTTGAATGCGATGAGTACGCCAGTCCAGACTTTTCTTTATATTAAAATAATCAATGACTTAATCTGTAGTTATTAAATAGACTTACCTGCTAAGCAATAACCACAAGCACTTTCGCCATCCGGATGTTTTTCCCGCATATGAATCTCTAACGTCTCCTGATATTTATAATGCCAATTGCATTGCGGACATTTAAGGGTCTTACATGAGTTGCGTGTTGACATCTGAACTCCGCTATTTAAGCGTGCCGAATTCAAAAGCATTTCACAACTGAAAAAAAAACAAAACAACAAAAATTATAAGAACTTAACATTAATAATTTGGTTAAGACTTTTTATAGTATTTATAGACAAAGTAAAAACCAATTTTATCCCCTCCATTAACTCTCTAATCCAGTCCATTAACCATAATTACATATGTGGGCACCTTGCAATACGAAATTATTTACCAACTAGCGTTATAGCGATCGAACGGCACACACACCGTTCAATTGTAGAACTGCAGTGGAAAGTTGAGCGTGTGACGTACGTCTCAAGAACGAAGTTTCTAAAATTTAAAAGTTTCTAAAAATTAATTCAAAAATATTGGAATCACCATGCCTGCGAAGAACTTTAAAATAATTTGTTTGCTGTTCTCCCCGCTGTAGCCCCTCGCGTATTTCATTTCCATTTAAAATTAAAAAAAAAAAAACATCCTATCTTGAATCGAAACCCTGCACAAACTTGGATGAAATAAATTCCAAAAAACAAAATTATCGCTCCGAGTTACTTTCATGTAAAACCAAATGAATTGAATTGTTGCTTACACAACATTTTTGCTATTTTGTTAGCAACATTTCTTTATTTTCTGCAAGATTCTTAAATTGAAACATAAATCTGTACATTGCCGTTACAAACGCGTACATTTTTTGTAAAACACGCAAAAACAAACTAAGAAAAATGATCTGTATTACATTAAGAAATTCATTTAAGTCTAAAACCTTTCCTTACATTGAACCTTACGGACCATCAATACATCAAATCTTTAGCCCAACATCGATATTTTATTTGGAAAGCATCAATCAAGAGCGATATCGATATTTTTCCCTAAAAATAACATCTCTATCCCAAAAATAAAAATTGAACCGAAGGTGCTTGAAATAGAAGACGCATTAGGCATCTTACATGAATGAGTCAAATATTTCCTAAACAAATGAAAAATACGACAGTAGGCTGTCGTGTTGTCTCAAAGCGCAAAATAAAAACAATGTGGGATCCTTCCATTGAATCCGTACTGACCATACAGGCTTAAGTTTATAAAATTTTAATTAAGAAGCTTTGAGTGAAAGTGGTAGATAAAGTCGAGGTTATAGGCATTACAATTCTTTGAATATAAAAAATCATCAAAATGGCTGCCATGTTTGCTACAGGTGCGCACGTGAGTCACTTCAATAAATCAGTGAAATTATGCAAATTTCACAATGAATTGAATCCATCTTCCCATGGCAATTATTTGTTACTAAATTCTAAAGACAGTTAACCAAATATTAAATAATGAGGTAAATTTTTGCAAAAAAAAAAGGACCTTTACAACGGGATCGCTGATTTTGGCATAATGCTCTAAAAATGCATTACTTTGAACATTTTCATAAAAATATGTTTTCTTAGAGAGGTCGATTATATCGTTAGACACATTTTGAAAAGTATTTGATGGCAGTAATTATAAGATTAAGCTACGCCTATTCCCTTGCTTTGTCAAACGTCGTTTTTAGTTAAAATTGTGTGAAGCTATTTTCGTTAGTAACATAATGTCCAATAATTCTACAAACATAATTGAATGCAGATCTTTCGGTTTATGAGGGCTTTAATCTGTGGATTCAAATGTACATGCATGTATGTATATGCATTCGTATGTATTTCAATGAAATATTATCCATTCTAATTATTTAATATGAATTCGAGCGACGACTCTATTCTCTATACAAAAGACAGCCAATGGGAGAGCCACGATCGCGACAATGTCACCCCACATACAAAAGTGTTGATGAAATTTTATGTATCTCCGTAAATTGCGGCAATTGAAGCTGAAGAGACATGTGTATGTATATGTATTTATCAAGTGAAATCAGAGCAATTGGTCTAATTTATTTTAGTTAAGCTGCCTCGCCCTTGTGTACGTAAAATCTCCGGCAGCGATTCCCCAGCCCGTCGACACCCAAGTCATTCTCAATTCCCAGCTCGCCACACCACTAAACTGCATTAATTCACATATACTTGATTAAGCAAGTGTTTGGAATTTACATATGTACTATATCTATACATATATCTTAGTCTTTTATATACATACATTCTAAATACCCCAATTGTATGCCCAATAGCCGCAAGGTGCAAGTTCGTTAATCAACATATTCATACATACTATATAGTATAATATAATAAATTAACTAACTAACTAGTCAGTTTCGCCCGCATTGAAACAGCATCCACAGCTGAATTGAATTAGGCATGACCCTCTTGTCTGTTTGTTAAGTTCGTGGATATCAATGACACTTGGTATGAGGTAACAGCATTTTTGCAACATTTTAATTAGATTTGATTCTATCGAAAGATAGCAAAGTTTCATTTGTATTAACATACTGTGAAGGTTGTTGTTATCTTCACATTGCGTGTCCGGTCATAAGTCAAGCTGTCATATGTCAATCCTCCTTTATCTCAAATAATGTGCAAACAATGTGTACCCACGAAGTTGGAAGACCAAATCCCCAGGTTCATTTGCGTTTAAATGAGCATTCGTCGCTGGTTGTGGCGTTATTAGGGACTATTTGAGGGTGTATAAGTACATATATAACCAAGATTTTTATATGCACTTATGTATACATATGTATGTATGTGGAAAATTAGACTAATGAGTTATTGTGCAGCATTGGCTACATTTTAGAGGGGTGAATAATTTCCTTTGAACAATTCGTAGCAAAGTTCATCCAGCAGCAATAATTACACATATTTTGCAAATCAAGAAAAAAAAGCCTTTCGCAATGTCAGCACGTTCAATCAGTTTGCTAACGGCGCAACCCCGTTATTGCCCCGTTCAGGAAAGGATAAGAGAACCCGTAATCGGCTGGCAAGGACAACCCTTGCTAGCCTTGCTAATGACTAGAGCAAATGAACCGCCAGCGGCACTTGTTTTCTCACGTTCAAATTATAAAAATTACGCTTCAATAATACTTTTTGGCATTCTGAAGCTCTGTTGTCAGCACTGCTACTGTCATCTATTAGATAAAGAGTAAGGATCTATTTATCGCGCAAATATAATGATCATACTAAATGAATATCGACCAAGAAATTTAAGTTTTACAACTTTTTATACAAAAACAAGTAAGAAAGCTACAGTCGAGAGTGCACGATGGAAAACAAAAACTGAAATGATATTTTAACAAAAAATATGCCAATATACTGAAATTTTTTTTTATATATATTTGAAAATAGCGGGTTTAAAATCCATAACTTAACGACATGGTCACACTGTCAACTAAACAAACAAAGCGCGAGCAGCTGCAAGTGAATTTTGCATATAAAACTGCTTCTTTAATAACTTCCTTGTTTTTTTTTTTAATTCGATCTCAACCAAATTCATAGGAATCATTGAGAATATAATTATTGTTATGCATACCAAAATTCAATGCTCTAGGTCTTTTATTACGACTTTTACAGCTTTTGGGGGAGGAAAGGGGCGTGATAAAAATCTAAAAAAAACTTGATCTGCGTAGGACCTATAATAGTACTGTCACCAAATCTTATAGTCTCTGTGATCTAGGTGTTCATACTGACGGACATGGCTATATCGTCTCGGCTGTTGACACTGATCAAGAATATATATTCTTTATGGGGTCGGAGATGCCTCCTTCTGCCTGTTACTTACATTTTTTGTTGGCACTAAGTTATAGTACCCTTCTACCCTATAGAATTTAGCCACGCTTGTTGCGTTGGACATTTGGTGACTAAATTCAAATCCCACTCGTAGAATTTTCAATATAACTTACAAGGGTTTTTATGCCCGCTATCCATAGGGTATAATACCGAGATTTCGTAATATTTCAAAAATATGTTCGTGCTCTACATAACTGGGTATTTCACAGTCGGGCACACTCGACTGTAGCTTTCTTACTTGCTTAAATAACTTCTGTTTTTCAACCGATCGCAAGCAAATTTTCGGAAATCATTTATTAAGCGTACCGAAACTCAAAATTATACTCGTCATAGTTTTTATTTCAATTTGAGAGGGTCTGCGTAAACTATACTGTCCAAAAGTTTGTTGTTTTGTCTCTGAGATATTGGTGTTCATAGAGACAGACAGACATATAGACTGACGGACGGGGTATAAGTCACGGCTGCTGACACTGATGAAGAATATCCCACTGCCTGTTACATTCATTTTATCTCGGCACTAAGTTATAATACCCTTCCAGCCTATGGGTAGCGGCTATAATAATAACCACTCAATAGATTTTTGACTCAAGTCTGACGTGAAACTGCAAGACTGTCCGCCAATTTCGTTAGTGAATAAATTGTTATGGGTTTTCGCGTTACTTTATCCAGCTAGAGGTCAAATCTAACATATGCATGTATGCAATGAATGCAACTTTAATAAGTCACTCTGGTTGACTGATAGTCGTAGATTTATATATAGTGTCAGGAAGCAAATGTATTTTCGCTACCAAATACGAATACGAATATGTTCGGCTTGCAACTTGCAACTTACCGAGCACCGTCGACACCTTGAGGTCGTCCATTGATATGGTCAGAGCAGGCACCAATTGTGAAACTGGAAGCAGTCGTCGTGCTGCCCATATTGACAACTGATGAAGCACTGGGCGAAATGGGCATCATGGGTGTTGTCAATCCGCCACTGGTGCTGGTGTTGGTGCTGGTGCTGGTGTTTGGAGATCTTAGTGGTTGAAATTGCGTTGGAGGCTGTGAAGTGACTGGCGACTTGATGCGAGGTTGAATGTCTACCAATTCGCACGCTTTGCAGTCGACACCCTTAAAGTCTAGATGTTCTGGGCATTTGCTCGGGAACATGAGTTGCTGCTGCTGCTGCTGCTGTTGATGTTGGTGTTGTAGTTGTTGTTGGAGAAAGTCCGAAAGTAGTTTGACACCTCGTGCGTTTTGCTCGTTGGCCAACGCTGCTAAGGATGCATGAAAGGAACTAAGATGAGCGTGAGCTTGAGCTTCTATCGGTGGGAAGATGCCGCCTGTGGTTTGCACTGGTTGTTGTAGCTGTTGTTCTTGCAGAGACATTAGATGTTGATGCAACATGTCGGTCGCCGTTGCTGCGACAGCTTCTGCTTCATCCGCATCTACTGTTGCAGGATTTGAATGTACACCTTCGGCAGCTAGTTCTGGACGTGATGTTGGAGAAGATGTTGAACCCAGGACAGAAGTGGATTCAATTGGTATCGACTTATCGTTACTTAGATTATCAGTTCGAGTTGCCAAAGGCGCATCATCACCACCATCACCACATGGCTGCTGCAGCACTTCCAAATCATTCAGCAATGAAGCTGGCGCTAAAACTGGTGTGGATATGGACAGTGATGCGACGACACCCATTGAGTTTGACGATGATGACAATGATGATGATGATGGTGGTGTTATTGTTGGTGTTGTTGCTCTGATTGCATTTGTATTGAAGCAAGTTGATGTGGATTTTGTAGGGATGTTAATATTAGTCTTTACGGTTGCTGCATTTAAGGAACTAAGTTTCACAGTACTCTTGACTGCTACTTTATTAGGTATAGCCATCGTTTTCGCCCCAGCATCTTCATTGTCACCATCGTCATCGTTATCGTTACGGTTATCGTTATCGTCACCGTCACCATCGTTTCGATGATCATCGTTGCAATCACTATCGCTTTGAGGACAACGGTTAGCAGTGACGACTGGATGCGCTGGCTTCTCCGCTAAACTGCAGCCACTTCTAGAATCAGCGACGCCGTCGTCGTTGACTGGATCGAGTGGCTGAAGGAATGATATCTGTGGCTTTTCATCCATATTTCGCTGAATGATGGCACTGGAATATTCGCGATTCAGCAGCTGCTGCTCAAGCTCCGCCAGATTGAGACCGTGCTCTGCTTTCGCGTGCAAACTAAATGAATTAACGTTGCCGAACGACAATTTACAGATAAAGCACATCAATATGGGTTTATGCGAATGCGTTTGAAATACATTTGCTCCGTCCTGGCAATGCGTATTAACATCTTGAGCGGAAACCACACGAAACGAGTGAATTTTCGGGCTCAGCTGGTGATAATCTCCGTGCTCCGCTACGATTTGATCTTGCAGAGGACGCACTTCATTCGCTAATGATTTCCGCTCGTCGGCTTTTCTAACTTCACTTCCAGTTTTAGGCGTTCCAGTTGGCGTTCTTGATATGCCAGTTAAATGGGCGGCGGCTATAGATGTAGATAATGTGCTGCTGCTAGTAAGTGTGGTGGATGATGTCAAACTTGTACTCGAAGGGATATTCGCATTGTCTGCATCGATAATAAATGCACTGCCATCAAGATTGTATACTATTTTGCCATTGAAAGTTTCAACATCAGAACTGGACATTGGAGAGCCGTCATTAGCATTCGAGAACTGTGAATAAAAGAGCATTTATCCTTAACATTATTATTGAATATAACGATTTGATAAAATCCAGCATGCACTTGTTTTCATTGCATCTTAAGTTCAGCAGCAAAGAAATTATTCTTATCTAACGCAATTTGTGGTGAAAATGTAAAAACAAGCTGCGTACTCCCTAGGGTACAACCCGATAACAAAGCGCTTGGAAGTTATTCAATAAATCACTCCAGACTCTTCTCTGGTTCTCTCATCTGTTGGTTTACCATTTTACTGGTTGCCTAACTCTTTATAGTTTCATATATTCCTAAGATATTGACAGTCAAAAATCACTAATGGAAATACATCACTGATATCTTAAGTGTTCTTCACGACAGACAGGCATCATTTTATCCTTTCCGCAGTTACCGCTGATCATAAATAGATGTATGTATTTATTGTTATACATATTTATCTTATTGAATTATATATGTATGTATGGCACTAATGTTTAATACTCTTCTACCACATGGGTAACGGGAATACAGAAAATTCGCGATATTGCACATATTCCTGATGCAAACTAACTAAAATGAAATTCATGTTAAATTGAATTTAGTTGAACAAAAGCCACTTCCACATTTCGAGCATAAGAAGTGTAGAAGATTTTCTCTCAGCTACTAAATATGCATTCAGATTCAGTTTATTTTAATGTCGTTTTGAATAATAACGACAACAACAAAAGCAAGCTACTGATGGGTATAAAGGGAGAGCTTGAACAATGCAAAATAGGTAATTACTTCATAATTATCTGAAATGCGTTTCACAAAGTGCTGTATAGCTATTTAATAACAACTCTACGCTCCGATGACAACATAATGTGGTTTTTGCACACACACACACATACAAGCACAATAATGTAACTGCAATTCAAATTGAAGGCTAGTTATTTTGCAAACATTATGCCATTATATAGTACAGTGACAACAAATACACACAAACTCGTTTGTTCATTCTTCTGTGCACACGCATCGTTGCCACGTATAAATCAGTTTTGCTATACAAAATTCTACTATATTCCGAAAATGGTAAAAAGGGAATTGAGCGATAAAAGAGTGAATGTAAATACTTTTGCAAATGAATTGCTTACAAAATAAATAAATAAATAAAACAAATGTACACCAGAATGAAGATGCAGAAAAATGTAGTTTAATTTAAAAATAATTCAAATCTTGTGGATAAAACAAAGATAATAATAAGAAATAGACCGTCAAATATTTTTATATCTGCTACTCGTAAACTTGTGCCTACAGGGAATCAAATAAATTATATGTTACATCAGTGTCATCAGAAGTCTGTATGAACCTTCTTTTGAGAGACTATATGAGAGACTTGAACGGTGGTGATTGCGCACAGAATTTGTTCTAGATTTTAGGAACAAACCCTTTTGGCCCCCTTTAATCGAAAACAAATTGACTAGCGCAATTTTGATCTAGGGTCTCTAATGATTTCTACAACTTTAGAAACTATTCAAGATATAGTAGAATCCGGTTATAGCGACTTTCAGGGGACCGTCGTTATACCCGGAAGACGCACTAACCGAAAGGTTTCGTCCCAATAACCTGTTCACATTTCCAGGAGAATATACCATTTTGAACGCGGTTCAATCTCGTTTTAAATTATTTTAGTGTGGTATATAGCGACTTTTGTCATTTTTGGGAGTGTATTGATTTGATTTACCGGAATGTCCAAAGTGCGGACAGCAAAACTGTTACCCCGGCATAAGAAAGGCCGATTTGCTTTTCACGAAAAGTATAAGTTTTGGGTCAGTGAATTCAAAAAAGGTATCTTCAGTGATGAGAAGATTAACGTGACCGAAGGCATCGCCAACAGACATGCTATAAGTAGAAACACGGTGGTGGCTCACTCTTGGTATGGGCAACTTTTATTTCACTTGGAAGGTCCTCGATTTGCGTCGTACCTTTTTTCGTATACATTTCGATTATATTCAAATATATACAGATCTGCTTGAAAGCGAACTTATACAATTTGCCGATGAGTTCAATGGCGAAGACTGGATTTTTCAACAGGATTATGCTCATAATACATGCTTCAAGGTTTACGAAGTCATTTCAGGAGTCGAAAAATATACCCTCATTGGACTGGCCAGCATTAAGAGCGGATTAAATTCCATTTGAGGATGTTTGGGGCATCCTTTGCTTAAAGTTTTTTAAAAGTGGAAGACAAGTTTATTCATTAATGGAGTTAAAAACAAGTAAGAAAGTTATAGTCGAGAGTGCTCGACCGTATAATACCCGCAACCCTTTTCGAGAGAAAAAATTCGATCTCAACCAAATTCACAGGAGTCATTGGGACTATCATTATTATTAGGCATACCAAAATGTAATGCCATTATTACGACTTTTCCAGTTTTTGGGGGCGGAAAGGGGCGTGGCAAAAATCTAAAACAAACTTGATCTGCGTAAGAGCTATATGAATACTGTCACCAAATTTGATATCTCTAGGTCATTCAATTACAGGGTATAGTGAGAGTATTAAGCACAGATAGCCTACCAAATTACACAACATTCCACAAAGAACTTTAGGAGTTATAGGCGATTTACAAAAAAAAACTTGACTTTTTCTAGATTTATGCATATTGTGGGCGAAGGGGCGTGGCATCCAACTTTTGAAATAAACTTGATCTGCGTAACAAATGCAGGAACCTATGTGTCTCTATGCCTTATAGTCTCTGAGATCTAGGTGTTCATACGGACAGACAGACGGACATGGCTATATAGTCTCGGCTGTTGACACTGATCAAGTATATATATACTTTATGTTGTCGGAGATGGCTCCTTCTGCCTGTTACATACATTTTCTGTTGGCACTAAGTTATAATACCCTTCTACCCTATGGGTAGCGGGTATAAAAAACATCGACATATGTATGTAAGTATCCTTTAAAATGTTGCTGAATTCCATTAGACATTAATCAGAGAAAAAATGGGATTTTTATATGTAAATAATACCTAATTTAATTTATTTTTAAGCCATACACATCAACATGGCTAAATCACATTTGAAAAGTATGCTGATCACGAAAATATATTCACTTTATAGGATTACTAGTTCACCCTGAGATACCCGCTATGTTCTATTCTGAGATACCAGCTACTTAAAACTCAAATTATATATATATAATAATATATACATTCATATATGAATATATTCACTAGCGTCCAAATATCAATTAAATTATTGAGTGAGTTTGATTTCAATTATACTATTATCGTCATCATGTTCTTGTTAACCCTATAACGATCAACCCCATAATGATAAATGTATATATACTAATATATATAATAAATGTATATATTATTTAAGTATTAGAATGGGTTATGTAATAAAAAATGAATAGAAATAGTTTCCGACGAAAGCCTCCAATTGCACAAATTAATTGGAGTTTTAAGTCGAATATTATTTATTGTATGTACATATGTAAATGTAAAGTACAAGCACTAACCAACCTTATACTTTTAAATTTAATTACAAAAATTTTATTTTAAAACAAAATTAACTTTTTGCCATTTAAAAATATTGCCTTTTTAATCACATCATAATTCATATGTTGTTTAATTAAAAGGGAGTAGCATAGATAATATTTTCAAATTTTAAATTAATATTTAAAAATAAAGCAATATTTGCTCTTCATTGCTCGACTAATTAACCAATTTTTTACTAAAGAATAATTTAATGATTTGGAACAAAAGATGTAAAAATTAAAAAAAAAAAAAAAACAATTGTAATTGTAATTGTACAATGTTAATAATTGCTAACTTAACATGGGGTCGAACCCGTGAACGAATGTATGTATATCAGATCAAAGCCAAAGCACTTCACGAACAGCTTCTTCGTTCTCAAGAATTCGTCTACTTGCGCTAGTCGCTTGTCGCGCAGTTGCAAATCTTCACATGCGCACGCATACATATGTATATACATATAGTACACACACGTGCATAGAAACGAAAGCAGTCGATCAGTCGACTGAAGAGAATTCGACGCTTTTCGCTGTGCGCTGCGTCCGATGATCGAAATTTGAAATCAGTTGTGCGATATGCGCTTGTTATCATCGCTTGGGGTTGAGATGACATTCATATCTACTATCTTTGGCATTTCTCTCGAAATGGGTTGCGGGTATCATACGGTCGAGCACTCTTGACTGTAGCTTTCTTACTTGTTCACTCTTGATATGATAGTATATACATATGTATATAGTATGTAAAGTCTTTCAATTAGAAATCGCAATAGTGGATTGATTTGGAAATTGGGGTTCAATCTGATGCGGTACGCAAATAAATGCATATTTGCCAATGTTGAGAGTAAAGTAACGCGCGCATTCACGTCAAAAAAAGGAAAATTATGAGAATCACTAGAGTAATGAAAAGACTTTGAAGATGTATCCACAAGCCTCTCGCCTGGTCGACCTGGCGACGAGTGCGTGGAGTTTTGTTTTCTTTTTTTGCATACCAATCAAGCTGCTTACACAGACACTCACATTATGAAAAGAGGCAGGCTCAGATACGGATACTGCACGACCAGGCCTGGGTAACAAGCGAAGGCAACGGCGAAGGCGAAGACATTGCCACACTTAAAGCCACAGTCAAAGCCAAAGGCAAAGCCGCATGCCACACTCGGATGGTGGTGGTTGATATATCGGAGAGAATTTGTGTGTGGGTGTACTGCATAGCATAAGCTGAAGACAAACTGAATATAAACCAGTTAAGCAATATGAAAACAGATAACGACTACTCCACACACAGAAGAAATAAAGACGTAGCAACCACAGCCAACAACATCTGCAACCTCAACATATACATACACTGAAACAAAAATTCGCTTATCATCTCAATCAGATTTTATTATGTTTGATTTCCGTTCAGCAAAATGAACGAAAAACTGACTTTTGTTTTTATTTTAATATTACGTATGTTGTCCAATACATCATCCCTTTCAAATATGCTTTTATCCGGGCGGTTTGATTTTTTAAAAAACTAAATAATTTGAAAAATATTTGGTGTAAATATATTATTTTCAAAAAGTTAAAAAAGTTCATATTATTATGGAAACTTTACACAAGAGTTGTGAACAATTAAATTGAATCATCAAAAATAGGCTATAAATAAATATGAAATATTAAATAAATAGAGAAGTATACATTTGTTTTGTACAAAATAAAAACATGTCATCAGAATAATATTTACAATTTAAATCCAATTTTGATCAGTGTACATAAAATCATTTCACCCACCCTTGGTACTGCTTCCCATGTTTCTGATGTAGGCAATGGGCAGTGAGAAGGAGAAGAGAAGATCTATTGATGCAAACAGCAGAACCTTGGCTTGCCTTTGTTTTGAATACAACCAGAACCAGAAGAAGGCACTGAACTTTTCTTATTCGGATGTACGATAATTATGGTTTGGCTAGTCTGTAATTCCTTGCACGGCACTTTACTCTGATTAACGTTCACATTCACCTCTTCATATACATGTGAATTATCAATTACATTTTCCAAACTACATACATACATATGTTATCCTCGACATCAGAATTTCGAATTAAAACATATAGGAAAACATATAGGAAAACAAGTATAAAAAAACGTCAAATGTTAAAAAAGAATGCTGTGTAAGAAGTGCAGCTTCCAAAATAGTGTGACGTTATTGAGTTTGTCTCACTAAATAAAAAAGAATGCGAGAAAAGATAGAGTTTTATTATGAAACAGATTTTAGCATCCATCGTAACGACCGCAGTTACTTCTCAGATGCCTTTGGCGTTTTATGACGTCATTAGACCATATTTTGAATGAAATAAAGTGTTTATATCTACATAGAGTATTCTTCTTTTTACACGAATTCGAACAGGATTTGAAAATATTGACTTTTTCCGATTAGTTCGTGAGTATTTTCGACAGTGGCTTTTTCACGCGGCGATACATAATCTGCATATATGTACATATAGTAAATATATGTACATATTTTTAATTTCAATTTAATTTATGTAAGTAAAGTCGAGATTACTGCTGCTATAAATAAATACAGTACAGTTTAGAGACCGCAGTGGAGAAAGAAATATAAGCTGAGCTGTGAGTTTTTGTATTGTCTCTGAGATCTGCTGCGGGAAGAATTCATCAAAATGTCATTGTGGTCGGTCGGTCGGTCTGTCGGCGAGTAAGAAAGATCGAACTCTACCCTTTTACTTGGTTGGGTGCCTTCTAGGCACAGAGAGCACATTCATACACACACACACACACGGAGACAAGAACACTGACAACCAGTCGAGGAAGCAACCCATGACCATGAACATAACGAAAGGGTAAGGAGCAAGGGGTTTGGGCACACACCCTTTACACACATACCTGATACCTTTTATTTAGCCACATATATACACATACATAGGTGGCTCTGTAGCTCTGTATATGTATGTGTAGGTACACTCACAATACAAATGGTATTGTACATGTGTATGTGTGCGCGGTACGTTGCATTTTTTACTCAGAAATCGCCTTTGTTCTGAGATTTCAGAATAAAAAAGTTGCGAATATAAAACAAAAGTGTCACTTGCCGAGCTCTGAGTCTGAGCTTGCATTGTTCCCTTGTTGCCCGATTTTTTTTGTTTTTGTTTTATTTAAACTCACGCAGCCACATGTATATACATACATACATACACGTATGTCTGTCTGTACACACATCATACAGCTATTCATACACCAATACATCTGTCCACATTTATATATGTATGTACATACATCCATACATACATATGTATGTTATGGCTGTGATAATTCGATTTTTTTGTTTTTGGTCACAAAGCAACTCACAATCATTCATTTCGGTAAGATCAATGGGATCGATACGACGATAGCCAGCGAATTGCGACAAAAAGGAAGCTTCCATCCATCCAGGACCAAGCACTGAGTGTGCGAGGAGTGACTCGATCAGGCTGTGATTTCAACAGCGCGACCACGGTGATGAAATGTGCTCAAAATTCAATTGAATTCAGAACAGACAGAATACGCAGGAAAAATGTACAGCAAAGGAACAATAAATATAATTTATTTTAGTTTCTGCTGCTTGTTGCCGCCTTCATTAAAATTGTCGCGAATTCAGCTTTTCAGCGTATGAATATGATAATTATGTAGATCAGTGTGACCACTGATCGGTTAACCGTTAAAGTGCAAATACCTTAACCAAGGGGCTTCGTTCCCGTTCCCTTTGCCTAATCATGCCATACAAAATATACTAAAAAGAGATTTAATACCTTTTCAAAGATTAGGATCACTACTCAATGCAAGTTTTGTTTTCTGCAGTTGCAGCAAACATACATATTTATGTTTTACGATTAAAACATAACTTATCTGATAACTGATAAGTTATCAGTCCTCTCGATTAGACTGTGCGTAGATCGGTCAGTGACCATTATAAATGATAAATAAATGTATCAATTGATTTGCATGATTATATAGCCAGATCAGTCAACGAATAAATATGATTATAATAATATAATTTTTGCCCATTTTTAAGACAAATATTGCATTTGAATTCATTATTTGTAGAAGAAGAAGAAAATTGAATACAAAAGATCTCTGGATGAATAGTAAAAGGTAAGGTGAAGAATATAATAATAAACCAAACGAGACAAAAACAACGACAACACCAACAACAACAACAACAACAAAAAAGGAGAGTTATCCATAGATAGGTACATATGTATGTGAATGCATTAATATGTATGAATCTGTGTATGTGTGCACATTGTATTGAAGGAATTGTTTTCTTTAGCCTCCTGTTCTGAGAAGCGGTTGCTGTACTTTCTGACATACATACATACATACATACATACATACATACATACATACACACACATAATTCAGCAGGGTAGCAAGGCAGCAGGAGCAACAGAGCCACAGAGCCACAGTCATTCATTTCGTTAACAACGAGAAAATATGGCAACAATGACAACAATAGTCTCACCGAGCCAATGTCAGATTTTGCTTCCACTCACAGGCTGTACGGCGATTACGTTCATGCCCACAACATACAACATGCTTACATACATACATACATACATACATAAGTACATTCATACATATGTACATATGCATATGTGTAGTTTCATACTTGTTGTGGTCATCTGAATGGATTCGTTTGCTTGCATTTGTGGGCAATTTAATTAAACCATGCTTTCTTTGTTTCTACATGAGCTCTACAAAAATATCCAAAAACAAAATCTGACTAATTCTAGGCGGAAGGATGACACGACAGTATATATATGTACATATATATACAACAACTAAGATATCAACAGGTATAGGAATATTCTCTTATCTTCAAAAATTATCATTCACAGTCAAATTGTCAACTAAGCCTACTAAGTAGAAGTAGTTGCATCAGATTTTTGCCCGATTTAATTGATTCTTCAATAACTTTTAAGTTTTTCATCTGATCACAACCAAATGTTCTTAATCATTCAGATCTCACTCTTGACTGTAGCTTTCTTAACTGCTTTTGATTTCAATAAATTTGGTAGCTGTAGCTTTATTAGTCGCTGAGATGCGTTTGTTCATACTAATCAAGAATATATAGTACAGTCATGAAAATAATAATAGAAACGCATTTGCTCAGATTCGTTAACTACTTATTTTGTATACCCGCTACCCATGGAAGGTTATTATGGCTTAGTGCCAACAGAAGGAGGCATCTTCGACCCCATAAAGTATATATATTCTTGATCAGTGTCAACAGCCGAGACGATATAGCCATGTCCATCTGTCCGCCTGTCTATTTAAACACCTAGATCTTAGAGACTATAAGAGCTAGAACTACACTGATCATGCTTGCTGTATAGCTGTAGCTCTGATCTATACGATCTTTTGACACTTATGAAATAAACCATCGCGGGCGTTTCGTGAAAATGTGAAATCGCGTGGTAAGAGCGCACGTGTGCATTTCACAGTGTGCGTCGATCCTGAGTTCGAATCCCGCTTGTACAATTTTTGACATACATTTTTTTATTTTTTTTTGAGAAAATTTAAAAAGATTTCTATATATTTCAAAAGTATTTTTTCAGGGTCTATTTGTATTCAGTTAATTAAAACATTTAAATTTTTGCTTTTCAGCCAGAAAAAAATAATAGAAACCAAACGAAAACACGCTACCCATAGGGTAGGAGGGTATAATAACTTAATGCCAAAAGCAAATGTATGTAACAGACAGAACGAGGGATCTCCGATCCAATAATGTATACATGTATGTATATTCTTAATCAGCATCAACAGCTAAGACAATATAGCCAGGTCACAGGTCAGGTTTGTTTTAGATTTTGGCCACGCCAACTACCGCCATCTTAAATTAAAACTGTTGCCGCTGCAGTTGGTTTAGCTGTATCGGTGATTTTTGGCACTCAGAAAATAGGCTAGCGCGGAAGTTTCGAAAATTTGAGGCAAATCGTGTGATAAATATGGAAGATATAAGTAAAACAAGTAAGAAAGCTCGACCGTAAGATATTTGTTGTTATTACCTTTTTAAACTATTTATTTAATTTATGAATTATATTCTAGACGGAAACGTTTTTAAAAATTGACAAAAAATTCAAAATGTACTAAAAATTTATAAAATTACAGTCATTTACTAAATTTATTAGCTTTCAGATATTGTATCTTTAAAATTCTCAAATTTGACGAAAGTTTTAAATGTGGTTGGAAAGACATTGAAAGGAGGCGTCTCAGACCTCGAATATTATATGAATTAAGTACATTTTGCATGAGTCCATAATAATGAATACTAACCCGTGTGTTCAAAGATGTAACATAAGAGATTTTTTACGAAAGTAGAAGATATTATAGTTAGTAAATAATTAGTGTTTGTAGGGAAGTGGCTGGAAGCGAGAACTTGACTTGTCGATTAGCTAGACTACTATACATATGTATATGTATATAGTATGTACAGGTGCATAACAAAAACATCTTATTTTATATGTTATGTAGAAGCACACGAGTACGGAGTTTCGCGACAGCGATGTATGCGTCAAGTACGTCTTGGATATTGAGGTTGTTTGTTTCTAATGACATTTAGAAACAACGGATCAAACTCAACGTCGCATTGGACCTTAAACAATTGCTTTTACGTTTTTTTCATATTTGCAATACTTGATATTCATAACATATATTTACATACATATGTAGTTCCTTGTGTAAAATTAAAGTTAAGTTGTAATGAACAATCAAAGTTTGAGTGTAATTGCAGTTTCATTGTCAACTGACGGATTACTCGGACTTTTACTTTATAGGCATTTACTTAAGCAGAGTTGAACTTACCAATAAAGTTAAGTGAGGCATTCACCCCCATAGCAACATTTTATGGACTGCAACAAAATTGAGATTTTGCTTATTAGGTAGTTATTACATCATATTATTATTATTGTTGAAAAGAAAAAATGAAAATTTTTAACTAAAATTAAACATGAAAAAACCTATACTCAACCACCTGCTCCTCAGTCATATTATTATTATATTTAACTATTTTTTTTTTTCCTTAACTCTTCTAAATATACAAAAATCGAGAAAATTATGTCAATCATCCAAATGTTGGATAAACTGAAACTGAAATATATTTTATACAAAGCAATTACCGATTACGTATCCATTATAGCGAAATCGAGAGTATTGTTACAAAACAATAACATTGCAACTTTGTTGCTTCTCAAGTGATTCAATGGAATACAAATGGAAAATAGGCTTCATCTGGGTAATTAATGCAGGAACCTGAGTAGAAAATGTTGTGTTTTTACCTCCTATAGCCTCTGAGAGTCACACAGTTACTTGGACGGAAAGATACCCGGCACCCCATGACTAAATCCCTTTCTTAAATTATGTTGATCAACAATATACATATGTCGGCAGTCCCTTAACCTGATATATAATTTCAGTTGGCCGGATATTTACGGTCGTATCACTTCTGTCCCGCCAACGGAGGTGTCCCCAACATAAGGCTCTTAAGGGAAAAGTCACTTTGTTATTTAAGGTTCTTTGGTATCCTGTTTTATGTATTGTTCAATTTCATATGTTTTTGATTCATTAAGCAATCGACAATAAGTTAAAATTTGTTCAATTCATTTATGATTTTACTTGCATACTACAAATAACATATTTATATATTCACAAATATGAAGAATTAAAATCAGTAATGGTTGACTGACAAGAATACTTAATTGTATCTTCGAATATACTATCCTGTAGATTAGTTTCTACTTTTTTTGTGTTTTTTTTCTGCATTTTTGCAAATTTAATTCTCACATTTAGGGGAACAAGGTATAAAAATGTATTTAAAATGTACAATAAAACGCGGTAATTGTCTATTAAGTGTCCGCATTTTTTAAACATTAAATTTAAGAATACTAAGTTATATTTATCATAAATTTCAATGAAATAATTGTTTGGCTCCGCACTTTCATGGATTGGTGTAAATTTCATTATATATTCTCTTTTATATATAAAAAAAAATCGACCTGTTTTTAATTGATATAAAAATAGTGATCTTTGGGCTGAGGTAATATAAGCAGTCTTCCAGTAATGAGCTTACCTTGGATAGTTGAAATGAATGGCAAAGTCGAATCACATCTATCAATAATCTCAACAGTGACGAATACATAAACTGTGTATATGTGAAAGGTGCTTATGATATGTTTCCAGGTGTCATTTAAGAACTGCTCACAAAGCCAGTCTAATTTTTGGACGAAACTGGTTCTAATTCGCAGCAATTAGTTAGGGAACAAAAGACGGGGAAAAAAATGTGGACCCAGCCATATGATTACTGCTCGAATCACGAAACTAAATTTGAGCACAGGAACAGTCCTGATTCCAGACAAGAGGCTCAGTTGTGCTATTATACAGCCTAGCACCAAATATTGTGTGAGGAACAAAACAAAAGTCAAACCAGCTATTTTCCAATTATATGTTATTATATGGTCTAGACATTCTACCCTTTGAAATGAGCTCAATGAAATTGCCATTAAAATTGCCTTATAATGAATATTCGTATTGTAATTTCAATTCTGAATATTTTAATTTTCATTAAAACAGCGAAAAAAATTGTATTCCAAATATGCTTGTTGTATATTTCAACTGAATTATAACTATTATTTAATGTTAGTTTTCAATATTTTTGAGGACTACCATTGAAAACAATCAAATGACTGGCCAACTGCTTAAAATACAAATAAATTTCAACAAATGCAATTGTATAAACACAAAAATGCATTTATATTTTGTTTTCCTACAAATTCCAATTGGGCTTTATTAAATTGTTTTTTGTGTTTTTTAAGACGAAATAAAATTCAAAGGTGTGTAGGTTTAAAATCACTGTAGAGTACACAAAATTCGACCTGACGACTTCGAACTGTTTTTATTGCCACTTTTAATTTACCCTTTCATGTCAGCTCCGCTTTTTATCGAGCGGTAATTAAATATTGCGTTCACGTAATTGGCTCTATGTACATATGAGAGTAGATGTGTTTATGTGTGTATTGTGCACGTCTTAAGAGAAGAGTCGAATAATAATTTGCGAGCCAATATCACACACACATACGCCGCATACACTCTCATCTTTCGGTTCGCATCAATCTACCGTAGTGGCATCGGTTTTGGGTTCGGATTCGGGTTCGGCGTCCGTATCCGTTTGCGCATGATCATGGTCAATATTAAAGCCCCAAAGTCAGAAAAAAATCAAAAGAAAAAGAAAAAGAAAAGAGTTCAATGCCCATAAACTGAAAACTGCCAACGACATAATTCGTGTCCCACAAAAAGGTGTTAAACTATTTCAAAATTCATGAAGCCCCTCGTCTATTGAGCCAGCGCCAATCACGTACAAAATAAAAATACCCACTCACTCAGATGTACTTTTGTGTGCACATATGTACATACATATGTATGTATATGTACTATATATGTACATATGTAAGTGTAAGAATAAGGCAGGAGCAAAATGAGCTACCGATAGCTGAGGTATTGATAGCAAACAAAATATTACAAAGAAAGCTAAGGCGAGTGTACTCGACCAGTGAATACCCGCAATACATTTTTTTTTATATATGTGTATGTACGTATGTACCATGCGACACAAATAAATTCATTTCTATATTCAAATTACCGCACTGTATGTGCATATGATTAAGGAACTACAATATTGTTTCTTTGAATTTCTTTGAAATTTCATATCAGGAATTGTGTGTGTGGGGTGGATTAAAATCCTTTTCCTTACAAATATTTAAATTACAACAAGCATTAACAAGTATGTATGTAAGATCAGTTGAACTTAATGCTACCCATACGGCAAATGACATTGTAAATTAGTGAAATTATTAAAGAACGTTTATTCATTTATTTCTTAATTGTTAATTTATTCTATTCAGGGAGTTGAGTTTCAATGAACTCCCAGATCTCTAAGACTATAAGAACCCACATATTGATACAATCTGTGACTTTTGCACGTTCGTTTTCTAATTCGGAGACACCTCTTCGCTGAAATTGGATAAAACGATACGAAGCGGTTTTGCCTTCTCGAACAATAAGCAGACGGTATTTCTAAGTCGGAAACGCTTGACTATAGCTTTCTTTCTTGTAGCTTGGTAGCTTGGTTGGTTGTCTTGAGAAATGCGTTTTACCATACATACATACTTATGTATCTAATTTGCGCTTACTCTTCAGCTCTGCTCTGCATCGTTTCATAAACTTGTTTCGGTGTTTGTACAAATCTCACCGGCACTATAATCATATGTACATACATATGTATGCGTGTGTACATATGTATGTGTGTATGTGTGTATGTGTGCGTGTCTGTGATATTCAGCAGAGGTGTGATTGCGGGTGATTCAAAACTGTAATTTGACGAAGATGACCCGCAAAGCATATTGGGAATTAAAAAGTAGCAAGCGCAGCGGCAGCGGCAGCGGCAGCGGAAGTTGTCGAGACGTCTTTTCACTCATTAAAAGAGATTATTATCAATATCACAATGTGCACAAGTACGACCAAAAATATGTGTATGTACATACATACATATACATATGTACATATGTATGTACGTACATATAAATGACGATATAGCGAACATTTAAAGGGCCCAAATATTTGGCCAACACTTTGGCTTGATTTTCGTTTTAATATTATTAATAATTCCATAAAAACAAAGTTTGTAGCTAAAATTGCTTATCTCGTTATAAATATACACATATACATAGGTATATAAATAAAATTGTTTTTTGTCGTTTAGTCAACGCACATTCCTAAAGATAAGTTAAGTTCTCAAATTAATACAAGTACATAGCAGAAAATGTACGTACATGTGTAATGATGTCAAAACAAAAATCCATATGTACATACATATATGATGTAGTATACTACAATATTTAAACATTAAATTTAATATGAATAATTTTGAAATAAAACAAATTAAGATCATTCAAAAGTAATTTGAATAAAATTCAAAATTTTATTTTTTTTAATATATGTATGTAACTAAAGAACCCATAAAATAATTGTGTATGGTGAAATGATGGGCACAAAACTGTATTTTTTGAATCTTTAGTTCTTTCGAACTTAATATATCCATGTGTCAATAATTGGGTTCACCAAAATATAATAAATGGTTAATTAATCAAAAAAATATAAATTTTTAGGAACTATATTTCAATAAGTTGTAGCTAGTAAATATCCATCAATACTTTGAACTTGCTTGCTGTGATAATATACTAATATAATTCATATACATGCATGTAAGTATATGTAAATACATACATACATTTGTACATATGTAGGTACATATTTAAGTGTGGACAGAGAATAGAAATTAAATTGGTTGGGTGGCTGGCTGCTCATCATGTATAGGAAGACGCTAATTATTCGCCAATTTAATAATACTTCGTCGAATAATTATCATGTATTCTACATAATAATAATTATGAGCACAATATTTGTAACTACCAAAATTCGTTGAGCATTTTTAATTTCGTTTAATTTGTGTTCCATTATTTCAGTGCGTCATGCGCTTACTTACACACTTACACACTTACATACATACATATATTTAGGTCCATACACACACGTGCACACACACACGAATACATACACATACATACAAGTAACTTCGAGGAAAACTTTGATTGCACATGATTAACAAACGGCATGTTAGCCCAGCCCTCGCATTGTAGCTTGTCATCACCTTTGCTTCCCATTATATTTGTTGCGCACATATTTAATTGTGTTCATAATGCGTGTATGTGTATTGGTAATTACCATGCGCACAGAATTTTCGTGTCATGTAACATTAACTCAGCTGTTCAAACTACTATAATGGAGGAATGTAAGCAAGCAAATATTTGTTACAGTATTCCAAAGGTGCTTCAACTCGATTGAATTAGTTTAAAGATTCCAGCAGTTATTGAATCAATGCGAATGCTTAGTCAATCAAATACAATTGTTCATAAAAAATGTCAAACAAAACCAAAAAATTCAAGGGATCTATAAAAGTTACTTATAGCACACTTTGAAATATTTTAATGCAAATTCAAACAAGTGCGAAAGTTCTGTTTAGAACGTTTCTATTTCATGGTTCATTCTACCCTCTACCCATAGCATAGAAGGGTATTATAACTTAGCCAACAGAAAATGCATGTAACAGGCAGAAGGAGTCGTATCCGACCCCATAAAGTATATATATTCTTGACCAGCGTCAACAGCCGAGACGATATAGCCATCATCCTACATCCTTTAAGAAACAAACTTTGAAAGTGTTGCCGTATAGCTGTAGCTTAGATCTTTCGCACACTTATGAACATTTTTTTTTTCCTTTTTTAAAATTATGTATTTTATGTATAATGGATATAATAGTAAAAGTCAGTAGTAAGTAATGGGAACTTTATTCTTATTAGAACACTTTACACAAAATCGTTTGGTAGCGCAATGTAAAATTGTAAAGTTGTTGACATTTAATCTTAAAAAGCTTTCTAAATATTTTCGTGCTTTACAAAAATGGGTAGCGGGTATTTTACAGTCGGGCACACTTGACTGTAGCTTTCTTACTGGTTTTGTTGTGCACTGATATTCGCTCTTCTAAATATCAGTTTATATTCAAAGAATATAAAAAATGTAAAAAACGACTCAATACAAATTGTTGTTGTTTAATATTTTTGAATGTTAATGAATAAAAACTATATCAACTGCAACCAGAAATTTAAAAAATGTTGATTGATTTTGACATTAATAATACCATTTAAGTAAATTAGATTAGTAAAATTAAATTAAATTAAATTAGTAAATTAGATTAGATTCAAAAAAATAATAACTATGCGACAAGTCGCACGCGATACTGACAAGTTTAATTAAAATAATAATAAATGCCGACCGTAAGATACCCCTTCACATTTCAGGAGAATTCAAACCACACTTTTTATGATATCTGAAGTAAAAAAATGCCCAGCAAATAACCGAAATTTGTTTTTATGTGTATATATTTGAAAAAATCCATAATGTACATACATGGTCACACTGCTGCATGTGTATTTTGCCCTATAAAGTATTTTCTTGAATATCTTCTTGTTTTTTCATTTGATCACAACCAATTCGCAGGATCATTAAGACTGTAGTTATTATTATGCATACCAACATTTAATCATAGCTTAATTATTACGCACTTGTAGTTTGGATTTGAGGGAGCGGAAATCTTATCTGCGTAAGACATACACGAGTAACGTCACCAAGTCTGAAATCCTTAGGTCTTAGATCGTCTCTGAGATCGTCGTGTTCATACAGACATACAGGCGGACGTGGCAATATCGTCTCGGCTGTTGACGCTGATCAAGAATTTAAATACTTTATGGGAGGTGCCTCTATCTGCCTGTGACATTAATTTTCAGTTGGCACTAAATAATTGTTAAGTACGCTTTGTAGAAGGCCTTTGGCTTAAATTTTGTACTATTAGTAGTAGTAAATTGTTAAATAATAAAAAGACGTAGTTGCAGGTTATTGCAACCTTTGATTGCTTATTCACAGTGGCATCTAATTTTTGTAATTTGTAAATAGATTCCGCTTTAACGTTTAGTAGTCGTTTTGTTTTCAAATCCTAAAACAAATAGCTCAACAATTAAGGAAAAAGACAAAAATATATATGTATTAATATATATCAGTTTTCAGAAGCTGTTAAATAAATATTCCGTTAGCTGAAAGTCCTTAATGCCCTTCTACCGTGAAACAACCGTAACATAGGTGATTACAACATGCAATTAACAGCAATGCCTTGTAACTCAGTCTGTGTACATTTATACATTACATACATATGTATGTATGTATGTATGTATGGTATGTAGGTAGCACACATGTATGTACATGTACGTAACCATATAATCAGCCACTCGAAAAAAACTTGCTGATTGCGAAAGTGGGTGAGATGGGTGAATGGGAATGTGACCAATGGCAAAGCGGTTCCGTTCTGAAACTCTCTTTGCTGGCGACTGGACATTGCTGCTGCTCTCAGCGCATCTCACGAAGCAGAGCACTCGTCTGAATTAGCCATTTGCAATTAAGCCCGAACGCTTTCGCGATGCGATGCGAGGCGAGGCGAGGCGAGGGTGGCAACAACAACAACGACATCTAATTAATGCCTTTTTCGTCCCCCTTTTGGCATTTGGGGAGCAAGGCTTTTCCATTGGCTCACGCCAATCTGCTGTGGACGGATACGATTGTCTTTGTGCACGAGTAGATACATATGATGTACGAGCACATCCAAGCACCATACGAAACAAATACATATGTACATACATATATTCATATCTACTATATATTTAATGAGTCAATCGTTCCAGTTTTATTATGTTTAATGCTGCAAATATTTTGTTATTAGTTAACCTCATTTTATTATTTATTCTCTTTTTGAATAAAAGTTATTATTGATCAAATTGTTCAAAAAGGCATTGTGATTGCTAACCAATATGAATATCGTATCTTGACTTTTATACCCGCTACCCATAGGGTCTAAGTGTATTATTATTAGGAAACGTCCATGTTGATCCATTTCCTAAGTGTTCGCAAAATCACAGCTACACCTATACGGCAACACCTTTAAAGTATGTCTCGGCTGTTGACACTGATCAAGAATATACATATACTTTATGGGACATCTCCCATAAGTTATAATACCCATCTACCCTATGGGTAGCGTGTGTAAAAATTACCTGTATTACTTTAAGAGATTCATTTCCGTCCGCGTTCAAAATATACCAAATGTATTTTAATGTGGTATATCCATTTTTCTGGTCATATTTGGGAGATTTTCGATTTGATTTCTCGACATTTTGAAAAACGAAATGGCGAATAACAATGAGGAAGACATCGAAATAAAGCATTATGATTTTAAATTTGCAATTCCCAGCAAACGGGCAATGGTCTGATATTCTGATGCTGACCCAAGGGTGTATAAAGCTACACCAAATCGATTTTCTATTGGCACCAAATCATACAAATTGTTGTTTAAAAGCAGACTGCTTCGTGCTTCCAAGTTCTACATACATATTTACGTATGTATCTGCTAGGACTTCCGACAGTTTGTTTAGATGATTTATCATTTTTTGCATAGCATTTGATATCATAATTTTGTTGAATTTCATAATTCAATTCAATTTTGTCAACAATGCGATATGGACGTGGAATTTAAGTCTAAAACCTTTCCTTACATCAATACTTCAAAGCTTTAACCCAACACTGATATTTCATTTGGGGAAGCATCAATCAATATCGATATCGCTATTTTTTCTCTAAAAATTACATCTCTATCCAATTAATTCGATTTGTAAATAGTAGAGGAGTGAATATTTCGAGAATTCGATCCTACTAGTACTACTATATAGCTGACTCTCGGACATTTTATATTGCGTCAGTTGTCTAGTGTGTAACTTTGTAATTTATAACTTTACATATTCAAACACAAGCTCTTGCTTGGTGTCGTTGGGCCACTTGATGGTGATGATCGTAACGAACATCAACGCCCAAATAATAATAAATATATCTATATACATACATATAAATATGTATATTAAATAAATAGCGCAACAAAATGATTCCAAGAGACCAGTTGTGAGAAGATAAATATTAAATTCAAAAATCAATCTTTAAAAGTGTGTAAATAAGATCACGACGCATTTCTTCGATTTTTCATTGTATGCATCGACTCTTTTATAGTGATATCACACATAAACAAGGATGCCAGCTACGATTCAACGTTGCGTCTTTTTACTTATGTTAATAGTCTTGGTTTCCATTCAAATTGATTTTAAAAATTGACAGCTGAAACTCGAGTTAGGCCCACACAAACACAAACACAAACACAAACATCAACAGCAATAGTCAACAAACAAATACACATACATGTGCGTGTGTGTGTGTGTGTGTGTGTGTGTGTGTCGGGCTCTCCCTAAGTTGCCGTCGTCGTGTACTGTGAATTAAATGCCACCCTTAAAGCAGGCATTCAATAAACAGCAACAAAAAAACCTATACTGACCGTAAAGATAAAACTCGACTCTAATGAGGGGAGTAGGTGCTAAATACAAACTGAGACGTACACAGACATACATATACATACATACATACAAATGTAGACATGCTCAGACAACAAACTATGGTCAAACATGCGACAACACAAGTTGAATTGAGTATAAATATGTATGTATGTATGTTCAGAGTTACCCCAACCCAAATATTTGATGGGTTCAAGCAAGAATCAAAGATAGTAAGTAGAGTACGACAGACGAGTTGTTGTTGGGCCCTATCCGATAGAAGATTGAAGATACAAATTGCCTCCGTTGCAATGCAAAACAAGTAAGAAAGCTACAGTCGAGAGTGCTCGACTGTGCGATACCCGCGCTACCCGTTTTGAGAGAATGTAAAACACTTATAGATAATATAATTTGGTGTGGAATATTCTATTTAGTTGAAAATAAACTATAACCATATATACCAACTGTACCCAACTGATTATTCCCTGTAAAAACGTTATTTGTTTTGAAATTTGAGGGGGCAATATTGAAGACCATCTATGTAGATCTATATGCAAAAATAACAAGTGATTCCCCGGACCGACTGTTCGGCTGTTAGCACTGATCAAGAATATGTATATATGTACAAACTATATATACGTTAATTGTCAGTTGTCACTAACTTGTAATACCCTTCTTCGCTTTGGGCAGCGGGTATGAATGCAAAAATTTCAGATCGATACAAATTCATTTCGATTTGCAATGTGAAAAAAGTAGTTTGAATTTGAATTTGAATTTGGAGCCAAGATCACGTAATGTTAGTCACAATAGCGGTAACGCATTCCGTTAATTACTCTCTCAATGAACAATGTGCATCGATATAATGCATCGCATGAACAGACATTCAAGAATGCAGTTGGCAAATGAGGTAGGTGCAAAATCAAGAGATCAAGTTTAATTGACTCTCGCTTTTAACGATACATACTATGTACATACATACATCCATACATATGTATGTATGTATGTAAGGTGTGCGACACTTGCGCCAGCATCGAAATGTCCAAAGCTCGCTAACGGGCCCAAAAATGGGAGGAGTCGAAACGAAGAGAAACGAAACAATATAAACGAGTTAAGCGTTCGCGCTTTGTGATTAGCAAATGAGTAAAAGCTAATTAAAGCAGTCGCTGTCGACGCCGCTGTCGTTACGCCACCGGGTGTTTGGGGGATGGTGGGGGGGGAGGGGAGGGGGGAGGTAAGTCAACGCTGCGCGTAAACGACCAATCAGAAGATGCGATGGATGAGAAAGCCGCATTCAGCACACACACACACACAGACACACACACACACACACACACAACCCACACAGCACACGGTGAGCGAATATTTCATGCACATCAGAATACTTGCATATACATATGTATATGGATGTACATATGTACATATCAAACATACAAGTGTACACATATGATTTATAGTTAAGAAGAAAAAAAAGTTGGTGATGTACATACATATAAATATATTTTGTATGTACACATGCATATTCATACACACATATGAATTCAGAGGAATGCCTATAAATAACTGTATTCTCCGACTGTCCAAACGCAGCATTCGTGCATACAAACACATACACATGCATACATACATATGTATGTAATTACAAATCTTTCTCAGGTGATGGCAACGCCAGCCACACAGACAGAATTTAGTGGTGCTGGAACCACGCCTTTGCATATATAATATGTATGTATGTATGTACTTCGGTTAGCTTCCTCTTCCCCTTCCCATTCCCATTCCTTTGCGTTGGATGTTTAGGGTTACGGTAAGCGCAGGAGTAATGAGAATACCATCAAGCGACAACAGGGCGAGCGAGTGAAACAGAAAAAGGAGCCGTACACACATTAGCAGCAGCAGCAGCAGCAGCGGCAGCAGCAGCAGCAGCATCAGCAATCATTGCAACGAAAACAACAAAGCGTAAAAGTAGAATCATTGCCACTAAGTTTAAGTTTAACGCACCCATCTCGCTCACGCCCATATTTACAATAAGAGAGTTTTAAGCATCGCATTTCGAAGAGAAAGAGATTGCGCGTGGTTGACAGCCATAAAGTCTAAGAGAAGCTTCTAATTAAACAACAAAAAAGAGCAAGCGAGCCAGACTATAAACGAGTGCTGCTCTCTCGTGCACCCCTTGTGTGTGTGTGTGTGTGTGTGTGCGCGTGTGTGCGCGTGTGTTTCTGACTGGCTCTCTGAGGCTCTTTTTATTTATTTTCAACCTCTGCTCTGTGCAGCGCAAATGAGTATGAGAAAGGGTACAACGGTTTTGTGCAAGTGTACGTAGCAGGCACATCGACGTATGGATGAGAGAGTAGCTCGAAGTCGGCTACTTACTTAACTGCATAACACCCACATACATACATACATATAGTATATTTGGTGCACTTACTAAATAGCGCAATTGTATTTCGTTGTCATTTGTGTGTGGTGTAATTCGAACTAAAATAAATCTTATAGTAACTGCTGATAGACCAACCTCTCTGAGCAGGCATTCTACTTATGTTAATTTTGCGACAACTCCTGCTGGGCTGCGTGTAGAACTCAACTCAACTCAACTCAACTCAACTCAACTCAACTCAAGTCAAGTCAAATCAGTAGTGCACCGTCGCGACGTCTCAGCCTCACCTCACCCCAGTTGTTGTTGCTGATTTCAGGTTCTTATACATACATACATATACGCATGCACACACATAGACAGAACATCTCGAGCAGCGTGCGGGGCATAAATATAATGTAAATAAATAATTTATACATAATGCGATGACTGCGCCGCGCAGACTTCGTCTTCGTCTTTCCTGCTATTCACGCACGCTATCTCGCTTTCGCCCGTTCGTTTTTGCATTCGCTCGACGTCGTTGTTATCCACCACCACCACCACCACCACCACACCACCAGCTCAACCTTCACCACTCACTGACTGCTGCGCTCTCCCGATGGACGATGGTTTATTTTGTTCTATTCTGTTGTGTTGCGTTCTGTTGTGTTGTGTTGTGGGTGTTATTGCTGTTGGTGTTGGTGAGTGTATGAGCACGAAGACCAATGCGCTTTTCCTTATTACAGAAAAGGGATAGCGACAGCCAAGTTGAATGAGCTTCGAGTGCCGAAGAAACTCCAGATCCCGAACCGAAGCCCGAGACAGTTACCCGTTGCTCAAGAGCATAAAATACACAATTACTCAAGTCTGTCTAGCCTTTTTCTTTACAGTGCAGCTGGTTTCTTCTTCTTCTTCTTATTCTTTCTTTTTCTTTTCATTTTTGTTTTTGTTTTTTTTTTGTTTTTTTTTTTGTGTGTGCTTGCTGGATTTTCTTTCGCTCAGATTTCGCATTCGTTTTAGGACATTTTCATCTCATTTCGGATTCAGCGGTAAAAAAAACGTCTGCTCCCTCTCACACTCTCAATTTTTGTATCCATCCCCCTTATCATTATTGTTTGTACTTCTGGATCTTTTCGATTGTGTGTGTGTGTGTGTGTGTGTGTTGGTGAGATTGAAATTGTAGCGTAGTGTGCAGACTTCGCGGAAGTTGGCAATCAGTTTTTGTTTTGCAGCAATGTAAAACATACATAGGTATAAAGCGACTCGGAGCGAGACAGAAACAAAAATTGACAGAGCGGGACAGAGAAAGATTGCGAGAAAGAGAGAGAGAGAGAGAGAGAGAGAGAGTGTAAGCCGCATAGATAATTATATACATATGTATATCAGATTTTTATGGAGAACATTTAAATATACATATTGGAGCTCCTCTTGCATTCCGAATACCACAACTTTTCATACATACATATGTACATATCTACTCTAACTTATCTTAGTACAACTAAAAATATGAAGCATGTGTTTGTGAGCACTCATAACAAAAATTCGAGAGACGATTTTTTACATATTTTCTGTTTTTAATTTCGGTTCTGGCAGCATTATCGATTTGCTTGACTCCATATCCTTTTCTTCGTATGTATGTACATGTTAGAAGTAAAGCTAATTTATTCTACATATGTACATACATACATGCACACATTGGTATGTATGTATGTACATAAGTATGTACGAGTATTTAAATGAGCAGAAGAAATAATGTAATAAACATAAATACATACAAACCAGATGTATGTGTATGTATTTTATGTCTATGTATTTACATATACATACATACATACATATGTATGTAAATGGGAGACTTGGAGACTTTGGTCGTAAATTTGCTTGGCGTCTCAGTCACACCCACAATTGCACTTGATGTATTTTTAATTTGTCGCAATTTGTATTCAGACAATTTGGTAAAATCGGATTGGGACTGAGGGGAGAGCAGCAGTCTTAATATACTTTGTTTTAATTGGCCATCGCCAATATGTATGTACATATACATACATCAAAATATACACACACATATTTGTGTCAGAATAACTGCATTGAGATTTCTCTCACGCTGATTAATTACTCATATGAGTACATGCATGTATGTAAGAGTGCACATGTGTGTGTGTGTGTGTGTGTGAAATTAAAACAAGTATTTGCACAGAGTTCTGCTCCTCCCTTTTGAGTCGACGATAACGAATCACAAAGTGCTGGGGCTTTAGCCAGTAGCAGCTGTGTGTGTGTGTCTGTCTGTCTGTCCGTCTGTCTGTGTGTGTGTGTGCGGGCGGGCGAAAAGGAGCAATTAACTCAACATACAAATACATTACCACTCTCTCGCGGGCATCATACTCCAAATACACAGAGACAGACACACGCGCAACTAGCAGCGCAGCAGCTGGCTCTGCCTTATGGCGAGAGCAAGGGCCGCCAAGAAAGCAACAACAAGAGCTGAGTCGAGTGGAGTGGAGTGGAGTGGAGTGGAGTAAAAAGCAGAAGACTTGAGCATGAGATTTGAGTGAGTAGTTGGGGAGGTAGTGGGGAATACTTGTTAGGGGGCCGCACGACAAGCACGACCAATCAAGTCTCGAGCTTGTGTTGTTGCCCGCCGCACTGTTGCTTTGCTACTCTCTTCTCTTCTCTTCTGTTCTCGTCTCTTCTCTTTGGTCGCGCTGTACACAGCATCTGCTCGTTCGTACGAAACATTAAGAGAGAATGTGAGCCAAAGTCGAACACAGACCCGTTCTCTTCATCTCCATCTCCATCACCATGTCATGTCATTATCGGCGTTGTTTTTATTTCCACTCAGCACGCAGCAAACTGCACGCATACAAAGCTTTGCTCTATAACGTACATAAGCGCACACACACACACACATAGATAAGGAGAGCTCGGCTCACCTCGTCTTGAACCCCAACAAAACGTTCTTGTACATATGTACATACATATGTATGTAGGTGTGTATGTATAGTATTCGTATGCTTTCATTTACCCTGCTCTGTCATTGGCTAATTAGAGCTTCTGCTCATTAAGTGCTTGCGAAAGAACGATTTGGATCTCAACCAAATCTGCAACAACTCTTAAATTGGTTATAGCTATCATATTTACCGGTGCGCTAAGGGTTGTTTTCCACTCACATCATCAATTTGAATATTTCGTATGTTTCTATATATATTTTATTTATATATGAAAGCTGCATACTTACCAATTGTTGTTAATTGATCCGTCCCAAAAGCCGATGCGAAAGCCAATAGATTCATCGATTGAATTCGAAGACTTTTCGATTTCGATCTCGATTCCAATATGGTGTGGTAATGCATATATTATATTTTCCGGTAAGCAATATATGAGTGTTGGTTTACATTTTGTTAAATTAATGTATTATTTATGTATTTGTAGTTTAGATATTTTTTACTGCAGCTGTGTTTAGTTGTCGCTTCATGGATTGTGTTCCATGGAATCGTAATTTGTTTGTACTACTTGTAATTTTTTAGTGTATTCTTAAATGTTATAGGAACTTTTTGTATCGAACGTGTAGTGTGCCGAGTTCAAACGGGTTAGCACCTGCAATCAGTCAATAAATCATTTCTTCATTTAGTTCTTAAGTTAAGGCCAAGAACCGCAGTCTTCAAATCAAAAGCATTATCTCAACTCTTCTTTGCAAGTTATTGTAGTTATCGTACACACTATAAGCATTTCGTTCATACTATACATTCATACAAAATAAGTAAACGGACTTTCTGACTATGCATGTTTTGCAAGTCATCTCTAAATTGGCATTCGATGATAAGATTGACATAGATATTTCACATTCGACTTACTTCCGGTGCTCGCTCGACTCGCAAAACTGCATATGTCTGAGAGGAGCAAGAAGAGGAACAAAAAGGATACCATCGAAACTCGAAGCGAAACCGGTAAAAAGTATCTGTATCTGCTACCTGGTATAGCCCAGGACCCCAGTCCCTGGTACAAGTGAAACACTACAAAAGTGAGAGGTAAACAACTGACTGAGAATAAGGGTGCAGGGGTGCAATTGTTATAATCTGTGAGTGAGTGAGCGAGTGAATGAGTGACAGGTGTGTTTTAGTTTTTTGCTTGCCCGAGTATCTTTTAAGACCCAGCATTTATCAATCATAGCATAATACATATGTTTCGTCGTTCACGAACCGATTCAAATTACCTATTTACTATATTAAATGAAACGATCTGAATCTTCTCTTTGGTTTTGTGATTGTGCTCTTTAGTTTTGTATTTCTTCACTTGCTTTATTCTTGATTAGTTGATTAGATTTTGTTGTTGTTTGTTGATTTGTCTATCGACAGTTTTATCATAACAATATGTAAAATATTTAACAAATTACATGCACTGAAATAAACATACATTTTTGCAACTGCATATAAATCATTGAAATGAATAATCTAACGAAAACAAAATAAAACCAATTTAATACTAATGAACACCACGAAACGAGAGATGATTGAAAATGATCGATTAACAACAATGAACAATGTAAACATCTTAATATATCCTTAATATCGTACATATCATCAAATTTTTGTTATTGTATCGGTTCTTTCATAATTCATTTTGAAGATATGATGTAGCTAGCTTTAATTTTTTTTTTTTGTGGCTTCATTTTTTGGAACTGTTTTATCTGTTTTAATTGATTGAAAAGATGGCTCGAAAAAAACTCTTAACGTTTGTAAAAGAAATTTCTTCATTTCATTGAAGCTTTGAATCGGTTGGATCGATTGCTACTAAACATTTGAAAACATATTTCAAAAGAAATGCAAGGCGATATTTGCAGTCATAAGTATTTTCAATTGTATCTTGTTTTTTTTTATACATATATGCATATGTATAAGAATATGTATATAAGAATAATAATACTTATACTTTGGGTAAGGACTCTCGACTGGACTTGACTGTTTATTTTTTAGAATTCTAATAATTCCAATTCTATTGTATTTCAGTACTTATGTATCTCTATACCCGTCTCTAGAAGGGAAAAGTTCCAACCACGGTTATTCGGTTTCTACATACTAGAGCTTCCGTCCAAATTTGTGCATTTCGAACGCAATAATTTTGTTGTTAACAGTGCGAATTAAACAACATTTGTGTTTAATAAGTTTTCCGCGGGAAATACAATTTTTGCCGAGTTGTTGATAGTCTCAAGGACGCAAAATACAAAACCCAGTATAAGAAAAGTTTTCGTTAGCTTTTTATTGATTTTATAAGGTATCCAAAGTCCAAGTCCATTTTTCTTTTCCATGCATATTCAATTGATATTATATCAGATGTAATTGTAAATATCGATGATTTATTAAGTAAAAGACACATGTGTATGTAAATATATGAAATGTGTAATAACAATTGATACCTAAATTATGTATATATTTTGTGATTAAAAAAAAGAAGTAATTTTGAAAGAAAAGAAAAAGTTGTAAATTTTACACAAATTCACAAGTTTAGCTTCTGAAGCATTGCATTGTTTATCGATAATTTCGATATCGATAGTTATCGAATTTGGAAAAAGGGCTACGAATCAACTAGTATCACAATGTATGTGCATATATGGCATAATTGTAATTACTTGTGGGTTGATATTCACATACGGACATACGTATGAATCTGTATGTACAAAAGATTTGCATATATGTACATATGTATAGTACATGCATGTATGAAGGGAGCTAGCGCGAAAGAGTGAGTGAGAAACTAGACAGCAGCGATTCGTTCGATACGCCCGCCGATTTAATTTGCCAACTTCTGCTTTTTGCATTTTTAATGTCAACACTTTTACTCCTACTTGCTTATAATGTGCGAGACAGTTGTCTCTTTTTCATGCATACACTCACGCACACCCACCCACCCACAGAGTCTCTCTATCTCTCTCGCAATACACGCGCCTCGTTCGCACACAAGCACGTACGTATGTATGTATGTATGTAGATGTGTTCCGCGTTTTTGCATTCTCATTTACGTGTGCATGTACATACATATGTATGTATGTATGTATGTATTTACTGCTCTTATGGACCACGTGCCTCATTATTTCGCTGAGAGCAAGCAAGAACATCAATATCAGCTAACGTTCTCTCACCTCTTTTTTGTGAGTACCATCACCTCTCCCGCTCGCTCTCGCTCTCACACAATGTACCTACATGCATATGTAACACACACACACACACACACACACTCTCGCGCTACTCTTGCACAGTATTTGCGACAACGACACATCCTCCTTCCAATCCTCTCTTGCAGTTTGGAATGCAATTAACAGTATTGCCCTGCTGTTGTTTTTTTTGTCTGTGCTTCTTCGTTCTTCGTTTTCTCCTTCTTATTTTTTCTGCCACTTCCCGCTTATGTGCGCCCTTCCTCTCATTTTTCGCTTTTAATTTATGTTTTGATTGCCATACGCAAATGGTAAATATATTTCAAACACATATACACACCCACACATACATGCATATGTACATGTAAATGCATGCTCTTATTTGAATATCGGTTCGAATAGTCAATCAAATACAAAAAGTCAATGACAGTTTTAAGTTTTTATTATGTTTTTTTTTTTTTTAGTCTACAGCACGACTGGTGAAAGTTGGATGCAGTTGCGGTATGTTTTTCCATAATTCCGGCTTTATTCATAACCGATAATCAGCTAGTCACATTTAAAATATATATACATATTTATTATATTAATTATTTTTCATTTCATTTATATATTTATTTTAATTGACTGCTTTTTTTTAAGCCGCACTAGGTGTTGATTTGAAATACATATAAATATGTATATTTAGAGTATAGCACAAATCACGTATTCACACATATTACAACTCTTGCCACAATTATATTGATTCATTTTCCTTTTTTGGTATATAATAATTAGATTTGAATCGAATCGAATCGTTAAAACTTTTAAATTCCGTTCACATATCAGGGCACTATTATTCTAGAATCTCTAGATGTATTTGGCACGGTGGAAACACGTTCATATCTACATACTCCCAAAATTGAATGTAATTTATGCATATATAATATAATATATGGGAATGCTAATTAGATGTACATCTTGTAATTTGGTGTTTTTTTTTTGTTATTTTGCTGATTGTTAATTTTATATTTGCAATTACACTGGCCGTTCTTGTACCTCGAAAGCGTGAACCTGGTCGCTTCCACCGTCGATTTCATACTACCAGTAGTAGCAGTATCTTCACTTTTTTGTATCTCCGAGACATACTTTGTCACCCCGTAAGAGCGACAAACAATGTCAGAGAGAGGAACGACAGAGAAACCGGCATGACTGTTCAGAGAGCGCGTGAGTAAGAGAGCAAGAGATTTCAAACCGCGCCAACAGGATAAACCAAAAAGAGAAAGACAAAGAGAGAGAGAGAGAGAGAGAGAGAGTAAGAGTTTGGGGTAATGTGGTAATTATTACCACGCAGTGGTAATTAGGCGTGAATGAGACAAAATATGCAATAAAACAAAGTACCCAATAAGCTTCTCTGTGTGCGCGAGCGTGAGCGCCTATGACTCGTTGTCAGTGTATGCATTCACATTTGTATGTTGTGTGTGTGCACATACATACATACATACATATGTATGTACTATGTTTACCAGCTTGTGCTTCACATTCGCGTGCTCATGTGCATGTGTGTGTGCGTGTGTGTGCGTGTGTTTGTGTGCGTGAGCTTGCTCCTAATGTGGGAGTATTCCAGGCCATTGCAATCATCATTCATTATTTTTGTATAACTACCGCCGGATGTTATACTTGTTCAAGTATGCGCGTACGTACATATGTATGTATGTATGTATGTATAGTATGTCCGAACACACCGAAATATTGTATGTGCGTACATCATTCAGTGTGAACATACATTTTATAATTTAGCAACGTTTTACTGCAAACTCAACAAATTCTCTCATTTTATACAAATCCTTTATTTCAGAAATTTCAACTTTTTTTTTTGTTAAGATCATATTTCATAATTACTTCTCTGATTATACATTTGTGTACTATAATGATTATTTGATAATTATTAAATTCATCATTAAAATAATTCATTTCCACTTTTGATGTGTAATCCCGTTATGCATTAAACACAAAAAAAAAACAGGAACAACACCAACTAATAATGAGCATTTTGAGAATCGATGTTACATGTCATAGAAAATTATGACAAACTACCAAACATAACTTTTATGTTATACTATATAAAGCTGGATTTAGAGAAGAAATCTTTGCGGACCTTCGACCAAACTAATTGAAGTCGACCCAATTCTTAGGGAGGTGGTGGTGTGTCAAGTGAAAATACCACCTCAAGAGCTCCCATTCTCAGTTAAAACAAATTAGTTTTATCACGAATTGATTCCAATCTATATTTATCTACATATATGCCTTCGTAATTTAAAATGGAAATCATTTCAAAATACATACGACTTAAGAAGTACAGGGCGACGCCGCCTGATTTTTATGAATTAAATTGTTGAACGGGGTTTTCAAAGTATTTGCAACTATGGCATAAAAACCATATTTCAAATCGAATATTTCAAGATGCTCTAAATGCTTTAATCTGATTTGCTGGTGAAAACGAGGTCAATACTGCCGAAGCCCTGTGAAATGTTTTATTGTGTTTTTGAATGGAATCCTTTACCATCAGTTGCTGTAATAAAGTACTTTTGCGATAAGAGTTAAGGCTTGCAAATTTCACATACTTGCATCATTATGTGATGACCATAAGAAATAACTCCACATTTTACCACACTTTTTTCCTTGTTTGTAAAGTAAATGCCACCATCAAAAACTCTTATCTCGGAAAGCAATTAATCTCAAAAATACAGAAGATCTTCGTTTAAAATTAATTTCAAACAATTTGATCTTATGTTTATTTTACTCACGCTCAAACGAAACTGTCCGCATTTCGGTAAAACAAGAATCTGATTGCCTTTAAGAAAATAGCAGGAACAATTTTAAGTTAAAACACAAAAATGAGGATTGGAACTGTGAGCCCACTATAAACTATTGTCAATAAATGTGTGCCAATATTTAGCCAAAATTGTACTAATTGCGAAATTACATGAATTCAAAATATTTAATGTACTTCTATATAAATGGTGAAAGTATCATTCTAAACATTCTATAAGATTAATCATAGGTAATAATAAAATTAAAAAAGGTTGATATACACGCTACCAATAGGGTAGAAGGACATAGTGCCAACAGAGACTATAGATCTATATAGTTTATTTCAAATGTTGGATACCACGCCCCCTTCGCCCACAATGTTCATAAATGTAGAAGAAGTCACGTTTTTTTATTTAAATCGCGTATAACTTCAAAAGATCTTAGAGTAATGATTTTCGTCAAAATGTGATTGTTTAATTTGTTATCACAAAAGTTGTGCACATTGCGAATGAACGTTTAAAGTGTGTGAATGACCTGGAGATATCAAATTTGGCGACAGTATTCGTGTGTTTTAAGTTTTTGCCACGCCCCTTTCCGCCCCCGAAAACTGTACAAGCCGTATTAATAGAGTTAGAGCCTTGAATTTCGGTATGTATGATAATTAATTATGATCTCAATTATTGCTGTGAATTTAGTTGGGATCAAATGAAAAACATGGAAGTGTTCTCTCGAAATGGGTTGCGGGTATCTCACGGTCGATCACTCTCGACTGCAGCTTTCTTACTTATTATATATTTGCAAAGAACGAAAAATAAATTTAAAAAAAATACATAAACAAATTAAATGAAATACATTTTGTTTAAGGGGAACCTGTGAATCTTAATTCCAGATTTCTTTAATTTAATATTATTTTTCTTTATTTTCAAAAGGCGGTTTAAGTTTCCAAAATTTTCGTTTTTTGTTTTAAAGTCACAACATTTTCTTTAATTAATTTAATTAATTTAATTAGAAGACAAATATGTTCCAAAGAAGAACGAAATTATGCCCATAGTCAGTGGACCTCAAGCCCAAGGAGGTGTCCAAAACTGGAGAGTAAGTCCTCATTTGAATTTTTTGTTATTTGAATTTTTAATTATATATTTACCATTATTACTAAATACGCGAAAAACGCATCATGTTCTACATTCTACATGTACATATGTACATATGTCCCCCATAAAAACTTATCCTTTAAGTTTATTTTAATACATAGATTAAACTGCATTAAAAAAATTATTTATTCCTGTTAGAAACACTTAAGGCCAACCAATTTCTCCAGATTTTTGTCTTTTTGTAATAATATAAAATAATTCAAATTCACAAATAATATTATATTTAAACTATGTGGGAAATCTTGTCTCGCTTTGCGATGTCACGTTGCACATTTATTCAAAATCAAGTAAAAAAACTACAGTCGATTGTGCTCGACTGTAAAATACCCACTACCCAGTTTTGAAGAGCTCAAAAATATTTTTGAAATATTTTGCAAAGTAGGCTCAAAGTAATACACTTAAGGACATACAGATGCCATTGAAAATACCCTTTTTTCATATGTCTTCCATTGTTATCACACGATTATGATTTTCACGAAAAGTTACAATATGTTCGCCAAATATCAGGAACGGCAACAGTTTTAAAGAAGTTTCTTGTGATTTTTGATGGTGGTAGTGGGCGTGGCTTAATTCTATTTATTTAAAGTCGACTATAAACAGTCACCATTGAAGAAATTATAATACCAAATTATACGAAGAGTAAGAATATAAAATGATGTTAAATTAATATATTTTCAATACAAAATTTAAAAAATAGTTCAATTAAAATAAAATCTCTATTAGTCTAACCCACCAATAGCTGTATGGATTTGGGAAAACCCAATCAGCTCAGATGAAAATCTAGTTAACTAGTATTTTTATTTTTTTTAGTTTTCAACACAATGTTAATTGCTAGTTATTGTTAGCTAAGAATTATAATTAACAATTTTTAATATTATAATACAAAGGTAGGTATGAAGAATCAATATCACCTTTTAGTAATTCTAAAACAAAATTGATCTGCGTGCAAACATACCACGTGTTTTAGAACTTTTTGTAGTTCCAGTTCTTATAGTCTCTTACATATATGTACATACATACTATACATAGGTATTCATACAGACAGACATACGGACATGGCTATATCGTCTTGGTTGTTGACACTGATCTAGAATATAAATACTTTAAGAGGACGTTTCAATTAATTTAATTTCTTACAAACATATTTAACTTGTGTCATTCAATGTATAATAATAGTTCGCTCAGTCAGGACAAGAATTTTATATATTTTCAGAAAAAAAGTTCACAACAAAAAATGTTAAGTAATAAAAAAAGTGGCCGATCTGTGGAATTTCTAACTTCTGGTTTTTGTAATGTAGTTTTTACATATAGTTTTGTGTGGACTCGGTCGATTCCCACTATTTTTTGTTTCTATATTCCACTAAATTTAAAAAAAACTCGTTTCAAATTCATTATTACTCTCGGTATTACTCCCGTTTGCCATCTAATGCTGTTTGATTACCCAAAAATTAGAAATTCGATTGAAAATGTCTAAATTATACACCATAGACAATTGTGGCAAATATGTAAAGTTTATGGTAAGAACGGCAATACATTCGTTGGGTTTATGTTGATGTTTATTTAGCAATAAATTAGTTTATCAAGGTATTCAATAATTGTTTGTCAACAAATATTTGTATAGTAATTTTAATAATAATTTGAAGATTTTTGTATTTTGACGAAACTTGATATTAATCCAGCAGATGATAAATGAAAATTTGTATATACCAGATACATACATACATATGTATGTAAATACATGAGGTTTTGTTTAAAATGTGCGTTGGAAAAGTGTCGCCAATCTCCATTTTATTTATTTTAGCTTCGTCGTTTCTAATAAGTAAGTATGTCTGGTTGTACTGAGATGCTCCACCCCTTTGAATTACTCTTTACAAACACTCTATATGTATGTACATGCATGCATACATACAAGGGTATAATTGAAAATGTATGTATGAATGTATGTGTGCGTCCGTGTATTTATTAGTGATGATGAGGATCCAATGTTTTCATAGCCATTTTATCCGTTCGTCTCATTCACTCTGAGTCATTGTGTTCTATGTAAGCACATACATATATGTATGTATGTACATACATAAATGTATATAACAGAACATATTCACATATGGGGGGATGTATGCATATTTTCTCGTCTCGTATCGCAGGAAAAAGTCACACTCAAAGCCAGAAGAAGAATGAAAAGAACGAAAACTCGCGTCTGCGTTCACGCTTTTAAATATAAATGAATAAAACACGCATGGTGGCAAAATAAAAACCCCTTTTTTTTTGCGCCACACTCGCTGTATGTTGTATGTTGTATGTATGTATGTATGTATTATGAATGTGTGTGCGTAGAGTATGTGATAGAACTTCGGCAACCAACGGCAGAGGCTACTGCACCAACAGCCTCCAGCATCCGAGGCGAAATTGGGAGGAGGAGGAGGAGGAGGAGGAACAGGGTGGCAGCGAAAAACGAAAACGAAAAACGAGGAGCGTAAAGTCGATGGCTCGTATAGCGTTTGACTAACGAGCACGGTTTCTTAACTCTTTCGCAATTACATGTACATATGCATACATACATGCATATGTGCTTGTATGATTATATGCATATGTATGTGCATACGTATGCATATGTATCCGCCTCTATCCGCACGATGTCTGTGTCTGTGAATATGTTTGTACATACATATGTACATACAAACATATGCAAAGTAGGCAGGATATGAGAGATGCGACTGTTTCAAAACGCAATACTTGTGCAAATTTATGTACACGTGTGTGTGTGGGTGAGTGTGTGTTAACGTCATATATGTACTATATATGTACATATATATTTTTGGAATGATTTAACCATGGAATTTATTTGTGTATTGGAATTTTAGTTACATCTATAATATTCATTAAAAATACACGACTCTTTATTTGATGTATTCCCAATCTATCAGCTATTGCAAAGCTGTCGAAAATATTATAAACTTAAACGTCGGTCACACCTTGGACACACAATTGAGTGCTCTTTGGTATGCTGTTCAAATTAGGTTCATAGTTTCGAATCCTCCACAATCTGTTTATAATTTGTATTTACAAGTCTCATCTCGTGCTGTTTGAACTTTAATTAATTGTACAATTCATTAACAAATAATTGTATACAGCAATAAAACAGATTCAGATACCGCTCCCTAAAAATCTACTTTCGACTGACTTGGTAAATGATCGAGTAAACACTCATTAATATGTACTTTACGAGGGTGGGCTGATAAGCTAGCTAACATAGACATGAAATTCATCCTTTTTTAAATTAATTTTCACTTCTTTTGGACACTTCAAGTCAACAACGTATTGACACGAATTCGTCAAAATTGCTCATTTTTCGCTTTTTAACATGCCCATTTAATAAAAAGAAATTAATCTCACAGATTAAATTTAAATGATGATCTTAATGGGTCTCTATACAATCGGTTTCAACTACAAAATATAGATGAACCCAATTCAAATCCCGGCAAAAAAAAGTGGAATATCCCAATAGTGGTTGACAATATCCACAAAATGGTAACAAGTAAACCGAAAATAAAGATGCTCCAAATAGTCGAGGCTGTAAACATCTGGTCGACCGCGATTGCTCAAGGCACAAAGTAACGACGATTGTTGAATCCTCCAATGGAGGCTGAAATTTGGAAAACTGAGTTATGATTTGAATCGCCACCGACCATACGCTTTTAATTTAACTCCCCGCAACAAATATTTGTATTAAAATGTTTAAAGCTTAACAAAAAATCAAAAAAATAGATTGAAAATGTGAAAAATATATAAATTTTAAGGACTTTATCCAATCCTATTTAACGAGTATACGACATAGGCGAAGCAATGGGCATCTTTCATGAATTACTCAAACAATTTTATCATACATTTTTATACCCGCTACCCATAGGGTAGAAGGGTATTATAACTTAGTGCCAACAGAAAATGTATGTAACAGGCAGAAGGAAGCATCTCCGACCCCATAAAGTATATATATTCTTGATCAGTGTCAACAGCCGAGACGATATACAAGATATGTCCGTCTGTCCGTCTGTCAGTCTGTCCGTCTGTCCGTCTGTCCGTCTGTATGAACACCTAGATCTCAGAGACTATAAGAGCTAGAGCTACCAAATTTGGGGACAGTACTCTTATAGGTCCTACGCAGATCAAGTTTATTTCAAAAGTTGGATGCCACGCCCCTTTCAGCCCCCAATAGCCAGTAAAAGCCGTAATAAAAGACCTAGAGCATTGAATTTTGGTATGCATAATTATAATTATATTCTCAATGATTCCTGTGAATTTGGTTGAGATCGAATGAAAAACAAGGAAGTTATTAAAGAATCAATTTTGTATGCAAAATTCACTTGCAGCTGCCCGCGCTTTGTTTGTTTAGTTGACAGTGTGACCATAACGGTGTTGTGGATTTTTATTCGCTATTTTCAAATATATACAAAAAAACAAGTTTTAGTATATTTGGTATATTTTTTGTTAAAATATCATTTAAGTTTTTTGTTTTCTCTCGAAATGGGTTGCGGGTATCATACGGTCGAGCACTCTCGACTGTAGCTTTCTTACTTGTTAAATATGAACAAGATGGCTCCAAGACGGCAGCGCATTTTGTTCCTGGGGTCAATTCCACGTGGGTCAATTCAATAAACAGTGAAATTGTGCGAATTTAATTATGAATAGGATCCAAGCTCACCTTCAAAACAAATGACCGAAACTTTGATAAAGACGTAAAATGTTCAAAAATGACTTTTAGAAATCTTAATATTTGGAGGATCGCACAAATTGCCAATTTGCTCTGGAAATATATTATTTTAACACTAATACATATATTTTCATCTAAAACAAAAAACGGGTAGATTGCAATTACTGGAAAGATTAAAAAACAAGTAAGAAAGCTACAGTTGTGTGTGCTCGACTGTAAAATACCTGCTACCCAGTTTTGTAGAGCGCGAAAATATTTTTGAAATATGAAGAAAACTTCTTCAATTTGCTAAAAAGTTAAATGTCATAGGGTAGAAGGGTATTATCACTTAGTGCCAATAGATAATGTATGTAACAGGCAGAAAAAGGCATCTCCGACGCCATAAAGTATATATATTCTTGATCAGTGTCAACAGCCGAGACGATACATGTCCGTCGGTCAGTCTGTATGAACACCTAGATCTCAGAGACACCCAATTTGGTACATAGGTTCCTGCATTCATTACGCAGATCAAGTTCATTTCAAAAGTTGGATGCCACGCCCCCTTCGCCCGCAATATGCATAAATCTAGAACAAGTCACGGTTTTTTTAATGACATTCGTGTATAACTCCAAAAGTTCTTTGTGTAATGATGTGCACTTTGGTAAGCCATCTGTGCTCAATACTCTTAATATACCCTGTAATTTTAATCTAAATTTGGTTAGTAGAACAACAGTTATTTCTTAAATTATTTATCAAAATAGTTGTGCCCAATGCATATGGTCGTTGTAAGTGTGTGAATGACCTAGAGATATCAAATTTGGTAACAGTATTCGTGTAGGTCAGATCAAGTTTTTTTTCAAATATATACAAGAAACAAATTTCTGTGTATTTCTAAAACAAACTTGATCTGCGTGCAGTTACAACTAGTGTTTTAAAAAAAATGTTGTAGCTCGAGCGGACATGGCTATATCGTCTTGGCTGTTGACACTGATGAAGAATATATATCTTATGGAGTCGGCTATGCCTCCTTCTGCCTGTTACATACATTTTCTGTTGGCACTACCCTATGGTTAGCGGGTATAAAAATATACAAATATTTATGGTCAATATACATGTACAAAAGGTGTCATACGAGGACATATATGTATACATATGTTCGTGAATATTGACAAAAAGTCATTCCGGTATGCACAATATTTGGATTATCAGTGTAAAGGGATCGCATCTTTTCTCGATACGGTCAAGACTAGAGCAAAATTCACTTGGACATTTCCTTTCTGATATCTGAACTCAAGCCAGAAAATTTTATTCGAAAATCATTGATCCATGCCCTTGCTGCACCCTGTAAGTTTGGTAAATAAATACGACTAGCAGAGCAAAAGATAGTTGTTAAAGAATTCTTTATAAAAATGTTGTCAACCAATTATATAAGAATTAAATATATGCACGGTTTTATGTATGTGTATGACAGAATAAAGTTTCGTTCAAGAATTTTTTTAGGACCGACATATTCTCAAACTCTGTCACTTATATCTGAAATCCGAAAGCTATATCGCCTCAACTGCTAACATTGCTCAAAAATACGTATATTTATGTGCTCTATATACTGTAAATGTATGTTTATGGGTAATCTATCTAGATACATTGGAACTAA